>CM043015.1:45442896-45848530 GCA_023690525.1 Holotrichia oblita | reverse complement strand
TTCAAAGAGCGTTGGTTGAATTGAAAAATGTTCTGTTTCATACAGATGTCAGTTAAGCGAATATATTCCTGGACACATTGTTGACTCAAACTATTTTGAAGCAACAAGTCCTCGAGGTATGTCAAGGTGTCTGGAATCGGTACACTAGGAAAGAGAGAACTAACATCATATGAAATCAATATTTCACCCTCCAGCAACTGAATATTTTGAATTTCTTTAATAAATTCTAACGAATTTTTTACTGCAAAACCAGGGTTGCTGCACTGGCAAATTATTAAATTCATTGGTCAGCCATTTGGAAACCTTATAATCGGTGCGTCAATTGCCGAAACAATTGGCCTTACCGATCACAGGTTTGTGGATTTTAGGTAAACAATATAATTTAGGGACAACAAGATTGGAAACATGTAGCTTACGTCTAACGTCGGCAGTAACAAGGTTGTTACAAGTTTTAAACACATTGTTGACGTCTCTAATCATTTTCGGTAAAGGATTTTTTGAAATTGACTTATAAGGGCCACTACTCAACAGGTCATTAACCCGATCATAGTAGTCCTCTTTATCTAAAATAACAAACTTGTTCCCTTTATCAGCTTTCAAATAAAAAACAATCTTTTTCCGCAAAGTTTTAATGATTTTAATGTTTTCGGATTTCTGAGGTGATTTATAGGATTTCAAATTTTTGAAATAGTATGTTTGCAGGCCTCCCTAACAAACTGCTTTGTGGGCTCAGGAAACCGCTGGATAGAGGATTCTATCCCGGCAATAACCCACTCAACATTCGATTCAGGAGTCTGCAAACCAAATTTCAATCCTTTATTCAAAAGATTAAGTTCCCGTTCACTAAAGGTTTGCGAAGAATGATTTTCTACTATGTTAATGGTATTCATCGGAACATGATGTTTATTTACTCGTAAAAAAAAAACAACCTAACTTTCTTAATTTCCTATCATGAGAGAATTTCTTATTCTGAACTTTCCTATCGATTGAAATAAAGACTTAAATAACACACGACAACACAACACACGGACAACACTGACAATTGATAGTAATATTTGCATCATAGCCACTCTCCAAATTTAAATCACACTAAAATTTATGGCGGTAAATTTAAACTATCCTCAATCATTTACGATCGCACTGTATATACAACACAATGTATCTATTGAAAGATCTGTTTTTGAAAACATTTGGGAAAAGATCTAGCCATACCAAACATTCACATTTGCAGTATTAATTAAAAACTAGCTGATCAGTCGGTTGGGCTGCAAGGCCAAACTCTATGAATTTGGCGGACCAACAAGTCTGAATAATATATTTCATGAACATATAAATTTTACGTTTCAAAAAATAAATTCTATCGTTAATTGCCTGTAAGAAGTTGTAAAAAGTTTAACAAAATTTGATGAAATAGAAGTGTATTGATTGATAATGCCAACGCCGATTGTAGCGCCAACTGTAGCATTCTTAAAGTGAATGGAGTATAAGTAGCTCTAAAGCTTATTAATCAGTTTTATTTTGCAAATGCATGCTTAAAAATTGGTGCTCCTCAAAATACATTAGTTCTGGCAGTTGCTATACCAGTAGGTTGAGAAGCTCTGGACACCAGCCGTGGCATCAAGAAATTAATTTTCGCCAAAAGATAGAAACAATCTGCTACATTATGAATTATGTTTCTAATCAACATTGTACTAGTTCTTTCTCTCTAGTTGATAGCTTCAAATTTCAAACAAAGTTTCAAACATGCCTCATTAGGAAGTATTGATATTTTGCGTTGTGGTCAAGGTAAACTCCATCTGTTTTAAAGCTCAAATATTTTTAGAATTTTTGTTGGACTCGTTCGACGGCGTTAGTATGAACATCGTAGATTGGATATCATATAGAAGATCCATATTCCAGTTTACCAATCACAAACGCAAAATACAGTGAGTTGAATGCTGTGAGGTTGTTAAAATCTTTGCACGTTATAAATATAAGTCCTAAAGACTTAAGCGCTGATTGACTGGCGTATAGAACATCATCATTAAAAGTTTTGCATCAAAAATTACACCAAAATCTCGAATTGTTTCTGTACTACTCATGGACATGGGGCCGACTGAAGAAAGTTACTGTTATCCATTTTGTCGATTCTGTGGTAGATTTTAAGATTGTTAGCATAAGCGAGAATAGAATCATCTAAGCGAGGCGATCAGATCGTGAATAAAGACATTAAGCATCAATGGTCCAAGATTTGCCTCTTATGGTACATCGTATGTTGAGAGAAACTTTGTTGACTTGAAAGCTTTATAATATACGTAGACCTCTCTATTTTTCAGATACGTAGAGATGAATGTAATTGGAGAAAGACAGAAAGTTGTTAATTCAATGAGTGGCAAAAATACCGGAAATAGGTTCTTCTAGAGATAAAGATTTAAAAATATATGCATATAGTAAATAGAACAATGCATTTAAGAGTTACGAGGCCATTATCATTATGGCTGCTTAAGACGTTTTAATATTTAAACTACAGAATGAGAATTACTGGAAAACTACACGAAAGAAGAACAAGAAAACACAAGGGCGCAATTACGAGCTATCACGTACAAGCTTTATAGAAAAAATAAAAAAAGGCGAAGAAGAAATGGGTCACACCCGTTTGAATCTCGTCTAACAATCAGTGTCAGAAGTATCTAAGAAATTCCTCGCAGCTAACTTTACGTATAAACTACGATCCTCCCATGTATATCTATATATGCATACTTCCTTTGTTTTCTGGAGGTTGGCGAGAGAGATTCCACCCTTCGTGCATGTTATAATTCATTTCTCTGTTGCGGACAAGCGATCCAGCGCGCCAGCCATTATTAAAATTCCTTTATATTAAAGTTAAGGAGAATTGCTTCAATAAATATCCTTTCTGCTCTCGCGCATCTATTATTCAAATGAACTTGATGGTAGGGGTTTTCCGCCTTACATTTATATTTTCCGAGAGACTCTCTCAATATTTGAATAAAATAAAAGAGTCCCCAGTCTGGAGCTGTATATTTTATACACTGCACTAAGAATAAAGCTCTCTTAACGTCTTGTTTTTATAACGAGTGGAGGGCGCCATGCTTAAGACGGAAACCCCGGTAAAAAATCTCACCTTCTCCAGAGTATAAGGACCTAAGAAAACAGCGGTCGCTTCCTCTTATTTTCTTTCTCGCCTTTCTTCGGATTTTGAAAAGTTTGTTCTGTGACAGGGTGGTTGTAAGGGGTTAGAAAAACGTGAAGGTATATTATACCGGGGTTCTCAAGTAAGGGTTTCCAACAGGAAACACGGTTAAACATAATACCTACGTTATACGTCTAAATAATAAGGAAAGATTTGAATTTGTAGGGGTATTTCGAACGATACAAAATTATTATTAAAATATTACAATGTCCTTCTTTACGCAACCTCATACAGTCTCCATTGTCTAGTAGATATTACCCTAATATACTTGAGGATATGCCTGCAGTAACGTATTAGATTTCTCCAGGGTATAGGATTTATCCTCTATATAAAAGGTACGATGTCGAAGAGACCCTGAGCCATTGTCGTGCTGCTATCAAAGGTTGGTCAAAGTCGTAGTAGTAGGCCGTGCTTACGAGGAATCAATATACTTAATATTGGATTACATGGATTGAATACTGATAGAGGACCGTTCGAGTCTCTTGCGTAACGTCGAAATTGACATGATTAAAGGAATCGTAATGGGAAAAATCTGGCGTAACTTACCCCCGTGACATATCCTGGGAAGTTTCGAGAAGATATTCTACACTGATTCCGATTATAATTCGTTCAGATATGAATGAATAGTCAATTATATATAGTCGAATTATTTCTGAGTTATTTACATTGGTATTTAGTTTTATTTACAAACCATGTTAACCCTTAGGTACACAGCTAGGTATATTTATACCTATTACATTTTAAACGTAGCTTTTCTAAATTTTAAAAAGCTGCGCTCCAGCCACACCTACAGTAAAAATAAGCATATTTATCTGTTCGACCTCCAAACTATGATACATTAGCGGACATCTCCAAAATTATCTTCTAATGAGCCAAAGCCTGAAAAACCACACTGTATTTATTATAAAGTTAATTTGAATATATTCAGTTTCTAACTAACAACTACATTTCTTTGCAGGTACGTAATACGGCTCAAACTGTTGTACCTAACAACTATCCATAAAGAAGTGATTTTTAGAAAAGGCGGATAAGGGGCATATAATGTCAAAATCTCCAAAAATACAACAGATTACAAATGTGAAAATTGACTTAACTTATCTTATCTTTGCAAAAGCGACTAGACTGATTTTGTTAAGCATACCCTTAGCTTTCGAGAAAAAACGTAGAAAAAAAGTCGACTGTTGTTTTGTTAGTCGTTTCGGGCTACAAGTTTATAATAACTTCCTTTGCGAGCTTTCTATACCAACATATTTGCAAAAAAGTTGTGCAGAGAAGTATCGAACCTAAACAGCTTTAACTTTCAACTGTCAAGTTGAAACTATACATACTTCTATGCAAACTTCCCATCCATAAGCGATAATAGAGCCCTAAGGGAGAAATTCAGTCCTGGGAACAATTTTCGCTCAAAGAAACCTTCTGAATCAATAAGCGTCGTAAGTTGCCATATTTAAAATTTTGTATCAACATCTAAACATTAGTAAAGTTTGCATACCGTCTCATAAACAAATGGAAACCCAGAGAAAGATATATCGGATATATAGTAGCTTAAAAATAATACCTAAACTTAACTCGTTTTTGTGTTAACAATAATATTTATTGTCAAACGTTTGACACATTGGCCAACGTATTTTTAAACCTTCTTGAAAATAGGCATCTCAAAATATTTGGGTGGTTTAGGCATGTATTTGCTATTGTTACTGAAGAACTAGTATCCTAACAATCAGTATTTTATTATTATTTCCTCCGTTCCAGAGGAAATTTCAAAAGAAAACTGGATTTCATTTACACAATAGGTCACTTGAACTGTTTTAATGAACAAGTTGCTGATAGAATTTCTAATAAATTTAAATATAAACATTGGGTTGCCTGTAGCGTGATGTACACATCGAATTACGACGACTTTCTGCAGACCCTTTCATTCATTTTTTGCTCCTGAAGAAGGCACTTATATTAGTGATGAAACGATGATTTTGTTTTGAATTTTTATTTTATTTTGCTTTATATTTCTGTACTGTATATATTACACTACTATGATAGGGTCCAAACTCGGAAGCCTTCATAATAATGTAATGACAATTTGAAGAGATGGGAATCAATTTTTCCGAAAAGATAAAAGGTAAAAGTGTAACTGTAATGTAAAAGTTTTAGATTTTTATTTAATGAGTTTGACCTTAAGTTTACCCTTTTAAACTTTTTTATTTTAATTTGTATAGGTTGCGGAATTTGCAAGTTTAAACAAGTTTCCTTTAAAACATACAGTGTTTAGTACTAATAATGCTTCGAGCTTGAAATGAAATGTACAAATACTGTTTACTATAAATAAAATCTTTGTAAAGTGTTGGTTTCTTTGTCGTTTATTAGAATCATAAGGCCTAGCGAAGGTATTTCCTCAAATGAAATTAATTTCGCGGTCAGTTTAAGGTGGTATTGTAAAAATAAAGTAACCAAATTCTGTGATATTTCAGTGAAAATTAGAGTAAATTGTTGACAACCCACAGAAAACCTGAGGTATTGGCTACTACAAAACACGAACCAGTTGAAACCTTAAAAAGTACCACTGTGACTATTCCTCTTATTTGAAAGGAGTCATTCTGCTGTCCATATATCATAAATGACTCTTCTAGTGATGTCACAAAAAACTATGTCTCCTCTTCCGTTAATTGCAAAATTTTTCGAACAGTTAATCCTCAAAATTATTGGATCCCTAATTAAAAGCAGAATGGTCCTGTGGATTATTTACCCATATAAGTTTCCAAATTGACCAGGTAAAATGTCATTAAGTCTAAAAGAGCTAAGAGACGGAAGGCTCAGAGCATCTCTCTGAGCGAATCTCCTGGTTGGAGACATTCCAAGATATTTCTTAAAAACAATAATACAATAAGCACAGAGTAGAGACTTTACTATAACTCGGCAAAGACGTGTGAAACCATCACAACTACTTCAGTTTATTAAAGCTTTTAGAGAGGATGGAGAGTTTTGAGAGCGAGCAAACTCCAATACATTACAGCTCATGCAAGAGGACAGAATAGATCAATAGGTCACAATGCAATATCATCCTCAATTAAATCTAAATCTAAATCTCAGAAAGGGCTAGAAGAGTGTTTGACTTCTTTCGTATATGTAGCCGAAAACAACATGGTCTTAAAAATATCTCCTATTGTCGTAAAAACATTTCCCAATGGCGAATTTGGAACTAACAAATTTCTAAACGAAACCTTTTTTGATGTCTTTTGATGCAAATTTTGAAGAAGGAAGAAGAATTGTCAAACTACAAATTCCTCTTCATTACATTGAGCGTTTCACAATTAATTGACGCTTGATTTTAGAATATCAGATAAATGTACCAGATGATAAATAAATAAAGTCCTGGAAAAGGGTTAATGATATTCTCAGGTCATTTCCTAATATTGTTTCGGAAAGCATGTTGGTCTAATTCCAACTCTTACCTTTACCAAGATAATAATAATAATAATAATAATAAACATTTTATTTCCACACACAGTATACAAGAGACAAGAGTAGCACACTTAACTTGTATAAGCTAGAAATACGTCACAGAAACAAACAACTTACTTATTATAGAAATCTTGGACACAGTAGTAATTCACATTTAATAAATACTCTTTAACAGCTTTTTTGAACTGGTATAAGTTAGCGGCGCTCTTTATTATAGGAGGAAGGTTGTTATATAATTTACATCCTACAAAGTAGGTACCTTTCTGAAAAATTTCTTTTCTATGTTGTGCCGGAAGAAAGTAATTATCTGTCCGTGTATTATAATTGTGACTAATATTACTGCACGAAAAATCAGACTTATTCTTAAATACAAAGCATAATAAATCAAGTATGTAAATATCATAAAAGATTAGTAGAGCATTATCTTTAAAATATTGTTTGCAGGAATCTCTATAGCCGAGATTATAAAGAATTCGTAAGGCTCTCTTCTGAATTAGGAAAACCCTTTCAGATTGTGGGGATAAACCCCAGTGAATTACCCCATAGCTCATACAAGAAATAAAATTTGAATGATAAAAAGTTAGGAGAGAGCTAATGTTTGCATTTTTTTCTTGAGTTGTTTTAAAGCATAACAAATTTTTGATAACGTACTGCATAGATTATCGATATGTTCACTCCACTTTAAGTTCTCATTTATGGCTATGCTTAAGATCTTGGAAGAAGAATCTAAATTAAAGGCATGATTATTTATTTGAATCATATTAATAGGCTTACTTTTGTTATGAAAGTATACGAATTTGGTTTTTTGTTCATTAATTATTAATTTATTTGAACTCATCCATTTATGAATAGTGCTTCAAGGTTGCTGAAGCCATATCATTAATTGTATCAGTATTTACAGGCTTAATAATTAGACTGACATCATCCGCATACAATACGACATTTTCAATATTTTTCAGAGCTTTTGGCAAGTCATTTATATATAGCAGGAATAATGTGGGGCCCAGGACAGAACCCTGTGGCACACCAAGGTTTACGTTAATGGTACGTGACTTATAGCTATGAATTTTAACAAACTGTTTAGGGTTTGATAGATATGACTGGAACCATTGTCTAGCTATGCCTCTCACCCCATTCTGTTCTAATTTATACAGAAGAATATCATGATTCACCATATCAAATGCTTTAGACATATCAATAAAAATACCCAAGCAGGATTTCCCTTCGTCTAGAATTTCATATATGGTTTTTAAAAAGTTAAAAACAGCGGTATCTGTGCCTTTGTTTCTAGAATAGCCATGCTGATTGGGGAATAGTAGGCTAAAGCGTGTTAGATAGTTGACTAGATGCTTGTTCATTACACTTTCATAGATTTTAGAAAAAACCGATAACAAGGTTATTGGACGATAATTTTCTAAAACGTCTTTATCGCCTTTTTTATAAATTGATGAATAGTAGATAACTTTAAACCAGCAGGGAAAACACTTCTTTCAAAAGAAAAATTAAATAAATACGTAAGTACAGGTATTATAACAGGCGAAGTATGATTTACAACGAAAGCGGAAATTTGATCATATCCTGTCGAATTTGAGGTATTTAACCCATTAATAATTGCTTCTAAATCTTGTTCAACTACTGGTGGAATAAAAAAGAAGTAGTGCTATCTGTATGTGCATAGTTTTCAATGTCACACCAACTCACATTATCGTTCAAATTACCTAGTCCTACTACAATAAGGACTTGTCAACTTCTAAACGAATCCTAATAAGCGCGGATTTTTTATGTAATTGTAGGAATAACCAACCATTATTATAGCAAGTGTATTAGTTTGGATAAGTCTTTCAGGAGTGTTACATTTTGTGAATTTGATTGAAGCATATTGCTTCCATGATAAAGAAAATATGAATAAAATATAAAGAAAAAATTTGGAATATTTTGTAGTTGAAAGGTAGAACAATGTAGCTAACAATACACATAGTTATATGATTTAGTGTATTTGTATATAGACAATTGACTTATTTAATAGCAGCGATAATTATTTGATAAGTTTATAGGAATTTCTAATAATGAATAGTGCTATGTAGAAGAGAAATGGTCCCCACACTTTACTGCAGCGATTTATCTAAGAGGAGTCAGAGAAAATTCACGCAGTATAAAGCTAAGTACCTAGTTATTTCTGGCTTATTCGAAACCGCTCAATTTACTGCTCAGTAAATCTATCACATCAATACCCAATGTGCCTTTTATATCACTGTCGCTTTGCCGAAACTTTATATTTTACTCCCGTACTAAATCTATCATACACTGTCAACGACAATTCAATTCGAATTCGGAAATTTCGAGAAAGTTTTCGTGGAACATATATTTCGAAGAACAAGGACGTTTTTAACGGTTTTTTTTCTTCGTCTTCCTCTTTCATTCACGTCGCTGCAAGAAGTGCCTATACCATACACATACATATATAGGTACCAGAAGACATATATTTCACGTCTCCCGGATAAGTTTAAAACATAAACCCGTTAACAGATCCTTTTCGAAATCAGGCGAACACAGAGGCACCCATCGATTTTGAATAAAGTCGTCCATGCAAAAAAGTTATATAACTGGAACTTATTTATTGAATATTAGATATTATGGTGAGCTGCTTCTCGCGTGAAGCGAACACTCGAGTTTTTGGTGGATATTGCCAGCGCACAGGATGTATCTAGAATATAGATATGAGCTTTTGGAGGTAAATTTAAAATATTGCGTCTTTTTACTTAGTAAGCGCATTGAGGTATCGAATTTGTTTAAAATATTCAACGGTTTGAATAAATTATTGCGGACATTTTATATATTTTGTGTGTGTGTGTAAGGTTAGACTGCTAGACTAACTTGAAAGAATGTAAAATGCATATCATAGAAACGCTTCTATTCCTTGGTTACTAAGATGTTGTTTCGTTGTAAGTATCACGGTAGCAGGCAATTTGAATCATTATGATATCTAGCTCCTCCTTTTTATAGTGTTGGATTAAAGTGATAATTTTGTTTCACCATAGCTTATTCCTATAAGAAGAAAACGAATAGGGAAAGTTGGAATGACGCATATACGGAAAAAGCTCTACAAAGTGTCCACAAGCGAGATATGGGCTGGTTAAAGGTGAGTAAAACGTTCAATGTAGCGACTGCTGTTTTACATTGCCGTGGCCTCAAGAAGAACAAAATTGCTATTAATATTAAAAACACATCGGGTCGTTTTGTGCAATAGTCAATCATATTCTAGACTTAAAATCTCGTTTCTTCGGGTTAACAACAACGGACGTGCGAAAACTTGCATACGAACTTGCCGAAGAAATGAAAATAAAACACCCTTTTAATAAGGAACGTAAGATGGCAAGCAAAGGGTGGCTGCATGGTTTTCGACACCTCAGTCAAGAGGCAAAAAACAAGTTGATGCAATCACGAGTGCAGAAAGAGGAGTGCACACAATAGTTGTAGCCTGCATGTGTCCTGGAAGAACATATGTACATATCCATAAAAACTTCAATCAAGTATTATACAAAGCTTTATTAATCTCAGATAATCATTCAAGCCATAAGAGCTACGAAGCCCTAGAATTGGCTAAGAAAAATCAGTTGCTCTTCTTTGTTTAGCGACACACTGCTCACACCACCTCCAACCACTTGACGTAGCCGTTTTTGGCCCTCTGCATAAGGACTACAATTAGGCTGTCTCTCAGTATTTGAAAGAAAATCGTAGCGACACTTGAAATGATAATAATATGCATATGTCTTTATTGAGCAGTAGGTACATAGATAGAATGAATTTACAAAAGAGTAGTAGCAGACAATGTAATACTTACATCAAAGTAAAAAAACAAAACAAAAAAAAAACTCTTTGTTCAAAAATGAGGCGAAGTTCGCCGAAAAGCGCTCTTCCACTTAACCTCGGTGAGAGACAACAATCTGCAGAAGGATGTAAAAATTGCAAACATAAAGTGTGTAACTGCATTAGTTTATATATAAGGCTTACAAACGTACTATAGAATAGATATTGATAATGAAACTGACAGTCGATAATGATTGGATATTGCTAAATTGAACTGCAGAGGTGTCAAGGGCTTCAGATCGACTGGGATGCGGTTGTAAGTTATGACTGCTTGATATGAAAACGATCGTTCAAATAGTGACGTGGAGTGAATTGGCAGTGACAATAAATGTGGAAAACGTAAATTGTGATCTATACCCTTACATCTACTAGTTACAGGACTAAATAAATAATCTGGAGATCCAGTCTGGAAAATACGGTGTACAAAATTCACAAAATGATTTGATCTTCTTTTTTCCATATTCAACCACTCCAACTGATTAATATAATGAGTTACACGGTCCTGTCGTTTTAAATTAAAAATGAATCTAATGCAAGAGTTCTGTACCTTCTGAATTCGACATTACGTTAACCGATCTATGCACGGGCCATAGACAACATCACGCCCGAAGCCGTATCTGGACTGAAAAATCCGAAAATTCCAGAACACAAGCACTCATTATTTTTGTGTCTACAAGGAAAGATCAAAAGGCGGTACAAGAAATATAACGAATATTGACCAAACTTTTCCGCCTAGACCAAGGGATGACATTCACAAAATTTTAATGGAAATATCTGCATTCCCTCAAAGTAATATCAGAAACAATACTAGCTGCTAGCAACTACCAAGATGTATTAACGGACAGAATGTACCTCCAAAGCCTTCGTGACAAAGAAAATGAAAAGAACCAGCAACAGAACCTTGTAGAAGATAAACTTAATGGAGAAGAAAATGAAAAGAAGCAGCAATATCAGAGAAGGAGCCAAAGAAATGTGGTTAAGAGGAAACTTGTTAAAGATGAATCAATTGCGAGGGATCAAGTAACATACGAGGATACAATGCAAAAATATATTGCTTGTTCGACAACGAAACAACAACATTACAACAGTGTAATTCCTGTTGAATTTTTGATATCCGCAATAAATATCCAGTCCTCCTTTTTGTTAATAAATTCAGCTGGTACTTCCCACCAACTAATACAATTTTGAGATACTGAATTCACTGGTAAAATCAGTATTGTGTCATATTTACTATAAAAACAACAGAATAAAACGCAGTACTCTCAAACATTGACAGAACAAATAATAACTACATATACAGGGTGCTTGATTAATAATGGGAAATATTTTAACTGGAGATACTACGTGTCAAATAATGACCATTAACCAAAAATAGCCTTATTCAAAATTGCACCATTTTCGAGATGACAGTCTTCAAAGTTAAGCTTAAAGATGGAAAAAACGATTTTTTTCTGGAACTTTCAAGACCTTCAACTCGATTTTGAAGAAGGCTATTTTTGGTCAATAGCCATTATTGGACACGTAGCATCTCCAGTTAAAATATTTCCCATAATTAATGAAGCACCCACTGTATATATGCATTCAGAACTTTATGTATATATGGAGAATGATTAAATTGATTGAATATTTTGATCTCCTCAGCAGTAGTAATCCATTATTGAAGGGTTCTAGTGACCCTGATAACGATGTTCTGTCGTACGGATGGCTTGCTGAAAGCGTTTACCCTGCTCATTGGTTACGGCTTTCAAATTTTCCGAGAAGAAATTTTATTGGGAATATTTCTGTTGCCGAAAACCCTGATAGAGGATCAAGCAGCTAATTCCATATAAATATGTGAGTTTGGTATCAAAGGCTGGATATTTGAACAGTATTCTTATTTGTGACTCAACCACCTTCTTTCAGCTTCGGTTCAATCAATTTGAGAAACTTTCCTTTTAAAAGATTGAGGACCTGACCTACTTGAGCCAAAGTATTTTATCCGCTTTGACCAATGGAGTGGTTTTCATATTTTATTTTTCGGTAACATATGACTTATATTGACCATTATTGGACTGTATAGCGATTCTTCAAATCACGGCAACGTTACCATTCGTTGTGTTTCTTATTTGATTTCCTGTTGTAGTAAAGCCATGGTTCCATATGTCCATGTCTACTTCTTAAACCAAAAGCAACGCTTGGAATGTATCATCATTATGCGATAGTACCACTTTCAACCTAGTTTTACTGAAGTCAATCAATAGTCGTCACTCCTGTAGCTCGCCTAGTTGCATCATGAGACCATTGATACCTATACATACCAACATTAAATTCTGTATGTCGACATATTTAGTGAAGGAAGTTCCTCTTGATTTAAAACAAAATTTTTGTCCATGGACTTAGAACGTTACTTTGCTGCCATTTTAACAGTTTAATCAAGACTTCAGCTTGTTTTATCGAAAGTTTTGGAATGCGAAACAAATCGTTCAATTTTTTTCTGATTATAGAGCCGCAGCAAAGTGTGAAAAGACTGAGGACAGTACTCTTTTATATCTTCAGCACCTTCTGGTTTACTCGAGGTTGGTTGGGTCTGATCTCGTGGCTTGTCAAGGCAAGAATAAGCAATCCCTTTTTATGTCCAGGTTTGTTTAAATATCACTTTATTTCTGAACTAAGCGCAAGATAAAATATTTCTTGTCCGTTCAGGCCTTAAATGGATATAAAACACAATAAACGTTCATTAGAATGGAATGTGGTGCTTTTTGAAAACATAGGTAGTTGAATCTAGATGTAATGAACGTTACCAGCAAAGCCAATGAATTTTTGCCAACCACAGCAATTATTTCAAACACTACGTTGAAACCCATTTCTTGTGTTGTTCTCTCCATAATACTGGTTCTGGCATGACTCAGCAACGACCGTCAACACTTTTATCTTGTATTATTTGAGTAGTAACTCTCATGAAGCAACTAGTTCACTAATATTGAACAAAATGTACTTCTCAGATCCTGCAACCATTCATTTAAATAGCAGAATTTAGACAAACTCTTTTCGACAAATTGTGCAGGAATAATTAGTTTAGAGTGCATTACTAGCTGTATTAAATTTTGCGCAAAATAATAGTAGTCTAAACGTATAACTTGAAACTTACTTTCGACGAACAGGGCTGGTAAAGAAATATATGTCCTTATCTCTTGCTCGCAGCCAACTCTCGCCCGAGTTTTATTAGAATAATTGAATAAAACTTACTTTAAATCAATTCGAATGCAATGATTAAAGTTTGTTCTTTTGCTTTGTCGTCGTAGTAGTAGCGGTAGAAGTAAGCGAACGGAATAAAGATGGCGCTTTACGCAAGGCAGATTTCAATACGAAAACATGTAGTAAGTTAGTTCAACGTAAACAGAACTCGAATAATATGAAAACTGCTCGAACTGACGGGAATAATAACGATAAAAAGAGATGCAAAACTGAGCTGAAGCGACTTGCTCAACGTTTATTGTTAGTACTACCTCCTAGTCGGCGAAACTGACAATTTGAAAACAAGTCGCAAGAACTTCGATAATCTGTAAGGAGAAGATGTTTTTTGAGATGGGAAAGACTTTTCTTGTAATGCTGACCGTTCGCAAAAAAAAATACGAAACGAGAAAAACCAACGAAAGAAAAGACACGGTCGTTTATACACTTCGCACGGGTGTTATGTGTTGAAAGAAAACTCTTGTAGCGTCCTTTTCACACTACGTGCAAGTTTAATTGAAATACTAATTCGGTTTCTTTGTTGGACGCGGAGCTTTTCTAAGAGCGACCAACCGGAAAGCAATGTATACAGAGAGGAAAAGATATTAACGTGCCTCGTGTATAAGAACTAATTTACTGTGTAATTGTAAAATGTAAATACTACGCTAAAAGGTGCAGAGGAAGTTTATTTAATTCGAAAGTGGATTAAGACACCGTAAGGAAGAATATATGCTTTAAGGAATATTGCATTGCTGTACTTGTGCATTTAAGACCTTTTCTTGTTTGTTTGTACTTTCCTTCCTTCGAACCGTGAATAAAACTTCATTCAAACAACTATTAGCATAGGGATATCTTTTTAAAACTGTATTATTTCTACTACGTTCCCACCATCTAAAGGTAAGAATCATTATTCGCTGTTGGAATAAAGGTGGCAAAGCAACATTACTTTCAGCGAGGTAATGATAAAACAATGCAACGACGACATATGTATGTTACAGCATTAGCGTCAGCAGTACTTTCAAAGGCCAAATACATCATTTAGTAACACAGCCGGGTTATCTATCGCAATTACGCAATTCACACGAATACATTAAATGAGTCTGTTAGAAACGGATTTTACCATTTAACTGGCGCAGTCACAAGGATAGAAGAATAATAGTACTTCATTCGTCAGAATTTCCTTTAATTTGAATATCCTCCTTTCAAAATGCAATTAGCTTAAAACTTTCATAAAGTAACGAACGTGAATATTCTAATACAGTCCATCCTAGATGTATTCAACGATACAATAAAACTTCAATGTTCCTTCCCTAACATTTTAACCTTTTCAAATTGATATGCAAATTCACTAAAACTATGATTCTATTTTACGCTTTTCTCGGTTTTTTTTTTATCAACTTCTGTCTTGCGTCTTACTTTACCGTTTTAATTCCTTCCACCGTGCCATCAACGTTCTTACCTCTTTACTTTTACCGTGGTAAGTCATTCTAAATTGAATATTTTAGCGAGCGTCCGTCGCTTGCAGCTATATTAGCATTTAAATACACGCGATATTTTAAATAATTATTATCGGAGAAGAAAAAGCAGCAGCAGTACGAACGGGAGGTAGCTGCTGATGGTGAAGACCGTACGGATGAGAGCGATTTGACTGGCTTCAATCTAACTTTAAAATAGTTTCAAAGTTTCAGCCAATGCAAATACAGCCTCGGATATTACGTGTTCATTTTAGACTCGCCATGTTTATATAAAGGACGCAGCAGGAGTCGAAGTAGCAGGGACTTGACGCATTGCCTAACCCACACCCAAGCCGAATAGGAGATTACTTCGTTACTTTATTCTAGGTCGGTTCGGTTTTAGATTTAATTTTGGTTTAAAGAGCCTCTTTATGGGACCTAAATAGTGGATCTAGAGGTGATATAAAGTTAAATAATTGTATTTAGTTTACTGTGTTGCACCCAAATAGTTTCTAGTAAGTACATTTATTTTATTTTTTTTATTGTTGTTTTAAAACAGTAGTATTACCGTTTCTGTAAACAAAAGTTCAGTTTCCCTTACATGTGCTATTGCTGGGCTGTTTAAGTATGCGATGCTACGATGGTTAAATCCATCCACCAAAATGAGATTTCTATACCAACTACATAGAGCCGCATTTCGAGATCTAATTTGATTAACATTGTTTTACCGGTTGTCGAATTTCAAATAGGTTATATTTGTAATCTATTACTTGCATTACAACTGATGTTAACCTGATAGTTTGACACTTCGTTATCTGCGCACCATTGCATTTTTTGAAATACTACCGGAAGTACGATATCTAATGTGACGCTGAAGTACCGATTTTATTCGTATGTCAATTTATTGATGACGAAGGGCTATTTTTTCGTGATTCCGATTATATCTTCCAATTCCTGAAATATTACCACTTGTAGGTTAATAAAACAACAATTAATTAAATACAAATTTATTCCAAAACATATAATATTATGTTTTCGGTAATATGACTTCTTCAGTGGAAGAATTGACATTTAATATGTGTCAAAATATATTATTAGTATTTTGACTCATATTAAATGTCAATTTCTTCCACCGAAGAGGTCTTGTTTTATTTACCTACAAGTGGAAATATTTCAGGAATTGAAAGATTATTATCACTTTTTTCTAAAATTTGTTTTTATTTTTCTACATAGACTCCTTGTAAGTGTACACACTTCTCCCAACGATGCTCCCATCTTTTGTCCAAATAGTACTCGGAGTCTTTCTCTCCAAAATAACTGTTTACAAAAGTGATGGCCTCCTCATATGACAAAAATCTCACTCCTCTAAGCACAATTTTTAGATTATTGAACAAAACGAAGTTGCTTCGGGCTAGACCTGGCGAGTAAAGAGGGTGGTTAAGCATTTGAAACCGTAAGTTGTGATTTTTTGCCATGGCAACCGCTGAAGTGTGAAACGGCGCATTGTCTTGGTGAAATAATTTGTTTTCTGGAAATGTGGCCGTTTTTCAGCAATTTCTGCCTTTAGCTTGTCAAGCAGTGATGCATAGTATACTCCTGTAATGGCTTTTCGGGTTTGAACATAATCTATTAAGATAACTCCATGACTATATGCAAAAACAGTTGCCATCACTTTGCCAACCCAAAAAAAAAACACTTTTTAAGGAACTTAAGTTATCGTTAGTGGTTACAGTTTCTGGACGTCCCGAACGCTTATCGGAGAGATCGGTAGAATAATAATAATACTATTTAATCCCTTCGACTACACTTGAGCATAGGATACGTCATACAAAATATAAGATATATATATGTATATGTATAATATAACTATACACATACATTAAAACAAACTGGCAAATGTAAATATAAAAACTTAAAAAGAATATACATGGAACATACAATATGCAAAACACAAAGCGTAAATCAGTCAAACAACATCAAAACGCCAAATTAGCACACAAGAGTCATCGAATTATTCCTTAAGAAAATAATACACCTTCGAATGAAGAAACTGTTTCATTTTACTTTCAAAAATGTGCAATGGCATCTCCATATAGACTACAGGCAATTTATTATAAGCTTTAATGGCCACATACTTTAGATTGGCCACATACTTTAGATTGTGATCCGTTAATGTCAATCG
This sequence comes from Holotrichia oblita, assembly GCA_023690525.1. Lineage (NCBI taxonomy): Eukaryota > Metazoa > Arthropoda > Insecta > Coleoptera > Scarabaeidae > Holotrichia > Holotrichia oblita. The sequence goes on along the minus strand of CM043015.1, from coordinate 45,831,171 downwards.
ATGCAGAGAAATTTTAAGAATATGTTCAATTCTAGTACTATAATTATGATAACCTACCTATTTATTTTATGATATTCCTCACCATTCTTTTGAACATATAGGGACAACTGATAAATCAAAATGCAAGGCAATGTGAGAATCTTTTTTTAAAAAGTTCCTTACAAGGTGTTCTAGAACTAGCTGCCACCATTATGCGAATTGCTCTTTGTTGTATCTTAAATACTATATTTGAGTTTGAAACACTACCCCAAGCCAACAACCCATACGAAACCAAGGAGTGAAAATGTGAGTAGTAATACATTAGTAGAACATATAAACGCAATTGGTCTCTTAGTCTACACAGTATAAAGCAAGCAGTGTTTAATTTCTTCCGCAATACATCACCAGTCAAAGTGAGTTAAGATTTTTAATTTTTTCGCAGATATACGAATAGCTCCAGTGATCCAGCCGGGTCAACAATTACCCCAAATCAACTCAATACCCCAATATCATTAAGGTAAATTGTGGTGCGGAGCCCCCGTATACAGCGTCCAACTCATCTTTAATTTGCGTTGACGATTACCTTAAAAAAAATAATGACGGCTCGATACTCGATTTTGTCAATTTTCACAGAAACACTCACATCGACTCACTCAAACGATGTCAAACAACAACTACGCGTCAAAAATGGCTGATATTTTGGTGAATACTTGTCAATAGATGCGCAACCACATTACCCTGGTTTTATTGACGATGTGTTAAAAACGTGGTCATCGGCGTATTTCTAACATCGTTACGGGTGATGGAACGGTATAACGTTCCTATGGGCTAAGAAAGCAGAATATGAGTGTACGAAGTACAGCGAGTGCCGACGACTGAAAAAATAATAATAATAATAGTTATTTATTGAACCAGTCAATGCGTTACATACATTTATTGCAAACAGAAGATAATTTCTTATTAGTGAAATACATAATTAGCTGTGTACATATTTGTATACTGTTGCAAACTTCATATATAATGATTATAGTGCACCTGGTTCAAGTAGGCCCAGGTTCAGAGTTGCCCTATAGCAGCATTCTGATCTTCCACCTGTACCTCCTGTAAATAATATGTACATATATCGAGTGCACGAATATTAATAAATGATAATGTAATAATTTTACGCCCACCCCACGCCTGCTCGCCCACTAATTGCCCATCAACCACTCACGCCAAGAACGTTTAAAGGTTGAAAAATATGATGTCCTGATCTGTTCGGGGATGCTATTCCAGATAAATGCCGCGCAGTAAGAAAAAGACCTTTGAAAAAATGCAGATCTTTGACGAGGAATAGTTATAACGTTTCTGTACCTTATATTGATATTATGAATATCTGTACGGAATCTAATTTTGTGATAAAGGTATGGAGGTTTGAAGTTATTCATTATTTTATATAATAAACAAGAAAAGTGGAGCACCCTGCGATTAAGCATACACAACCAATTCACTCCTTCCAGTTTGTGCGATATTCTTTCTCTGCGTCTAATACCATATATGAGTCTTAAGCAAGAGTTTTGAACAACTTGAATTCTTCTTTTACTAATTGAATCTAAACAAGGGCCATACACACAGTCACAATAATTAAAGCGAGAAAGTACCAAAGATTCACATAAAAGAATCCTATGTTTTTCACTTAGTAATCATCGATTGCTGTAGATAAGCTTCAGTACAGCATATGATTTCCGAATGAGACTATTAATGTAATCTGTAAAACGCAATTATTAAACCTAAACTGTGTATGCTATTCGTATAGTTCAAAGTACAACCCTCCATAACTACTGAGAAACCTTTTTTTACCGTACGCGTTGCATTATCAAATCCGAACAAGATAGCTGAGGACTTAGCAGGATTTAGTTGTAAGCTGTGAGAATTAGCAAGTCCCTGTATGTGACGTATCTCTGCCATAACAACCAATTCTGCTTCCCGTAGATTCAACAAAGGTATATTAAATAAAATTTGAGTGTCATCAGCATACGTGTACATCTTACAGTACTGGTTATTGAGTACGTAGAAATTTGTAGTGTAGAGCAGGAACAACAGCGGACCACAAATGCTACCTTGGGGCATCCCATACGAAAGTTCACGCACCTCGGACTCTTTGAAAGCGATGACTAAGATAACTTTCGAAGAAAATGATTGCTCTATAATAACATGCGATGAATAACTAGTGAAGAAGTACTGATCTTAAAAGCAGTCAAGTTAGAAGGATAATGCTTCAGAGCTTACGGCTAATGTTACTTGGGAGAAAATATCGAAATTTATGTGGTTGGTCATTTTTCAGCATAAGAGGAAATTAACTTCACATTCCATGAATATTTTCAGCCAATTTCTAAAAATACTTGGCATGAGGTTTTCAAAACTCGTCTCCAAAAGTGTATAGATAGTAAAGGACAATGCTTTGAACATCAATCAGTTTTGAACCTCGATCTTGTTTTTGCTCTCTCTGTATTCAAACGTGGAAGTCCAATATCTTGGTTGATAAAAGAGATAATTGAACCTTTTTTTATTTCACGTGTTTAGTTTTCTCAAAATCTGTAATCCTGGACAAATCCCGATTATACAGGATATTCCATTTCCTCTGCACAGACAGCAACTTTGTTTTTTTCTAAATACAAACATATATTTTTTTTATAATTTATTTTGAATCTACATGAAATATAAAATTGACTTTATGTATGGTATTCATATGAAAAACCTGACGGTTTTTGAGATATTTGGCTTACTATGTTTTTCTAGTAAATTTTTGTCAATTACAATATCGCAAATTTTGCGGTTACGTTAGTTAACAGAAAAGCTATTTTTAGAACAAATGTTAGGCAATAATGCTTCTTCGAAACACCATGTCAGAAACTGACCTACAGTAAAAGAAGTTCCCAGAAAATGTTGTCAAATTTGACGAAGCAAAATATGAAAAATCTCCGTTAATTCAAATGCAACACCCTGTATATCATTGATCAGTATGCATATATATAGCATTCCCTATATTTAAGTTTAACATTTTAGGTAAAAAAGCGGTATTATAGTAAAAAGTGAGTAAATTTATGCATTACTTAAAATTTACTCTATTAAAAAAAGCTTCAAAAATTACAAATACAATTAAGGAAATTGTTCAAGGGGTTCCCTGTGCAAAAATAATCCAACAAGTTTTAGCTTTGTTTTGGTTCAGAATTCAGAATGGTTCTAGAGTTGTTGCGCACGCGCATTTACAGTTTAGCGTTTTGAGAATTTAATTAAGAACGCGAACCGAATTTTTAGTCCGATGTTTTGGTTACTGACAGAATCGATTCAGAATGATTCTGGAACCGTTCAAACAGTTCTTGCACTTCCATGAGTACCGATTCTGAATTATTAGTTCGAAATTACGTCATCGGTGCATATGTTCAGAAATTCGAGTTATTTCGATATGTTCGTCATCCATGACATTGATATTTATGTTGTCTTTTAAAGATTGAGGTTTTCTTCCGTTTGTATTTGATTTTTTTTAATTTCTGTCTTGGAAATAAAATTTATGTAAAGTATCCTAAGAGAGAGACAGGATTTGAAAGACAGCGCAGAACATTCGCTATTGATATTTTGTTGGTTTGTATTTTAGTCTGTATCTAAAAGATGGCAGTAACAGGCCCTTAAAATGTGTTTTGGTTATTAAAAGTTCGGAACCATTCTGGAATTATAATGTTGCGCGCTTACGTTCTGCGCAGTTCTGTTACTAATCCTGAATTCCGAACCAAAACAAAGCTTTTAGTATCATTAGGCTCATCCATTTTGCTGTAGTTCTTTTATTGATGGAGGCTTGTTTCTACACAAACTGAAACATCTTTGCATTACTATTTGTTGAGAAATCAATCAGGTAATTATTATAAACTTAATAAAAGCCCAAACAAATTAAAGAGATTTTTTGAAATATACAGCGATGTTTTCTCAGCATGACATAATCCTATTTTGAAATGTAGTCTTCAGGCTTTCACGGCCGCTGTTGATGGCTGCTCTTCGGTTCTCGGGTTCTCTGCCGTGTAGAAACGTTGTGATTCTTGACGTTTCGATCATCTTGTCGTGATCTTCTTCAGAAGTGAAGTGACACTTCACTAGACTACCAGAGTATGACTGTGTCAAATTTCTGGGCTTAGTAATTGCCCCATTCCTAAAGTTTGAACAACATTCCGCGGCGCTTCAGGGCTGTCTTCGGCAGTGTACGGTGTTAGATGTCTAAGAAATAATGTAAGCTTGCAGTCACTTAGACAATTCTACTTTGCGTACTTTGAATTGCGTCTCCGCTATTGTATAATCTTTTGGGGGTCTGCAACTGCGGCGAAGAGGTTGCTGATACTCCAGAAGAAAGTAATTCGTTGTATGATGGGAGTAACGGCTACGACGTCATGCCGTCCCCTATTTCAGAAGCTTAACATACTTCCCTTGGGTTCCATATATATTTACGAGGTGTTGATGTTTTATAAATGTAATGAAGAAAGTTTTTTTGTACAGTAACATGACAACACGAAACCGCCACGATTTAACCGTAACCACTTGATCGGACAAAGCGTTTTGAACTCTCCCCAAGGTATATGGCTATTGTGATGTACAACAAGCTGCCAGATAGTCTGAAAAGTATTCCTTATAAAAATCAATTTAAAATAGAGCTAAAAAAGTACTTGCTTTTGAACGCGCACTACGGAGGAATATTTAAATCATTCAACGCATGGTCGGTTCTGTCTTTCCTGGCAATTATTTTATTTTATTTTATTCTAATACTTTTAATATCGTGTTATGTATTGCTTTGCTTTTATTTTATTTGTATGTAGAATATTGGAGATTATTTAGATAAATACTACTACTTTTGTACTACTTTTGTAATTTTTGACAATGTCCATATACAGGGTGTTTCCTAAGTAATCTAAAATATTATATGGGGCGCTTCGTCACTCAATTTTAAGACGAAAAGTTCATGTAAACATGTGTGATAAGTCTTGTCGTTAATGAGATACAGGGTGTTGAATTGTTTGTAATAAATCAGCTGTGATTGTATTTGAAATTAATTTTTCCTGGTGACGCTACTGGTTTTTAGAAGTAATACGAAAAACATGCTTATTATAAGTGACGTTTGAAGTAACGTTGACAAACCTAAAAATCAACGCAAACAACGAACAATAAATTTTTAATAATACGATCTTTTTGTGTTAAGTTAACAACGATGCCCGTGTTTACTAATGCTGAAATGACTAATATGCACTTCTTGTATGGATTAGCTAATGGTAATGCCTTAGAGGCTAGACGTATGTATGCCCAGCGTTATCCTAATAATCGTTTACCATGTTCAGATATGTTTACTAAGCTACATATTCGTTTACAAGAAACTGGAACTGGCCAAATCAAAGAACATTATTGGACGACTCAGAACTGTGATAACTCCACAATTGGAAAACCAGATTCTTCAAATAATTGATGAACATCCAGAAACGAGTACCAGAAAAATTGCTGATGAACTAAATGTTGGTAACAGAACTGTTTGGAATATTTTAGAAGATAACTTATTGTATCCATATCACGTTCAACGTGTACAACATTTGCTACCTACTGACTATCCGCTTCGCATACAGTATTGCCAATGGATTTTAAATAAAATAGCAAACAATCCCAATTTCGCTGCCGATATTCTGTTTACGGATGAAGCCAACTTTTCAAGACATGGCATTATGAATTTTCATAATGACCACCTATGGGCAAATGTAAATCCACATGCCATAATTGTAAAAAGATTTTCGGTCAATGTTTGGCTTGGCATCATCGCAGATTATTTAATAGGACCATTTTTCCTTCCTGCACGGTTGACCGGTGCGACATACCTTCATTTTCTAGAAAATGAACTTCCAGTTCTTTTAGATGTTCTTTTAGAAGATGTACCTCTTATTATTAGAAGGCGCATGTGGTTCATGCATGACGGAGCTCCTCCACATTTTTCATTGATTGTTCGCGAGTTTTTAAATAACGTTTTTCCAGACCATTGGATCGGACGAGGATCTCCACACCCATGGCCCCGTAGATCACCGGGACACAATCCTCTGGATTTTTGTGTGTGGGGATATTTAAAATCGCTCATTTACACAACCCCGGTATTAAACGTACAAGATCTTCAAAATCGTATCATATAAGGCTGTAATCTTATTCGTAACAAACCTGGTATCTTCGAACGCATTCGGCAATCAATTAGACATCGAGCAGATGCTTGCATTTTAGCTGCAGGTGGACATTTTGAACATATGCTCTGAAATATAATATTTTTCTTTATGTTTAACACATGTTGTTGCTTCTAATAAAATAATAAAACACCCTGTATCTCATTAACGACAAGACTTGTCACACATGTTTATATGAACTTTTCGTCTTAAAATTGAGTGACGAAGCGCCCCATATAATATTTTAGATTACTTAGGAAACACCCTGTATATCAGACAATAAAGATGATTATAAACGTATGCAAGCATTTCACCATCCCTTTGTCCCCATCCCCTCTGTATATTATATAAGCTTAAATATTTCGCTTTATTATTGTTGCTTTCAAACTTATTATGTGACACACGTGTTTTTTGAAATAAATCCCTATTATTTATTATAATAGGGATTATAATTATTATTAATATTAGAACGTTTCCCCCTCGTAATCTAGAAACGATCATACATTTTTAAATTTTCACCGGTTTATTCTTTATACCACTAATGGCGAAATTTTTCGTAGTAATTTTGTAACTTACAATGTACTGATCTCAACAAGTTCTGTTTGAAAAATTTTCTTATCCGTAATAGTAACAAAGTTATTGACTAAGCGCCACAGTCTTATTTCCTTACAAATACATATTTTCAGTGCGGAAATATCGATAATTTTTTTAAGAAAACCCACACATTTTCTTGTAAAGGGCTCACGCACACCAATCATCTAATGTTGTTCTAAGAGAATTGCGTCACGTACCGCAATAACATATAACTCGCATATCTAAAAGGCATGTATCCAGGCGCGAAAAGTAGTAGGCGGATAAGGAATTCAACAGGAACTACAGCAGTATAGTTACCCAATTTTGAAACGCTCACACAAACACACCACCTCGCACACCCTACTTACCGTGTATTTCTACAGTATGCGTAATTTCTCTCGGTTCTAGTGTTCCGATCTGACAGACGTAATCTCCCGCATCTTGCGGACCGACCTCCTTGATCTCAAGGCTGTAACCATTCACCAGATTGATCCTGGGATCCGGGGATACCTTCACGTTGCCGGCGGATAAGACCGCTATGCCTTTCTTCCACGCCAGCACGTAATGACCTGCAATATAGAAAATACCGTCGTCACAAACAAGAAGAAAGCAAAGTAGAAAAAAAAAAGTCGAAAAAAAAGTGAACGGGAGAGAAGTAGGTAGAGGACGAGGAGGAATCGTAGACGAGAGCTATGCACATTGGAGGCGGATACCATCTGCGGAAGGAACGTTAGAGGATGGGGCAAGAGAAGAGTAAGATCGGAATTCGGAAACGATACGAAACACGGTGAAAATGGGGGATCTTCGGGGAAGAAGGATTGGGGAAGGAGAAGGAAAGTAGTAGTGAGACAGGAACAACGCCATCGGCATCATCGATTAATATCGGAATCCGTGCCTGTATTGAGAGCGCGCTAGAGGCATTCAAGATCTCGTACTCGTTTAATGCGATGGATGTCTCCACGGTTGATATGAACATTTCTCAAGTGCATTTTATAGAATACGCATAAATACGTTGGACGAATTTATAGAATTTGCTTTTTACATTAAACGGGGATAAAATAAATGCATTCGATGAATAAAAAGGTATGAATATGTAGATATTGTGTTCGGTAATGATTGCTTCCCGCATATAATGCGCAAAATTTATGCGTACAAACTACCTCAACTTAATTTGCATTGCTTTAAATACGATTTGAATTCTCATAGCAGTTAATCACCGCAAATTTGTGTACTCCTCTGTGGCTTCAACTAGCTCAAATACAATTGATTTTTGTCGTTATATGGAACAATAACAATAATAACGATATATATTTGCCACTTAGATTACGTGTTCTTGAAGGTATTTCCGCTTAAATATGGTTGTATTTTAGATGCCTTTAATTTGTTTCCATTATGTTATAACGTTTAATGCCAGTATACATGCGATTACTGTAGTAGCTTGTTTTATAGCTATGCGATAATGTTGCATTACGTATCTTTTTGAAGCCATAGAAACATCCTTTTGCATACCTTGCGAACGAAATTTATTTTCTGAAGCATCCTCCTATTTTCTCTTATTTACTTTTTTTGTCAGGTTATGGAAGAAGAAAGAGTTTGGCAGGAAAATAAACTAACATTAAAATAACGTCGTCACTTCGTCGTTTCAATTCAGAAAATAAAACTTATTCGTTGATTTTTCCTTAATTTCAAAGGAAAGCTTAACACGAACCCGAAAGCAAACGGATTTAATTGATGCAGATTCGGGTTTCAAAAAGTGTAACTTAACCGAAGCAAGTCAGAAAAATATCTTCTTGAGTGGTTTGCGCGTCTTCGCTTTCAAAACAACCGATAATTCCGGTTTTAGAAAAGCGAAATAGGAGGTTCTCGTCAGCGTTGAAAGACGCGCTGAATATTCTCCCTTCACAGCCGGTAAAAGTAAGGTAAAGGAAGACGTAATTAATTTTTAATGGATCTTTTTGTGTATTTCAAATTAATTGTAATTACGCTTACATTTTATAATGATGCAGGAGACGAGAACAAACGGAGAACGATATAAATCCTCAATCTTTCAGGATTTATACAAACAAGGCGAAGAAGCTCTTTAATAACGTCTTAATGATTTATTTTCCTTCGCCGTCGGTTTAATTGGAGGTCGACTTCCTCCGCCACTAGCGATTCCGTTTTGCAGAAATTGTGGTGAATGTTTCAGTTTGACGATACGAACCTTACGAATTCAGCAAGCAAAATAAACGTCCATTAAGTGGAAAGCAGAAACGAATAAATCTCATACCTCAAAATAATAAGAAATTCAGGTGTGTGCCCATCAAGTTAAATCGTTGAAAATCTCATTTTAATTAATTTGCGTTACGAAGATCTATAAATAATAAAATATATTCCTGCTAGTTGAATTTCGGCTGTTAATATTAGAATACTAACTTTGTTTCTGTTCACAATATTTCACCGGTTTTATGATAATTATAATTGTAAAGATCTTGCCTATCCCTAGAGTTTCCGCCCCATTCCACTTATTTTTTGTCTGTTTCAGCCACTAAAGCCGTCACCTTGATCAAGAAATAGCACCTTGCTTACGGCATCTAGCAGAACAAGCAATTCACTTTTCATTAAAGCTTTTCTATCAATTATCAATTCTGCAGACTAACCTCCCAATGAGGTGCCAAGAGTTAGCCATCTATGAAGACCTTATGTGAAAGTAAACGTCATCAGACGTTGATCACTGACCGATAATAGTCAAGCAAACAAGAGATCCTTTCTGTGTTCAATTAGTAATTATTGCAGTAAGTTGTAACTACATTATAATCCCGATTAATTACGATTATCCGAGGCTCGGTTTATTCGAAACAAACTGTCAGATATAATGTCTTCTGATTAAAGGAAACGATTCCGCATTTTACGAAACAGGCGATCAGCGGTGTCCCTAAACCACCTGGGACACCACCCCTCAAGACTTGCTTTAACTAACTCTTTATACAGTTGGCTGCGTCACTTATTTAAGAGGGTGGCTCACTGCTGTTTACCTTTAAACTTGAAAAGTCAGTATTTCTTTTATTATATTACATATTAACGTATTAACCTAGAAAGACGTAGACAGTTAAGTTAGCATCGTCCATTAAAGTATGAAATTGGACATATGAATACAAAATCTTACAAATATTCGTGTAAAAGACAACTTGAAAATATATTCATACTTGAAGAAAACTTAAAACATAATGATGATCCTACACACGCCAAATCAGCTTATTCAATTTTTATCTTTCTTGTACGTTCGTTTGAGACGATGTAGTTCCTGTTATAATAAAGGGTGGCCCATAATGTAGAGACACATTTTGAAGTCTAATAACTTTGCCTTTGAAAAACCTATAGGTAAATTTTTGGTGTTGTTCGATAGAAAAACTCAAAAAGTTTCTTTGTATTGCAAAAAAAATACAGGTTGTACCAAAGTATAAAAATTGTAATCAAAAGTCAAAAAATTACTAAGTAAAGTGACTTTCTGTATACTACTATTTTTTTGAAGTGTAACCATAGAGATTTATAACTGTCTAATAGACAATATCGTATTGACGTTTTCGAAAAATGAATAATCTCGCTCATCATCGCGCTTTTATTGTTGAATATTTCTTGAAAAATAACGAGTCTATTGCCGTTACTCGTCGTCAGTTTCGCACAAGATTTAATTTGAATTCTCCGTGTAGAAACACAATTTTAAAGTGGGTTGGTCAATTTAGAACCATAGCATCATCTCTGAAGAAGAAACCTGCAGGTAGGCCTATTTCAGTTAGAACTCCTGCAAATATTGAAAGAGTTCAAGCTGCATTTTTAAGAAATCCAAAGCGATCTGCAAACAGACAATCTCAAACACTAGCACTCTCAAGAACTAGCCTGCAAAGAATATTGCATAAAGATTTACTCTTAAAACCATATAAAGTTCAACTTGTGCAGCAGCTAAAAGACACCGATTTTGCAGCCAGACTTGCTTTTTCTAACCATTTTTTAGAGCTTTTAGAAAACAATGCTGATTTGTCCGAAAATTTATTTATGTCTGATGAAGCACATTATCATATGTGTGGCTATGTAAACAAAAAAACGTTACTCGTTACTGGTCTCAAGAAAATCCGTGAGAAATACACCAAACTCCTCTTCATAGTCATAAAGTTACTGTTTGGTGTGCAGTGTCAGCACAGGGAATTGTGGGACCTTATTTTTTTGAGGATGAAAATGGAGAAAATACCACGGTAACTTCGGAACGTTATGTTGGAAACCTTTTTTCAACAAGAGTTGCGGCGCTTTCCTGAAAACATGTGGTTTCAGCAGGACGGCGCCACATGTCATACTGCCCGCGCATCCATGAATGTCCTGCGGCAAATGTTTCCAGGACGCCTGATTTGGTGATCTCCAGTGGCCCCCGAGGTCATGTGATTTAACACCCTGTGATTTTTGGTTATGGGGCTATTTAAAATCCAGGGTTTACATGATTAATCCGCAAAATATCGACGAATTAAAAGAAAATATTCGAACAGAAATATTTCGCCATTAATGTTGCATAATGCTATGCGAAATATGGTGTCTAGAGTAGAAGAATGTTCAAGAAGAGAAGGTCATCATCTTTTAGACACAATTTTTAAAAATTAGGCTAGTTATTACGTGCTTAGTTAGTTTCTCTTGTTATTAAATTTATTGAATTCCATATTTTGATTCAAACGTTTTTGATTGCAATTTTTATACTTTGGTACACCCTGTATTTTTTTTTGCAATACAAAGAAACTTTTTGAGTTTTTCTATCGAACAACACCAAAAACTTACCTATAGGTTTTTCAAATGCAAAGTTATTAGACTTCAAAATGTGTCTCTACATTATGGGCCATCCTTTACTTGCATCTGTATCTAGTAAACATGAGCATTGAATATAGAGTTCATGATAGTAGTCTAGCGGTTCTAACCGCTTCTATCCTTGATCTATTTTCATTGCATTCGTCCTCAAGGTTAATTCAAACAATATACCATGAGAGCCCATTACAGGAATTTTTTTTTGGTTTTTATATTGGCATTTCTCGACATTTTCATATGTTTCGTCATGGTAAGCTGTATATTTATAGAATTCATCATTGACTGCTAGCAGGTCGAGACCTCCAGCGAATTGTCCGAGCTAGATCGGTATCTGCTGTACCGACTTGTGTTGTGTAGTGCCCACCATGCTCATTAGAGGGCATGAGCAGAAAAGGAACTGTAAATAAAGTTCACCATTCAATATGCATGGTCCAATCAAAAAATTGTCAATTATTCCTGCCCAAACATTAATTGATTGGAACAGATGTTGATAATGATGAGCAACAGTGGCATGAGGGTTTTCATCAGCCCATACATGCGAGGTATGTAAATTTACAATACCATTTTTGGTAAACCCTGCTTCATCGGTAAAAAGAATAGTGCTAATGAAGTTTGGGTTTGTTCGTTGCTGATCTAACAGCCAGTTTGCGAACTGGATTCTACGAGGAGAATCTTCAGTAGTAGATGCACTTTTTGCAGATGATAAGAGTATAACAACTGTTCTTTAAGTACTTCATGAATTGTCGTTTTTGACGTATTAAGCTGCGCGGCTAATCTTCGAGTGCTTATTGAAGGAGTATCACCTGCAGTATCCAAAATATTTTCCTCCAATTGCACCGTACGTACTGTTCTTCTCACTCCAGCATCAGTACTTTTTTTCGCAAAACTTCTTAAAACATTAAAGAAAGTCAATAATGTTATTAACTAGAATCGCCCATCATTCTCTCTTAGACGTTGGTCAAGTGGCTGAAATGTTTTCTGATTTGGAAAATTGCGATTAGGATATCTTTCTTCATACAACCTTCTTGCTTCCAAAGCATTGCAAGATGCAAGACCGTACATAAGATGCATATCTGCACTCTCACTAAATGTGTATCCCATTATCAAATTAACTTTAGCAAGATATTATGATCAACGTGTTAACAATATGAAAGATGATGAAAGATTTAAAATTTACACGTCAATGCAAGATATTTATTAATTTGTAGGTACCATAGTAGCGTTTGTAAAAAACAATGCGTTTTTTAGTACTGAGAACCTTGGAGTAAACCCGGAGAAAATTGCACTTGTACCCTTCACCAAAAGAAGGAGATTGGAAGGCCTAAGAGCCTCTATACAATAAGGTTATACAGATTAGTCAGGAGGCCAAGTTCCTGGGAGTGATCTTGGACTCTAAACTAAACTGGAATTTACATTTGGAGAAAATGACTGACAAATGTAAAAGGGTGTTAATAACAACCCGTAGAACAGTTGGAAAAACATGGGGACTCAAACCGCATATGACGTATTGGTTGTATAGTATGGTAGTAAGATCCATGATAACTTATGGCTGCCTGGTCTGGTGGCCAAAAGTTAAGCAGAAGCATGTGATAACTAAACTCTCGAGAATTCAGAGATTAGCGTGCCTATGTATAACTGGGGCTATCAAGAGTATTCCGACGGCTGCTATGGAAACCATGCTAAACTTGCCTTCCCTCGATATCTTTATCATGGGAGAGGCTAGAATGGGAGCATACAGACTAAGGAATACTAGCAACTGGTGACCCCACTATGGGTTGGGGCACACCAGAATAGCAGCAATAGTACAAAATCCAATCTTTGATATGGGGAGCGACATATCAATCACCAGGATTTCCTATGACAAACCCTTCAAGATTTTCTTGAATTGGGATGAATGGAAAAATGGTGAGGGAGAAAACCGCACGCCCAAAACTGGTATACAGATGGGTCAAGGGTGGGCACTAATTCTGGCGTTGGTGTATACGAGGAAAACCAGGGTTACAAGGTATGTGAACCACTTGGGCGATACACAACGGTATTTCAAACAGAAATATATGCTATACAAACCTGTACGTTGGAGAGTCTGCGCCGCCAACCGCGAGGGCAGGCGATCTGTATTCTCTCTGACAGTCAGGCAGCCTTAAAGGCTCTAGCATCTTATTACATAGTCTCCAAACTAGTATGGGAGTGTCTGCAAAACCTAACTGTCCTGGCCAGAGACAACAAGGTCACCTTGGTGTGGGTGCCGGGACACAGAGGTATAGCAGGCAATGAAACCGCAGACCAGCTAGCGAGGGAAGGTTCCCAAATTAAATTCACAAAGAGTGCAGTACGTGGTGCAATTAATGAGTGGATTATAAAACAACACCAACTAAATTGGAACCATGCAGCTGTACAAAGACACAGCAAACGGATGATGGAACGACCGTCACAACGACTAACTGCTGACCTACTTGCATTAAACAGGACTCAGATTAGGGCAGTGACATGTCTATTAACAGGACATGGCTGTCTAAGAGGTCATCTGCACAAGATGGGGATCTATAAAGATGAACCCCTATGCAGACTCTGCAATGAGGAGGAGGAAACAGCCTTTCATATCATCTTCGAATGCGTGGCACTAAGTCAACGTAGGGTTACTTTGCAAAGCGCATTTGATCTACCAGTGGAGAAAGATTTACCAAATAGGCTTCTAAACCTGATCGAGGGAACTAACCTGTTTGAGTAAAATGGAATCAAGGCAAGAATACCACAATAGGCCCAGCGGGCCGCAATGTTAGGGATAATTAGAGACTGCCCTGCCTTGATAGCAATCAATCAATCAATCAATCCTTACTACTGTTTATCATATTAAATTTTCATTAAATTATAATACGTAATTTAAAAGTTATTCAAGAAAAATTGATTTCCAGTGGCGTCCTTTAGGAGGCCGTATCTCCGTAGAGAGGGCCGCTAGAAAAAAAAATTATGGGAATTTGTCATCTTATTTTTTAATGTTCTATCTGAATCCGAGAGATTTCCCACATTTTCCCGGACACATTGTATAAATACATTTTTCGGGCCTACAGGAAAGTATTCGTATTTACAATATTTCTCATGAAAATAAATGCAAATTGTAAACGCCACAAACACGATAATGATGAATTGAAATTTTGTAGTTATGATTTACACAGCGCTTCTACACAATAATTATTGTTAAATGGATACGGCACGTGTTTATTCGGAATCACTAGCTCGCTCAATGCCATTTATTAGCGCATTATCGCATCGACGCAAAACAACAAACGCCGCTAGCAGCGAAGGCACACAGCACGGCTCGGATACGATTTTATACAATTTTCAACGGCAAATTACCTTTGATAAAAAATTAATCAAAGCCCATCCGATTATTAATATTAAAACAAAAATGAAACAGCTGAACCGTGAATTGCTCTACCCATCTATTTTTCATCGGAATCCGTAAATAAAATATGTACCACGAAATTATGAGAAACGATATCACTTCTTAATGCGTGCTGGGAGATTACTTTCATGAATAGAGTTTAAAAAATGGATGTCATGTCAATGATGTCAAATTTTACTTGACAAGCTAAAAACGTAACGGAGCAGCATCGAATAAAGTTAAAATATTGAAAGCTATATATTGAAATATTCACGATAATTTACGAGATCTGTCTAAGACATATGATTTAAACTTATTTTAGGTTTATTTATATTTCTTCTTAAAACAACGGATTGACGCATAATTCGACGCATAAGTAAGTCCATGAGTGCAATAGGCTCCCTTAGGTATCGTCTGCAATACTCGGATAACCAATTTCGGCCATCTAGCTACTCTCGATCGTTTATATAAAATTAGTTTGTCAAGTTTATAATTAAAAAAGTTGAAAAGCCCGGCTGGACTGCCAAACCGAAGTGCGGAGCTGTCCTGTATCGGTGCCCTATTTTAGAGAGCTATTGTTTTTTTCATTGTTTTTTTTTTCAACGAGTAGGCAGAAATTTGTGAAATTCTTTGTAATAATATTGATTGCAGGCGTTTGGTAGTGTAATAAAAGAGTAAGGGAAGGTAAATGGAAAATAATTGTTATTGATCGCCTAAAACTAAATATGTATGTTCATATAACTACAGCACCAGCTATTACAAATTCATTACTAACGTTTTCCTCAGAGCTAAAAATATATTTAAGCTACGTTTCATGTAATAGATTTCACATTTCAGTTATTTTTCCAATACTTTTTAAACAAAGAGTCGAGTACACTTCGTGCATCAATGTTGTGTGTTTTCTTTGAACATAGGGAAGACTACTTTTGAAATTGACTCTAAGCAAAGCTCTTTATACTATAACTTTAATTTACTAGCGCAGACCTTTTAAGAAGGGCGAATATCTATTGCTTGGACTCGGAGTTTGTTACTTGTCTCTATCTTACAGATAAAAAGTCAGTAATTTATTTCTCTCTTTTAATCCCAGATATCTTTCCATTTTTAGGTTAATAAATCAGAACTGAATTAAAAATCAATTTATTTCAGAACACAAAGTACTTATGTTTTCGTTATAATACTTCTTCAGTGGAAGAAATTGACAGTAAATATGTAATTAAATATGTTTGGTGTGGTAGCCAGAATCTTCATGAATCTTGAAGCCTCGCTTATTATGTAGAATTATTAAAACGAGTTGCCTGTGAATGCATTTTGCTTCTTAGATCATCTCTAATGAGTTCAAGATCCGACCAGAAACTGTTTTGACCAACATTTCAAACGACACCAATTGTTCATCGTTGTATGCTTGTAGATAAATTCCATCCAGTTTAAAATTTTTATCACAGTGTATCCTTTTAATCTCATTAGATTTATTTTTTGTTTCAAGCGGCAGTAAAAGAAGTCGTCACTATTCAACGTTACTTGGCATCAAACAATTAGCTGTTTCTATTGCGGGTAGGTATTTGTTTTTCTTTTTCGAGGTTCATTTAGTTGCTAAAATTGTATTTTCTCTTTAATTTTCTGCAAACTCTGAGGTAGTGCGTGTCTTGTAACTTCATATCATTACCTTATGATTAATGTTTGGTCTCTGTCAGTCTCACCTTCCTATTATCTATCTATTATCATTCTATTTTAATTACTGTTCCTATTTTTGCATCATTCATTTATCATATATTCGTTCATTTTAGCGTTTTGATCACCTTGTCCATTGCTAAATAAAAGCAAAATTGGTATCTGTAAATGAATTAGAAAACCATATGAAGGACTCAGTCAATAAAGAAATTTGCAAAAGGCAATACAGAATTTTTTTTTGCAGTACCGACTTCCTATTGACGTACTTGGCGCAAGAAACCGAATCATTATGACCGTCTTCTTTTGCACAGAGCTTAAAAATAATAAAGATGGTAATATCTTTCGATTCATCTGATCTTCTTCTTCTTCTCAATTTAATTGGCCTCCGGATTGGTCCATTTCAGCCAGTCACTTTTGTAACATAAAGTCATAGAATTGTCTTTTGTTGACGCACACACGTTTAAATTCGGAAAGGATATCTGTAAGGACGTATGAATATGATAGAGTTAAGTTTAATATGATAAGCTATTTCTACTGCATGCAAAATTAAGCAAAGCAAGTTGTCTAACTACTATGCAAGCAGGATTTTAAAGTTTACGGTTGGTTTTCTTTAAGAATTCCATAAGATTCATAATCGTTTCTTTGTTTGTATTTTCTAAGACGGAGAACACGTTTAACGGTGATTGTAAGTTTTGGCTGATTAGTTTCCTGTAGAGATCATTCGATAAATTAGTTTGGTCTGGACATTCAAATAATAAATGTTGCAGATCACCAACTTTACCACAACTACAGTTAGGAGAATCCTTGATCTTAATTGATTAAATCGCATTAAATGTAACAATATGAGATCTAGGTAGGTTACATTTCTCAAACCAAGGTGTTATGTTAACCTTGCTACATATTTTGGCATAAGCTTTCGCTTTGGATCTTGTGAATCTGTCCCATTCTTCTTGTCAAGCCGTAGTTATTTCCTTATTGCATGTCCTAAGAATATCTGGTACAGTGGCTTTATATAGTGAAGTGGTTTCGTTAAGTTTAGTCGCATTTTTTGCAAGGTTATCTGCTAAATCATTGCCTTCAATGTTTCTGTGGCTAGGTATCCAAATGAATTTTATAATAAATCCTCTTTCTGTAAGCGTATGGTGCTTTAATTGTTGCTACTATTTGACCCAGAGAGGCGTTGAGGCCGGTATTGTTGATTCCCAACAAAGCATTTTGGGAATCTGAAAGAATCAAAGATTTTCTGATGTTCCTCTCTTCTACTATTTTCAGAGCTTCCAAGATGGCAATCATCTTAGCACTTGTAATGTTAATTCTTGGGTCCAATTTAAGTTCATGTCGAAGATTCAATTCTTTTACTAACACGGCGATTCCTACCGATTCAGGATTGGAACTTTTGGAGGCATCTGTATATATTGATGAGAAACCTGGCCACTTGGCTTGTACCATAGAATTGTGAAGCGGGATTGATTATATTATAGGGAAGATTGACAATATTGTAGACATGTGCAAATTTTAGATATGTAGGGAGAGGTTTTATTTGGTGGAAGAAATCAGTTTTGTGACACGTTAACCCATCGTTATTGTTTAGTGCCCCTTTGTATAAATTTAACGCATTTGAGAGTTGAATTAACATGAGCGGCTCCTTTTTCCTCCAGATATTGAATCTAGGACGAGTTGTTAGTAACGCAGTTTCCATTAGAAAATTCCCTGCTGCATTGTTCCCTGCATTCCCGTGAGTAAAAATTTATTTGCCAGCTTCCTAAATCGTAGATGTATCGGAAGTTCCGCTGCCTCATTCAAAAGAGCTAGAGTTGGTGTAGATTTCATCGCCCCTAAACATATGCGTAGGCCAGCATACTGAATTCTCTGTAACCTCACGGCTTTCTTTTGAGATAGTGGGTAAATGAACATACCTGAATAATCCAGGTGAGATAATACTATGGCTCTATACACGGAGAGAAGTGTTGAGGGGTCCTCTCCCCACCATGTCTTACACAGACCTCTAAGGATGTTTAACCCCTTTGAACACTTAGAGATTAAGTAATCGATTTCTGAATCAATTATCTATTGTAATACCCAGAAATTTTGCTTCGGAGCTGAATGGAATAATTGAGTCTCCTAGTACCACATCTGTTCTTCTCATCGTAGTTCTTCTTCTTGAGTATATCACCGCACGACACTTAGAACTTGAAATTTGTAGATCGTGTGCTTCTACCCAACTTTTTACCTTCTCCAAGCCTTCGTTTAAGCCCGAAATGGCCTCATTAATATCAGTGTCTGACAAAAAAATGACTATATCATCAGCAAATTGCAAAATCGGACAAATTGTGTTCACTGTGGCCTCCAGTGTAGATGTATAAACCGCATATAGTAAACGGCTCAGTACTGAACCTTGTGGCAACCCCATTGAATTATTTCTAGGACCTTCTGTTAGTGGTGTGAAATTTGACAGTCAAAGACCTCTCTGTGATAACATTCATGATTAATCTTATCAATTTGTCGGGACACCCAAATTCTTTTAAGCCTGATACCAAAATATTCCAGTTCATATGATCAAACGCCCCTTTAATATCTGAAAAGGCTGCAATCAAGTATTCCTTCTTCATAAATGCTTGATAGATATAGGATAAAAAGATCTTGTACTACGTCCTTTTCTGAAGCCGAATTGTGATTCATCTGATCAATTTGCTTGGAAAGCATATAAGAAAAGAGTTGCCGGTGTATGTGAGAAAACAAATTAATATACTTAACTTTTAAAATTCTTATTGTCCGTATTTTTTTATTGCAAGCCAATTTTGTGCGTATTTCGTATAATATGAAATAATCCTTTAATACACCATGTTTTAATGTATTTAGTTTTCATAAAAGCATGACTAAAACCAACATTCATCACAGATAAACAACAAACTTAACATAATATATGTAATTGCTGAAACAGGAATCCAATTTAAAACCGTCTAATATGATGCCTATGAGACAGCTGCTGTTTCAAATAGGAAAGGGGCATTGCCAAAACAACAACTTAGAAATGCAACAGGTAAAATCTACTACAGTGTAAGGGCATGGTGTATAACACATACGTCGAACACAAGGTCCATAAAGGAATGTTTGAATGTTCAATCCTGAAAACACGGACACATGTTTGGGACTTCTTACTTAGTGAGTCATCAATGTGTGATAGTGAACACAGTGTGATGATACAGTGTGTGGTAGTGTTATGCTTACCAACCACCATCTTCAGCAGGTACAATAGTTTTGCTTCCTAGATATATACGAGGAAAAAATTATTGGAATTGCAGAAGACCTGGCTTAAAAACTTAATCTGACAACTACGCGAAACAATTAAAGAAAGAAAGAGATATTTTAAAGTAAAGCAACACAGACTGTATTCAGGTACTAGGTCAAATATTCTACTTATTGTGTGCAAATGCCATACCCAAATGGAAACGTTTGCTGATTACAATTATGGCTTTTAGTAGTATGAAGGAGGCAAAAAGAGCAATGAACAACATAAATACGTGAGCTAAACGCTGTGAAGTCTAGCTAAACGAAACTAAGTCCAGCAAGCCTTACAGTCATGCAAGTCTTACATAGAGGAAGAGGAGCTACTTTTACAATAGAAACAACTGTGCTCTATCCGTAGAGATCTGATAACTGTCTGATAAACAAATCTAATTTTTATGGTTTTATTTCTTAGACTAGATGAAATTGACGACAACTCTCTTTTCTTTCTCTTGTATTCTCAAGGTTTTTGAGACACTATTACAAAATGGGACAAGATATAGAGATAGAATAATAGAGTATCAATTTTATACCATAGATGTGACGGAGGCTAATTCTATACTACAATTCCCTTCACTTCCTTTTTTAGCGAGGAATTTCTATTTAGTGAATGCAGATTTTGCTTTAGCGAATTTAATTTCTCTAACAGAGTACTCCCTTTATGGATTTCTTCAGAGCGATTAAATTCGCTTCGAAACAAAGCATTTATTTACTAAATAAGATTTCCTGCTGAGAAATTCGCACCTGTTCGAGCTATTGGTATCTTTGTCTGATCGGAACCGACATTTATCGCTACTTTGCTCAATTTCTTTAGATGATATTTAATAGACAGAGGGCCGTAAAAAACTGTGACCGTACTTAAATATATAGCACTGCGATCTAATAAGCATTTAAATTTGATTGATCAATGCAAGTTTGTTTTGCTCAGTTTGCTGAAGATAACTTTCTGTGTGTGTCTTTCTTAGGCCAGAGTTTCGACGATTAGGGAGAGTCTCAACTTATCTTTGCTTTAAAAACACAAAACGTTGAACTCTTTCATGTTGCTTGACGTTCTTGGTCACATGATTCAACTGCGTGTATTTTTGCCCGAAATATCGTTGGCCTTATATTTACTGCCTCAGCGACTTACACAACATAGTGGTCTGAAAATGGCGATTTCACTCCTCCATCTGTTTTAGATCTTTCGGCATGCATTTAGTGTGTTTCAGATTAACACACTTCAAGCTGTTTGTATAATGACGTTCATCATCGCTTTTGTCTTCATCGGTAGGTATTGTAGGGACTCATCGCTGCAGTCATACAAGTTCGGGATCACCATATGATGCTTAAGCAAGCAAGCTCCTGTATTTTTTGTAGTGCGACTTGTCCTTACTTATCTTTTCATTTTTTCCGACCCTACTAGTGACGGGCATGGAACCAGAGATGTGACTATTACAGAGTAAGACCAGAGGATCATCCTAGGCGTCATTCACCAGGTTTTATCATAAATATGGCAAGAACTTGATTCTTTTGCGGTATGTTGTTATAATTCTCGCACAAAACTCTGAAGAAATTAATAATTTATATCTCCAATCGACTCTTCTGAATAAGCCATCTAATTTTGATGTTCATACTGTAGATAGTACTGAATAAAATATTTACTGTAAATAAAAAGTCATGCGGTCGGAGCTGACAATATTAGTATAAACATTATAAAATTGACGCTACCTCACACATTGCCCTATATTTGTCATATAATTAATTGCTGCTTACATGACTGTACTTTTCCTAGTATCTGGAAATTTGCTATTGTAGTTCCCCTGCCGAAAAATAATAATGTATCTAATTTTTGTGACCTGCGACCTATTAGTATTTTGCCAGTAATGATTAAGGTGTTAGAAAAAATTATTCACAATCAAATAAATCAATATCTTCTTCAGTATAACCTTCTTCCCAGTTGCCAATCAGGTTTTGGGCAACATCACAGTTGCACTACAACATTGCTAAAGGTGACAGATGATTTGATTGATGCAAGAGACAAAAACAAATTAACGTTGCTGGTCCTGTTAGATTTCAGCAAGGCCTTCGACACCATTAACCACGACACTTTGCTTGCAATTTGTTATCACATTGGATTTACTCGATCTGCAATAGCTCTATTGAGGTCATTTTTACGAGACAGGTATCAGTCTGTTCGTATCCTAGATACAGTTTCTGAACCATTAAGCTTATTACAAGGAGTACCGCAGGGCTCCATACTGGGCCCACTGTTCTCCGTAAATCGTTGTGAATTGCAAATGTACGCAGATGACACCCAAATTTACAAGTCCTTTGACATTAATAACATTGATGAGGCTTTGCTTGATGTCAACAGTGATTTGGAGGGTATTCGGAGTTTCGCCGAGATTCACTCTCTTAAAATTAATCCGTCCAAATCTGTTGCCATTTTGTTTGGAAGCCCTCATTGTGTTTCACGATGTAATAATATACAAGTTCTTGTGGATAACACCTATATCCCATTGTCGAATAGCGCGAAGAATTTGGGTCTAGTTTGCGATAATACTTTTAGATACAGGGATCACGTATCCAAAATGATTAGTGTGTCCTATAATAATTTAAAATTACTTTATCCGCATCGAAGTATGTTTAACACAAAAACTAAGGCAATGCTTTGTGAGAGTTTGGTGTTGTCTACTTTCTCTTACGCTCTTCCCGTGTATGGACCGTGCTTAGATGCTGCAGATCGTCGTAGAATGCAGTTAGTACAGAATACTTGCGTAAGGTATATCTACAACTTAAGGAAATACGATCACATATCTCATAGGATCACTGGACTTAATTGGCTAAATATGAGCAATCGCATACTATTTCACTCACTTGTACTATATAACAAAATAATTTACCAAAAAAAACCTTATTACTTATGGAGCAAAATTAGGTTTCGCTCTGATGTGCATAATATTAACATACGCAGCAGGGGACTAATAACACCACCTATCCATTCTTCCACCCTGTTTCAGAGATCGTTCAGCTACAATATATATTTCTTATATAATAACCTACCTGCTTTTCTGAAAATATTACAACCTATTGCGTTCAAATGTGCAGTTCGTCGCTACCTATTTGAGATTCAGTGTTGCTGATAGATACTTATGTGTTCATTATGTTTGTTACTAGAATTCACAGAGTTTAGAGTTAAGTTTTCTTAATACGCAGCATTTAAACTGTATGAATTAATAACTAATTCAAGGATTTGGTGTAAGAGAAGGGGGTAATGTTTGTAACAAAACCCATCTGAACCACTCCTTGTGATTTTCGTAATTCCTTTTTAATTTCCTTTGTTTTCTCTTTATTATGTATATACACATGTATACTTTTTATATTTTTTTTATATATTTTTTTTTTGTTGGTTTTTGCTGGATTACGAAAATAAAGACATATTATTATTATTATTATTATTATATTATTAACGGGTCGATGGCCGCAGTGGTTAGGCGGCTGACTATTATTGTGAGAGGACGATAGGTGCCGGGGTTCAATTCTCTGGAGGGACGGTGACATTTTTTCGGAGAGTTTAATCCCGGATCGACTTGCCATTCGCTGTTGGGAGCAAAGTGATTAACAGCGCGGCATCATAAAAGGCGATATGGTGCTGTCACAAAGCCAATTGAACACAACATACACACACAAAACTACACCGCAAGAGTTGCAGTGATAGCCAGACGAGCGATACAGTTTACGGAGTCACTGCAACTAAGCACCCACCACATTAAAAAAAAAAAAAAAATTATTATGTTCTGAAGATTTTGGAGGGGAGATTGCTCAGTGAGTTTCTCATGATACTGTAGCGGTGTGGAGTGGTTCTTTCAAAACGGGCCAGATAACCTCGCAAATCGAAATATGTGTATCTATTTATTTATATGCTTATTGGCGCCAATTAACAGCGCCAGAAGTCACGATCTGACATATGTGTATCGTCGCGAATATGCGCCATATTGATTTCAACTGTGCATCGAATACGAAAACAAATCATATTTTTTTGTACACAAAAATATCAAATGTTCTAAGTAATCTGAACAGGGACTATAGGTACTTGCAACAATTAAAGAATTATTGCAACTCAGTCTCGTTGTTTTCACGTGGCTCATAATCCAGATAATGACTAGCTATAATCCCAAACAAATTCAAACAAACGAACATGCAAGATTAGGAAGATATTATTCATGAATAATGACTACGATGATTAATGACTAAATATGTGGGACCAATTTAATCATACACTTAGCTGACAGCGTGTTTCTCATTCGAATCCTGTGGTCGCAATTTAGCTAATTGAATTAATTATTGAAATTATACTAATCGAAGTAGATCAGAGATAGCTTTCGCATACATTACCTATTTTTTCGAATTTGCCGTGTGACCTGTAATACAGATCCTAATGGGATATGCGCTGGGCGCTTCCAATACGACAATAACTCGAATTTATGAAACTATGAACGGCAGGTATTCACACTACAGCTGTGTATACATTGAATAGTCCTGGCGTTAATGCAGCTAATTTCTGATAATAACCAGTGCACTTAGAGACACTAATGCTCCATTTCAGTTAATGCAGCGCTGCCTCGTTCGAACTTATCGCATTAGTTTTCGGGGTATATGAAAACGCGTACGTTAACGTGTGTATTATGAATATTTGTCTAGACATTTCTGATTAATTATTGCCGATTATAATTAAAGTTGCTGATGGTAGTGGGGTCTGTATATCGGTGGATGTATTAGGGGCATTAAATGAATTTTCGTTTTAGTCCCCAGCGCAAATGAACGGTAATATTAGGAGTTATTTGATGATCTGTGTGCGTGTGTAATACTCCTTATTTTTACCATTAGATAGTCGAAAATCCGCATGAATTTTGGGAATATGGTCACCGAAGACAGTTTTTCGGGTGGGTATAATCGACAAGCGAGTTTGATGGAAAACTATTAGGGTACAACACTGAGTACTTACAGGATGATGGCATATGATTGTGTTCTATGAGTTTATTGACGCTGTAGAAGACATCATCATCAAACCATTAGGGTTATAATTAGTACAAGAGCAACAAAACGTGTAAGAATTTCACCGTTGCAACCAAGCATAAAATAAGAGTTTTTGCAACAGCTTAAATAATTGAGCATACAGAAGATAAATTTATCCCTTGTTTTATGTAGATATGTTCAATTTTTAGGAGGAAATAAAATAATGCAAAAATTTTAAAGCCAACATATATGGAATAAAAATAACACATTGTCGTGATTAATATGTTTACAGTACAGATTTCCATTTACATTATACAAATTACTTTCACATTACTTTCTACACACCGTAATCTTTTGAGATAGTGATGATTTTATGGTATGAATAATCTTGAGTGGCAAAAAACGAAGCCAAAGCAAAAAAATCATAGCAACCAGTCAGACCACTAACGCTTTTTACTCCTATAAGGATCCACTTCAGTTTATATACATTATCCAGTCGAACAAAATTCTCTCCAGTCATGATAGCGTAACCTCAATCTCCGTCCGATAATAAGCTGTTAATAACAAGAGAAAGAACCGCAAACTGTTACCAAGGGACGAATTAACTGGAATTTTCAAGTGCTTCCTCCCCAGAATCTTCAATATCTGAATAGGCCGGGAGAACAGCGTTAAATAGCCGGTCTCGGATTCGGGTATATTTTTATTGCTGTTTTGATTTACAAAGCATTTTCAGCGCCGATGAGACTTCGGCTAAGTTTAAATTACATCCAGTCAGGACTTGATAAAGATATATCTCGTAAAACGCGATGTTGAATCCGGGTTGGGTCCCTACTTCTCTTATAAAAGTATTCGAAGTTGTAAAATAACCACTATTACCCCCTTGCTGTTATAAGTATTTGTTTATATACATACATATATAGGATAAAGGGAATATCTACATGCAAAAATTTTAATTAGCTCATTCTGCGTTCAGAGAAATGATGATCATATATGCAGTTGCGTTTATCTTTCGTTTCTACTTTTATACAACTAACTAAAGAAGTATTTGATCGAAAATATAATTACTTTGTATTCTTGAATAAATTGATTTTTAATTAATTCCTGTTTTATTAACTTATAAGTGGAAAGATGTTTGGGATTAGAAAGATAGATTTACTTATTATGGAAACTCTCAACATTTTATAGTCTGAAAGTACTGTATCTAAGTTAGACTTGGAATTGAATATTGAAAAACGACAGAACATGGAAATAAATACAAAGTCGAGACATACAGCATATTCAGATTGTCATAATAGATTTCAAAGGTTATACATGAGTATGTCACATTGCAGATTATCAAAGGATTTCTGGTGCTTTGAATTTTCGACAAGCATTTTGACAATATTAATGAACAACATTAATGTAATGTACATATGGGGTGTCAAGCCTCAAATGATCCTATGGTGGCAATTATAAGACCCATGACCACCTATGCTGCTCTGATATGGTGGCCAAAAACAACACAGAAGACTGTACAACAACAGCTTCAACAAATCCAAAGGCTCACTTGTCTAAATGTCACAGGAGTGATGCAGACCTGTCCCACTGCAGCGATAGAAGTATGGTGATAATCACGCCGCTGCAAAACCTGGGGACATTAGAGAGCACCTTAAAATCCTTGAAGATCCCAACATTAACTACCTAATTCACATTGTAAAGGACAAGTTTCCTATGCAATACGACTTGGACCAACCCTACAAAGTGGTAATCGAAAGCCGTACTAACTGGGCATCCGGTGAGCTTCAACTCAAAAGAGGAACCTCGGCATGGTACACGTGGGGACGGGAATCGGGGTCAGTGGGCCTAACTACTACCTCAAAGTGCCTATGGGTCTCCACTCCAAGATACAGTAGTGTGAATATGTTTTAGACCAGTAGCACATAAATGGAAGAAAGCATTAAATTAGGAAATTTAAGTAAAATAAATTCGAATGTTGGTTGGCATTAATGCATTTAATGAAGTTACAAACATTATACAACATAAGTACACAATGTACAATGTACACAAGTATCTTCACTTAATTGCCGTCCAGAAGGTATAGCATGCTCGTTCAAAATATCTCGATAACGTTCTCCAGTTAGTTTTTCGTTAATTATGACTAAATCTTCCGGTCCATTTGCTGAAATAGAACCCCAAACTAACATAGACTCAACACCATGTTTAATTGTAGATTGTAAACATTCGGGGTTGTACGCTTCTCCTTTTCTCCGACGAACCTACTGACGTCTTTTGGTACCAAAACATTTTTATTCATCGCTATATAACCCTCGGTTCCACATTTCGGCAGTCCAATTTGTGTGTTTTTTCACATACTGTAAACGCTTCTGTTTATTATCGTGACGAAATAATGGTTTTCGAATAGCAAAACATCCCTTCAGTCCTTGCTTAATTAAATGTCTTCTAATACACGATGACGTTACTGACACTCTCGTCGCAGTTTCAAGATCACGCGCTAGTTCTTTTGAAGATTTTCGGCGATTTCGCACTGACTGCACTGTCCACTCTGTGGTTTGTCTTCAACGCAACCTGTTTCACTAATTTTTTTAATCAACTCCCTAATTGCTGTTTTCGAGAAACGTGTTGTTTCCAGCTATTTGTCGCTGTGTACGTCCTTCATTCTGTAACATGATAATCCTGTGGCGTTCCCCGATAGGTATTCTTCCCATTATGGAGATTTAAACGTTACACTAATCCGGTAACTTTGCAAATTTAACACAACTTCAAGAAAATAGCACTAAAAGTAAAAGGTTTAAAAGAAACCCTTAATCGCATAATAAATCAAACTAGATATGGTACATGTACACACTCTAACGTCTACTAAACTAATGGCATAAGTCGAAGTATCGGAATATTTATTACCCCCAACCGGGCAATAACTAAAAGGTCTCTTTACCTGTCAACGATTTTTCTATTATATTAAATTTCTTTATAATGAGGGTACTTTTCTATATAATGAGGGTAGTTAGGCTAATTACACTTTCCAAACATTCCTGCAAAGTGTAACTATTGATCAGTAAATTGCATCATCCATGCTGCGATTTTAGATATGGTTTCAGTACCTAAAAGTATTTTTTCGTGTGTGGTCTAAAACATATTCACACTACTGTATTTCAAGCGGAGATTTCTGCTATAAACTTAGGCGCCCTAAAGAACTTAGAGTTAGAGATACGTGGCGCAACAATTAGTATGTCAACGGACAGCCAAGCGGCATTGATGGCTGTGAGTGCGTATAAATACGAGTCTAGTCCGTTGCATTAGTGTATATGCAATTTAAGGCAATTGGGACGGAATAATCACGTAACTCTTCAGTGGGTCCCAAGCCATCAAAGGATCGAAAGGAACGAAAAGACAAAAAAGCTTACCAAGGAATCAGCGAAACTGTCTTTCATTGGACGCTTATTCAATTGTAAGTAAAAATTGTAATACACATAATGTACCTAAATCCAACCGCTTCCGAGTTATCGATCTTTAAAAATATTACTTAAATAAAATCTAGGTACCTAAGTAGGCCATGACGCACCTTAAAAATGTCATAGCACCTTATAAAATACGACTGTAAACCTAAATTTTACAATCACATACTTGTTTTTTTCAAAAACAAGCGATACCTAGATTTTATTTAAGTAATATTTTCAAAAGTCGATAACTCGGAAACGGTTGGATTTAGGTGCATTATGTGTGTTACAATTTTTACTTAAAATTGAAGAAGGAATTGAATTATCTAATAATATACAGGTAGTTCCATTTAAAAAAATGTAACTTTGACGTGCCACGACTTTACCATCGACCCTGTATACTTACAATTATTCTTAGCTAATAAGCATTTAAAAACCCGGAAACTTGTGTATTTAATTTTTTCCGGTATCTCGTATATTTTACCCAATAATCGACCGTTTCCATACATATCAGCGACCCTGTATATCGAATTAATATGAATGTCGTCTCGGACAAATTGATGGTCGAGCGTTGCTTATAAAGCTAGTGATGATCTGCAATAGTTTTGCTATAACCGTTCGGTTAGGCGACCTTTAAGAAGCCCTTTGGCTCAGTTAGCTACACAAGCAGATAAAAAGCAAACTGGTGATAATATATGACAAACCGCTCAACAGAAAAGAAAGAAAGAAAATAATGGGCAGGTGAAAGTAACGACAAAGCAAAGGAATATATTACGAATTAAAAAAAAGGAAATGCAGGAAAGAAACCAAGAAGGAGCGACAAGAAAAATATGAAGAAGAAAGAGAGTAGAAAATAGCATAAAAAAAATGCGAACATCAGGAAGGGTAGTAATAAAACGAAAAAAAAAACGGATAAAAGCGAAAGAAGAAGGAGATAAGTACAGGCGCTTTCGATAAACGTTAAGAAAAGATGTAAGAAGAAGAACGAAATAAGAATAAGAAGTAATAGAGGATAATCAGAAAAGGAAGAAGCAGCAAGAACGAAGAGTAAGCAATTAGAAGAAGGAAAGGCAAAGAAGGGACATAAAAAGAAACAAGTAAAGTAGTAGTTAAAAGAGATGTGAAAAGGCAAAAGTGAGAGAGAAACAAAGGAGTAAAAAATTTAAAAAAGGTTAGTGCGATGGAGGAAGTAAAATGAAAAGGAAAGCAGAAAAAGACAATGACAAAAAATATAGAGGAAGTAAAATGAAATATTGGAGAAGAAGCAAGGAAGATGGAAAGAACTCGAAGTAAAAGAGATAGTGCAAAATAACGAAGAAAATGCAGGATAAAACTATTGCGACAAGAAATGGAATATCAGAACTAGCATATTGTGATGAAACAAAACAAAAAGGCAGGATAAAGAAGAATGAAAACAGTGAACAGGTGAAGAAAACTCTATGTGTGGTGTTTGTTTTATTTCAATCTGCGTGTTGGTCACAAGTTTATCGTACTTGTTTGAGGCGCTGATTGCAGGTAAAATAAGGTAATGCAGATCAAAAGAGAGAAAATCTTTACAGACGCTCTTCGAGCTGTATTGCCTATTGAGATTATCAACCACCTCTTACCTCTGCGGTTATCGAGCAGTGATATCAAAAGTTGTTGTGGTGGAACGATAGGAGGCAGGTTTTATTTCTCCGAATTGACGGTGACATTTTTCTCGGAGAATTGAAATTTGAATCAACTTTTATCATTCGCTGTTGGGAGGAAAGTGATTAACAGCGCGGTATGATGGTGTCATAAAGTCATTGGAACACAATTATACACACACAAAAAGTACACCGCGAGAGTTGCAGTGAAAGCTATACAAGGGATACAGCTTGTCGAGTCACTGCAACTAACCACCCATCACACATAAAAGTAATTATTAGATAATATGACTGAAGACACAACAATACAAATTTTGAAGTAGTTCGTAGATTTTTATTAGAATCGGTCTTGTTACATCTCCCGAAAATAATCGTATCCCCAGCAATAAATTTATTCATTATTCTACCTGAACTAAACCCATTATAGGCGTCATTTTGTACCTTCGTGCGCGAATATAGGACAGTCTCGTTGATATCGATCACGGCTAACTTGGAGTTGAACTGAAACTAGGTCGAACGAGCAACGGGATTATTATCTCACTTACTGACTGAACGGAACTATATATTTTATTCAGGATATTCCAGTTATTTTTAGTTGGCATTACTGCTATCTCACGTCGCAACCAGCAAGCACTTATGGATGCTCCAACGGTTTTATGAACAACGGTTAGGTGATAATTTTTATTTTCGCATTGTAGGAGTGCCAACAAAAAAAAATTGAAATTTATACGAGCTTAAAAAACCGATAGATATCCTATATAATATTATTAGATCAATAGTCAAAGTGTAAGTGAGAAGAAGCAAATTTCGGAGTGTATTATCGAATTAATAATCATAATAGACATTATTCTATGAATGAAATAATTGTATGAATGAATAAACAATTCATTTACTGAAAAGAAAGGTTAAAGTATTCCTCATTGTTATTTGGAGTTATTAATCTTTCATGCAGGGTGGTCACCGGCTAGATATTAATGTTTTTTTGATGCAAATGGTTTGATATTAATATGAAGTTTAAGGTGAGTCACCACATTCGTTTTAAAGTATTATTTAGATATTTTAGTTCAGATACGGAGAGGATGAAAAACAATTTTGCAGCTTTTGACCTTGAACCTCTAACAGACTCCGCTCCCGAAAATTTTATCACCAATTTCAACACATGTTTTCGATTAACGTTTTTATCTAGATGTCGAAGGTGAAACAATTTGCTAGAAAAGTGTAAAATAGTTATTTACACAGCAAACCTTTAATAACGATTTTCGATTTTAGCTTTCTACTAGGAACGTTAAATTCTAGAATTACGTATCGAATCTGTGTATACAGGACTGGTTGTTTTTTATTCCTATGTGTATACAGTTAAAAATAATTAATAATAATAAGTAGAAACCCATTTGCAAGCTTAAATTAAACGATAACAACGTTCTCAATAAAATTTGCACTAATCTGTGCACGAGTTTTCATTAAATTAATTAACAGCTTCTTAAAGCGCTATTATAGCTATCAGGCGAGCTAGAGGGCAAAAGTTTCTTCTTCTATCGGGAGTGATTCTCACGCTTAGCGCAGCAGCATTAGTTAATCTTAAGATTTAGTAATTTATAGTTATGGAGGGGCCGTACGGTGCAGCAACAGCCAGATGCGACGGAAGCTGTTGCGGAAATAAGATGGAAAATAATAGAGATTATGAGCAGCAATGCCTGCGACGTAAAAACAGCTAGCGGAAAAGCCGACACGGAAAAGCTTTTGCGCGGTTTAGGCATTTATCATACGTTATATGGTATTGCCGTCGGTACACATACCTACCGTACGAACTGGAAACGAGTTTTTATACATTACGAACTGACTTAAAAATATGATCCGATAAGTCATATTTATCGCAACAAATAGGATTTTTTTGTTGAAGTAAAATTATTTTGCGATATAAATTTGTACTAATCTATAAGTTAGTAATGTGTATGAAAATTTAAAGCGCATATGCAGTGTTGTGCAATATAGTTCGTGCTATATAACCTTCAAAGTTGCGAAAGCAGTTCTATCAAATAATAGAAGGATGTCAAAGTGTGGTCGTAATTTCAAAACGATAGTTTGAACTAGTGTAGCATCTAAATGAGAAATGTGACCGTCTAAAATCAAAAGTACGAATATTTGAAGATCTAGATCCGATATAAAACTTATAATGAAATAATTCAAAAAGACATTTAGCTAGGTACTTCTAATCAACAGTGCTAACTTGTTCCTTCCAGCGTTAGCAAATGGGTAAACATTTTCTCTATCTGGGCACAAGCAAAAACTTTGTACTTGTACTTTGAGAAGTTTTTTCTTTATGTGTGATATGTGCAGCTACAGTGAAAGTTGAAGGCATTTATCGATAGAAGACAGTTCGTACGTCAACGTTTTGAGGCCTCTTATTTTACAGATTACTACGCTTCTGTGTATACAGCGTTAGTAAAAAGTCCCGGAACGGTCGAATAACTTTGCTATTTGAAAATTATTATTTCTGAAATTTGGTATGGGGGTATAGTTAATATAAATGCATATTATGCAATACAGTTTATATTTTTTTCACTTCCGGTTTAATCGGCAATACGTCCAACTTCTTTTTTTAAACGGAACGCCCAGATTTTTTTAACACTTTTGAATGTAAAATAAAAAAACTACGTTCAGGAAGTATTAAGATGTTTATTTTTATTCACAAGAAAACAGTAAAAAAATTTAAAAAGTGTCCTAATACAGAAAAAACAAGGTACCTTTGAAAAAAGTTGTTGTTTTGTGTTTGCATTCTTTTTGCCGTCACATTTGACCATTTTAAAAGCGTTTTAACTTTTGCATCGCTATAAATTTACTTATTTTAGACATTGACACATTTGAAAATGGCAGTAAAACTTACTGAATCAGAACGAATTGAGATATTAATGATGCGTGGGTACGGTGATCGTCAACGTTCTTTTGAAGAGGTTCGTATTTTGTTTAATACTGTTTATCCGGATCGTCAGATTAGTAAAAGTACGGTATGCTGAACAATTCAAAAGTTTCAAGTCTTTCGTCAGGTGAAGGATTTACCTAGAAGGGGACGTCCATTAACAGCAACAGATGAAGAAACAAGTTTGAATGTGTTACAATGGAAGAAAATCATCACGTGTCCACAACAGAATTAGGTCAAATTCATGAGATCTCTCAAAAATCTGCTCATAAGATTCTTAAATCAGCTAGAATGAAAGCCTATAAAATGTATCCCGTCCATGAGTTAACTGAAGATGATCCAGGTCGTAGACTACATTTTTGCGAAACAATGACGGAATTGATCGAGCAGCAGCCTAATGTTTTAGATCACATCATTTTTTCAGGTGAGGCAACGTTTTGTCTCAACGGCTGAACAGACATAATTGTCGCTACTAGTCAATTGAAAATCCGCATTGGATTGAAGAAGTCCATACACAGCGTCCTCAAAAGGTGAATGTCTGGGCTGGTCTTGTTGGAAACAACATCATAGGACCATTTTTTATAAGAGGAAATTTAACTGGCAACGTCTATTTAAATTTATTGCGAAATGAGGTTGTTCCAGCACTTGCGGCCCTCTTTCCAAATGCAAACATAGGTGATCACCCTAATGCACATTTTTGGTTTCAACAAGATGGAACTCCTCCCCATTTTGCCCATAATGTTCGCGATTATTTGAATGAAATTTTTCCGGAACGTTGGATCGGACGTAGAGGAGCAATCGAATGGCCAGCACCTTCGCCAGATCTCTCGCCATTAGATTTTTTCTTTTGGGGTCACTTGAAATGTCAAGTGTACAAAAATCGTCCCCATAATCTTGAAAAATTGGAACAGAGAATAGTTCAAGAAGCCAATCGCATCACTCCAGAACAAATACAAAATTCAATTAGATATTTTACTGACCGTTTACATTTTTGTCAAATTGTAAATGGAGAGCATTTTGAACAATTATTGTAATCGCAACCTGAATAGACAGTTATCTTGATTTTCTGTATTAGGACACTTTTTAATTTTTTTAACTGTTTTCTTGTGAATAAAAATAAACATCTTAATACTTCCTGAAGGTAGTTTTTTAGGTTAGGTAGTTTTTACTAACGCTGTATATTGTAATAATTGAAGAGCCTCATGTTTGGAAGTCAAAAATGTTGTAGTTTTTAGTTGCTCCACGTTTGGGAGTCAAAATGTTAATAACAGGCAATTCGGGTCGTTGGGTAAATCGTATAGAATTATGCACAAAGTTCCACAATAAAATGCATTTATACAAATAATAATAAATTATACCGTTTATAATTTCTTAACAACAAACGTCAATATTGAGTATTTATTTAATAAAAAACTGTAATTAATAACTTAAACTTGAATAAAAAAAAAGTACTTCTACCAGTCTCTATTGATTTAGACTACTAACAAAAACTAGTCGATATCATTGAGTTAAGTTACAGTGTTCTACATATATCGATGTCAAGATTTTATTTAGGTTACACTCCTTTTATACAAATTGTTCTTAACACAAAAGAATGAACGGTCTTGTTTATTATGGATGTGACCTTATCGAATCGGTCGAATGAGGTAATTGGTTCTGTTGGTGAACTAGGAAATTATATAAATAGGACAAATTTAATTAGTGTTATTTCAAAATTTGTAGGTTAACCGTAGAATGGGCGCGCACCGTCTCACAAACATTAACATGTATTTCCGCCAATAAATATTCTAAGTCATACATGCGCATGTACAGTAAGCAATGATAATGGTTGGACAGTCCTGTCACAATATGATAACACCCAAGCCGCGCCGAAGATATCCGATGTATTAGATGCAATACTCCTAACTTTCATTTAAGACCATACACCTACAGGTAAAATCGTAACGATAAGAGTTTCTACATTTCAGGGTGATTTAAAAGCTATTTACACATGCAAATTTACGGTTTAATATAATGCACACAAGGTCACTAATCTTTATGTGACTATTTCAATATTTTTAATTTAATTTGTCTTACGCTGTTGAAATGCATATACCATTATGTGCAATAGAACTGGAAAATAGCGGCAACAGCAACACATTTCTAATTAGTAGAACTCTAAAACTATAAGAGTTAAAAATGAGTTCTCGTATAAAAAAATCCTTAATTTGAATCGCTCTTTCCATATTTGATATTCGGATCCGGATTGATGTATGTATTTTACCATCATATTGGAATACCCCTACGAAACTATCAAAGTCACGCAAACGACATATAGATACTATACGATACCTGTTTTCAATATTTTAATCATTCACTCAAGTAATCTTGATAAATAATACTTACTAAACTCGTAATTTATTCATTCTTATTTCTCCACGAGTCTAAAATTAAATCTTAATATTACGCTAATGATGTCTAGTTTATAATCATTCTTGATGACACTTGACTTATAATCTTTAATAAGAATTATAGAGGAAGCAGATAAATGAATTCTATTAGGATCTATTAGGATATATTAGAATAATTTGTTTAGTAATTTAATATTGTATTAACAATCAAATTTCCTTCGAAGCATTACAGTCTCATACGCCGAATATTTAAACCAAATTTATTAATCCATGAATACCATAAACTGTAAAGTAGGGATTAGACCACAATAAATATAAGCTATTGTATGCAAAACAAATTACTGTTTAATATTATCCTAATAATTAAATCTTGCTTGATGATCTGCACTGTGATCTCTTAACTGGAACTCAGATTCCAAATATTGAAATACATAATCCTAAATTTTAAGAATTGTTAATTTCAATGAGGAGTGTTTTTGTAACGAATTCTCAGAAAGTTCTTATTTTCTCAATATAAACTTATGTATAATGATTAGCTAAACCAATTATGAGCACCGTTTGAATATGTTTTAATTACGTTATTACATTAAAGCCAAAGAGGGGG
This sequence comes from Holotrichia oblita, assembly GCA_023690525.1. Classification (NCBI taxonomy): domain Eukaryota; kingdom Metazoa; phylum Arthropoda; class Insecta; order Coleoptera; family Scarabaeidae; genus Holotrichia; species Holotrichia oblita. Next base: position 45,795,286 of record CM043015.1, on the reverse strand, counting down.
CGAAAAATAATTTTTATATTGCCTTATTCGTTCTCAATATAAAAGCCTCTCGTCTTGAGAGTATTTAGTTTGCTGTAATCGTCGTAAAAATGCCCGCAACAACAATAGAAACGCGAGCAAAAATAGTTACCCTTTGGGAGCGTGATTTGTCCTACAGGCAAGTTGCTGCAGAAGTTGGTGTATCGGTAAGTATATAATCTATTTTTTATTGTTCTATATGAATTCTTTGAGTGCATTGCACATATACTATTTTATTCTATTTTTTGTACTTTAGTGTATTGGTGTTGGTTCATTGATGTTCTGGCTTGATGACTTAGCGTAAAACGGTTATTTGACTAATAAATAGAAATTGAAAGTCAGTGATATCAACACCAAAAAAACTTGATTCTAGAGTTTTCAAATCAAATGTACCTTACGCACACACATTAAATATTAATTGAAAGATAAATAAATGTTAAGTTGATTGTAACTACATTTCACTCATTATTAGATAACGTTTAGTCCTTCTATTAACAAACAAAATATGCCAACGAGTAGGTATTCATTTGTTTTATGATATCCCTCGTTGGTCTAAATTTTTAGTAACCGTTACTTCTGTGGAACTCTATAAAACTGTATCTTTTCTTTTTTTTCTCTAACTGTACTCCAACATAACGCTGGCGAACCGAAAACGAAGATGTAGCTCTACGAAATAAATCGAGGCCTGGACAACCACCCAAAATTAATCCAGAAGATGGTAATAGAATTTTGAACTACGTTCAACAAAATCCAGTCACCCATCATCCATTTTTTGTATTTATTTATTTTTCCATAAGTAAACACTTTAATGAAAATTATCTGTATATATAGCAGTGAAATAATTATATAAAAACCTATTTAACTCGAAAGATTTTTTTTCTTATACTTCATATAACCAACACGTATAAAAGGAAGATGTATATGTTTCTCCGGGTGACTGTACTATTAAATTTATTAGATTCAAAAATTTAGTTGCTTAACCACTGATGACATTAAAAAAAGGTTTTTTATATTGTTATACCCCTGGGAATTGAAAACACAATTTGTGGAATACCAAAAATGTGTGTTTCCAACTAAACTTCCTTCATATAATATATAATTTGTAATAATTTCTGATTAATTCTTTACGTACACAGAAAGAACTCTTTCGTATTCGGTAGTGATATATGAAAAAAGACAATACATGTATTTAAATCTGCTTTCAATATCACTATAAATTTCTATTATAACTTTTACTAAATACATATAACATTAATAATAATTCAATAATGATAGAATACATCAATACATATGATAATCTTATATTATTATTGTAACGTGACTACGACCCAAATATCAAATACGGAAAGAATGATTTTAATTAGAGTTCTTTTGTAAGAGAACTCTCCTCTAACTGCTACAGTTTTCCAGTTGTACCAATTAGAAGTGTGTTACTGTTGCCGATATTTGTCAACTCTATTGATACTGTAGGAGAATCTAAAATATTTAAATAGTCACATGACTATTAGTGACCTTGTGTGCATTATATTATACCGTATTTGCATGCTAAATGGGTTTTAAATCACCCTGCAATGTAGAAACTCTTGTCGTTACGATTTTACCTGTATGTGTACGGCCTTGAGCGAAAGCGAAGAGTTATTGCAAGGGTATCAATAGCTTCGGTATTTCTCGTATTATTATACTGTGACAGGACTGTCCAACCATTATCATTGCCTACTGTACCTCTCTGTCTTACTCTATTGCACTTCAGTGTGAAATTAGCTACATATTTCAAAGGTAAGTTTCTGTTGCTAGTTTGTAGAAAATATGAATTTTTCATGTTGTTTATAGAATGTGGAGTTACGAAAAAGAGCAGGAAGAGCTCAGGAGGCTTATGGAAGACGTAATTACAGATGAAGATAACCATTATGATGACGAATCAGATCATAGAAATAGATAATGAAGAAAGTAGAGCAGACAACAGCGATACGAAACAGGATATTTCGGCAGGTGAATCGGATAGAGAAATTACAAAGAATGAAGTTTTCTTCTTAAGGAAAAATCAATCCCCGTAGTGGATCAAACATCCTACTCCCAAAAATGTTCGCACTAGAAAGGAAAACAAAGTTCTTCGTTTACCTAAGTCCAAATTACCAACACATTCACTGAAAACACCAGATGAAATTTTTAACTATTTTGTAAATGATGAGATGATAGAAATTATTGTTTATAATACAAATCTTTATATAAACACGATATCAAATAACTTTCAAAGAGAGAGACATAAATTTAACCAGTGCAACAGAAGTTCGGGCTTTTTTGGGTTTATTGTTGTATAGTGGATTGCTGAAAGCAAACCGCCTCAATGTAGAGGAATTATGGTAATCGGATGGATCGGGTGTTGAGATATTTAGACTTGTGATGTCCATAAAGCGGTTCAGGTTGTTATTACGATGCTTGAGGTTTGATACCAAAGATTCTCGAGAAGAAAGGCGTAGAACCGATAAATTAGCTCCCATACGGGAATTGTTTGACATATTCGTTAGTAATTGTAAGAACGGTTACAGTCTTTCAGAATATGTCACGATATACGAAAAATTGGAGGGCTTCAGTGGCAGGTGTAGTTTTCGGCAGTACATCCCCTCAAAGCCAAATAAATAAGGCATTAAAATCTTTGCATTATATGGGACGCAAAGATGTACTACACTGCTAATTTAGAAGTACATATGTTGGAACCCAGCCGGATGTAGTATATAATGTAAGTAACAGTCCAGGTGAGATTGTTCAACGGCTTTGTGAACCTATCAGAGATTCTGGCAGCAATGTCACAATTGATAACCGGTTTAGAAGCGTTCCATTACTGCAGACTCTGCTATGTGATTTCAAACTTACAGTAATTGGAACAATTAGAAAAATAAGGTAGAACTCCCACTTGAATTCACAAAACCCAAACATCCTGTTGGCGACCTTTGGGTATACAAAAAATCTTACGTTAGTGTCTTATGTGCCAAAAAAGAAAAAGAATGTCTTATTGGTGTCGCCATTGCAACATGATGATACAGTTGATGAGACTACTGGAAAGCCATCCATCATTATGGACTATAATAATACGAACGGTGGCGTAGATGTACTAGATCGATTATGTGCTAATTATAATGTTTCGACAAATACAAAGAGATGGCCTATGGTGATCTTCTACGCAATTCTCAATATTACTGGAATAAATGCACAAGTGGTTTACAATTCCAATAACTCGTTCAATAAGTTTACGAGACGTAGCTTCTTGAGAAGTCTCTCACTTTCACTTGTACAACCTCACTTGCGAGTAAGACAGACAATGGAATGTCTTTCAAAAGTATAAAAGTTCGTTTGAACGAATTATGCGGAGCAGAAAACAAACCAGGACCTTTCAATCAAAGGCCTGATTATCCTGGGGACCAACCAGGTAGATGTGCTCTCTGCAGCTCTCAGAAGAGCAGAAAAACGCGATTTTTCTGTCGAAAATGTTCGAAATTTTTATGTCTTGAACATTCTGTCGTAGTATGTGACGCATGTTTTTCTAACAAGGCACATTCTGAATAAATGTTATTTTGAAATTATGTTTATTTTTATTTTTTTTTTGTGTGGTGGGTGCTTAGTTGCAGTGACTCCGTAAGCTGTATTACTTGTCTGGCTATCACTGCAACTCTTGCGGTGTAGTTTAGTGTGTGTAAGTTGTGTTTAAATGGCTTTGTGACAGCATCATATCGCCTTTTATGATGCCGCGCTGTTAATCACTTTGCTCCCAACAGCGAATGGCAAGTCGATCCGGGATTAAACTCGCTGAAAAAATGTCACCGTCCCTCCAGAGAATAGAACCCCGGCACCTATCGTCCTCTCACAACAATAGTCAGCCGCCTAACCACTGCGGCCATCGACCAGTTAATAATAATACCTTCCGGGATGGATGTCTTCTCTGATCTGAAGGTCATCAATAATTTTCCTAGCGGTACATTAATTCTGTGGCTTTCTAACACGAAGCAAGTCCTCTAAATTCCACTGTAGTCTCCAGTTTCCTACTAAAATTTTAGAAGAGGCAATTTTTGATTAGCTCGGAATACATGTGCTAGATCTGGAATTTCAGCTACAGGGACGCTCTGGTTGGTTCATCACTCAAGGTAAAACCTATACTGCTCTGAACGCCAACAATAAAATATCTGAGACTATTGTTAGAGCACAGATGCATATTGCGTACTTCAAATTATGTTTTATAGAGCGGCATCCTCTAAAATCTCTAGCTAAATACCCGAGCTATTGATTGATTTCTTCGAATTTCGTATGAGATTTCTCGAGGAAGCACACAGACTGTTTGGTTAGCAAATTCTAACAACCCGAACGTAACGTTAAACTAACGACGACGTATAAAACGAGAACTCGCCTTGAATCTTACGTTCTATCAAAACCGCACCGCCGCACTCGAGAACGTAGACCATCATATAATTTCAATTGCAGTTTTTCGAAACTCTGCTAGATCGAAATCTTTCCTTTTATTACACTTTTACAAGCGTTTTTAAAATACCATTAGACAAACTTTGTCTTTGTCTAACACAACGCGAATATTCCATCTACTATAGTATAATAGTGCTTTCGGTCGATACGTTTGGAGGAAAGGTGTGTTTTATCCATCGATGGTTGAAATCAATTTTATTGAAACGTCAGTACGTGAAATTCGAGTTTTGATTTAGTTCCGAGAGAATTTGGAATAAAACGCTGCCGCCTTCGACTTCACGTGCTGCTTTCTTTTGCCCCGCTTTGTTCTGTGTTTCAAAGGAGCATAAACGTTTTCATATTTCGGATTCCGATCTATGCCACCCATCCCTCCTGCTCGCAAACCAGCTACGTTTTCTTCAGCGTAAGTTCTTTAAAGGGGAATTCGATGATATAAATTTAGGAAAAGGATTTCTACGAAGTTTTGCACATATACACATACCTATATAATCTAGAGAAGGCGGTGGAGGCATTCTGCTATTTTAGAATGTTCGAGAGACATTCCGCACAAAATAGAATTTTAGATTTCAGCGGTATTTTTAATCTATATAGACTTCATATTTTCTTATCGTATGTTTATCGACTTATAGACGAAAAAAATTATTTGGAATGTTAATATTTTCATATTATAGCCATGAAATTATCCTAAATGTTATGTACTAAAAAACTACCATGCTATATCCCATCAATCAAATCAAGAAGTGTTAGTTAAGTAGATGATGAAGATCTTCACACAGAAATATTCTCTCTTGAAAAAAGGCTGTAGTACTGCTGCTACCGTATCTCATATTTGTCAAATTACTATCTTTTTCACTTCTGGAAGTGGATATTCGTTCTTTACAGGCTTCGAAGCTGCCTGTCATAACCTCTGGTCAACCAGAAAAAAGCGTCGTTATTTACTCTGACAGCCAAGCAGCACTTAAAGCGATTAGCTCCGTAACTGCTGACTCAAAGCTGGTTTGGGACTGCGTAAGAGCCCTAAATGAGGCGGGCACCCTAAGGAAAATTACTTTGGCCTGGGTCCCCAGCCACATGGGAGTGAAGGGAAACGAGGCGGCCGATGAGCTGGCCAGACGAGGTTCGTCAAGACCTTTCATAGGAGCGGCCCCTTCCTTCGGCATTACCAAATCACAAATTAAGAGGTCCATCTACGAATGGTCACAAAACAAGCCCAAGGAATGGTGGGAAAGATCGCCAGGACAAAGACAGGCTAAGGAGTTCCTAAGGGAACAGAGGCCTAAGTTTACTGAAGACCTACTGAGTAAAGACAGGAAGACTGTCAAAATGATAGTAAGTCTGATGATCGGTCATTGCAGACTGAATAGGCATATGTTTAACATAGGCCTGCCAGAAAATGCTCTCTGCAGATTCTGTCAAGAGGAAGAAGAAACCCCAGTTCATGTTTTGTGCCACTGTGACGGCCTAGCGAGGACGAGGTTTCTAGTAATGGGGGTAGAGAACCCCACAGCCAACGGCTACACGAAAGAGCCGCTCTCAAAAATGATAAGTCTGATTAAGAAGGCGAAACTAGAGAGCGTTCTCTAAGGGAAAGGGGATCACAATAGACCTGTAAAGGTCGCGGTGAAACAGGCCCGCATGCCACCCCACTTCTTACCTAACCCAAACTAACCTCTGGTTAGTCCCTCTCTGCAGCTGCTTACAGTATTCGGACTAACTTCCTGGATGGCTTTCAGTTGGAGTAAACTGGAAGATTTGGCACACTTCAAACACCGCAACAAAGCACGAGCTTCAAGGTCGGTTTATGACGCGAACACCGTGCGATGTGCATGACTCCAGCTTGGTCTAAGAGGGATTGAAACCAGTAAGATGAGTGGGTTGTCTAATCTAGCGATTCTTGCCGACATCGTAGTTGTCGAATAAATCACGAATTGGTTGGAAGTACCCGAAGATGATCTTGTAGTTGTTACAATCGAATGAACCATACGGTCCCAGCTATCAAATTAAAACTCCAATTTATAAGGGTTTCATTTATATAGGATCATGACAATGACACGCCGGCATGAGATAATTGATCGTGGTAAACTGCAATGGATGATTACCTTAGTTTTCAAGGATATTGTGCTTCTAGGACACAGCAACCTCATTCCCATGTACACGACTGACAAGCTCGAAAAGTGTCTAAAATGCTGAACCAGGATATTGTCAGGAGGCGTATACAGTATGCTATTTGCGAGTGACATCTTGAGACCCAGTTCAGAATCTCGTCCAGGGAGTCTACCAGTCTGAGTATGTTTTCATCACTAGAAGCAGTGAATATAACTATGTATTATCAGCATAAATTACGATATGAGATCGCTATGAATTTGGAAAATCAGGTACAAAAATTAAGAAAAGTCTGGGAGTTATGCACTCGCCTAGTCGGCGAGCTGGTGAGCAGAAAAGAACCTAATTCTCAATTTATTCATGCGTTGGTCCCATATTGTGTCAAAGGTCCTGGCAACGAATTGCTCTAACGCGATTGTATGACAAGGAATTCCAGATGAAAAACAATTAATACTGAACTCTAATGTTTGCCAGGTGACGCAGCATCTTAGGTTACTGTCATTGTGTTGCGATAGTAGTGTAAAGGGTTTTTAGAGACATCTTGCATATGATCTAAATCTAAAAAAGTGCATTCAAAAGTGTATACAATATATATATTCTCAGTCCCTTCAGAATCAAGCTGTTCCTCCAAAAGAATTGCCTATTCGTTCTTAAAATGATATTTAAAAAGGAGGTGGTGACATTGTCGGTAGAAGACAGCTGATACGGCTGAATAAGAAGGTACAGTCAATACTGTGATAGATCAACTTGGACATAATTTTTCATCCCAAACTGTATTACCCTCTTCACTATGTTATCCTAGGATGCATTCTAGAATGTATCTGTTTCAGGGTAGATTCTGCTTATTCTAAATGACAAATATCTTTGAAATTTTCCATAAATACGATCCAAAGTTCAAGAATCAAATGAGGTACGCATCGATACTTTATTATAGATTCAATCCACTATGCTCCTTCTTTCTTTTTCCAGGTTTGGATTGTGATCCATAAATCCTATTGATTTCTGAGTCTGATAGGCATTTGTCGTCGGGCTCATTCATATACATAATTCGTCGCTAAAATGGGTTAAGTTGTTTAGGCTGGAGAAGTTCGTAGGAATTGGACGGTACTGGGTATATGGGAAAAGGGAAGAAGTAGAGAAAGGGGTAAAAGAGAGACAGAAACGTTTGATTGGAAGGAGTGATTTTATTTGACAATGTTGCGTCCGGATTCAAATCCATGAGCGCTTTGACTAGATGATTCTCGGAGTTGGAAATCCTCTTGAGAGGTGAAATTTTCAGATTCTTGTGGAGTTGGATATTACGGACATACCATGGCGTTCCTGTGATACGTTATTATGTGATTTCCCAGAGCTTGACCAAACCAAGGATCTACATGTAAGTATAGGTCGCAGGAAGACGGTTTGTATGAGTCTCTTGATGCTGAAGCTCAATCTGCTCTTCCGACATAAGAGGGCAGACCACGGATCACGCCCACAAAAATGGTTTCGGAGATGTGCTAGGGTCATTTCCAGATATTTTAAACTCCGGCTCCACGGGAGGCAGATTCAATCCTTAACTACCGTTAGTCAGGCTATTATAGGCTGTACAAGAACGTGCATATATAAAAAGAAACATAACTGTTTATATTTACAATTAATTTCGAATCTTTCGTACCGTTTAATTAACACAACCAGGTTGACTTTGATCATGTTGTATCGTTATCTAACTTAATTTCAGAATAAATGTTTATCGTCAGCATAAGCAGGTATAGAATAAACAAACACACTCGAACGATTATCTTCTATTATTATTTTATGTTATTCAGCCAAATCTGTTGCACAACATTTCTTGATAAGTGCGAGGTACCGATTAGTGGGACTCTGATGTAATTGGTTGAATTTTTGAGAAAATTTTAAACAAAGGAAATAGTAGCTTCCTTATATCAAGTCTAAAATCAATAGTCCAACTTAGCCTAATTTACTCTCATTTAAAGTCTATAATTTAATTAAAAATTCCTACTTCGCCCTGCAACCTTTCTCACTAATTTCCGGCTCGGATTTTTTGTCCTTGGACCCTTAAACTCTAGCTGTTTGGCCTACTTCTTCTTGTTGGTCTTGTACACGTATATTTGCCACAAAATTTCTAATAATACTCGATAGCATAATTGATTGGTAATAGAGCTAGGAATGTTCCGAATGATTAAGTACACCCCTACAGCATTGTACAACGTATGTTGTTACACGCACTTTAGTGGCTTTTGTACGCGTTATACCTCCGAATAACATGTTATTAGGGAACGAAGATATTTAGTTACCATGTAATTGCTATCGTAATGCGAGTCATAAATGAATGGCTTTGGAAATTGCTTCGAAAATAAACCATTTAGTTCGATTTCCGTAGAAAGATATTTATACATATGTATGTGTACCATCTGAGTTATTTATACGTATGCTTGCATTAAATCGAGGACGGTTTCAGGTTAAGATTTAATAATTCAAAGTACTCCCGGTCAGATATTATTATAGGTTTTGTTTTACGTACCTACGCATTGGATAGGATATATCTATAATTGTCAACTGTATTTCAGATTTTATTTCCCATTTGTTTAACATATTATCCTAATGTATTATCCTGGACTTCTTTCCTTGGACAATTGTGAAATGATTTGTTTCAAAACTCTTTCTCAGGGTTCAGGTGGATCGAAGACTCGTTTTTCCATACACACACAATTAAAAGACAGATTTTGTACATTAACAAAATTCAATTTTTATTTAAATAACGCGCCTTAATACTAGGGATAAATTATTGGTGACAAATTTAAGTTGGTAATCTTTTAAAACTTACAAACGTGATAATTTGAATCTATGTTCTCAACATGTAAGAAACTAATATTTAACAATTAATGTTTATAAAGATAACGTGTTAAGTAGTGATTTTTCATATAAAATAAATATGTAGTACAACTAAACGAATAAGTGGATTTTCCAAAGGTAAGTTTAATTTGGATGATTCTCTCTAACTTGAGTATTCTGTTTTATTTAACTAATTGAGGTTAACTATTCGTTATACACTTGAGTTTAATTTGCTTTAAATTAAAAGGAACAAAATTTCTTGCTTTAATACTTTCTTTTATATAACCACTTATCTGTTAAGAGGTCCGTTCGAGTGTGTCTCAGTCGGGAACAGTGTTGCCAACATGGGTACATTAACTTATCGTACCAACATAGGAAAAGTTATGGTATTTTTGACAAAATTATCGTGTCTTTTTAGATTCGTTGTATCGGGTGTCCGTAAATGTTTGAAGCTGACAGCTACTGTCAAATTTTGGTTAAGTTTGTCACACTACATCTGAGTTTGATTGCAAGAATTAACATTAGCGTCCCACGCGGTAGTTACTTTCAGTATAATTATTAAAATTGTTTCTTAAAATCAAACACAATACGCTTCCTTTTGCAAACGCTTATTGCTAATTAAAATTAATAATTATAAAAAATTACAGCTATGAAACCATTGCAATGACAAAAAATCAAACCCAACGAAATTACAGACGCGCGACTATGGCCATAGAGGAATAAACCAACTGAAATTCTCAGGGTGGTAAACTTTAAGCACAGATATTGCATACATCTTGACAGACGTCAGCTTCAAACATTTACGGACACGGTGTAAGTCAAAATAAATCGCTTGAAACTAAAATAAACATTTATTATTTAACATTATTTATTTATACATCTTGTATAAAATATTACAGATAACAAATAAAAATAATAATTACTTAAAATTCAGTGTCAAATATACAACCAAGGGTGGGCTCCTCATTACTTAGTTCTATATTTGACACTGTCTCACTTTTATGCTCATACATTTTTGTATTGCACATTTTAATCATTTCGAGCGGGGGTTGAAAATTGGTGCAAGACCCATTAGCTCTGACATGCTGACCAGCTAAAAGTATTCCTGACAATGTTTGAATATTTAGTCGATTTCTTGCTTTGGTTTTAATTAAATTAACTCTGCTAAATTGTCTTTCACATTCTGCCTTAGAATGTGGTAACGATAAAATATTTAAGACAAAAGTAGCTAAATTTGAAAACAAAAGTTCATCAAGATCAAAATACATCAATATCGAGTGAACTGTCTGGTAAGTTACAGTGCAGTGGAAACCGTCTCCACTCATCATCTATTTTTTGCTGACATTCAGTCAATGACAGTCTTGGAAATTGTTTAAGATGTTCTACAAGTGTAGGATATTGCTCACGGAACTGTAGTGATAAAACATTTTTAGGCAAAAATATGTTCAACTTTGAGAGAACATTGTCATTACCAAAATTGTATCTTAGCTTAAGCTGGCAACATAACACACAAAGAAACTGCTGACAGTTGCCCAAAAAGCCTTCCAGTTTATCACTATCATTCTTAATTAAAGGATTTCCTAATTTATCAGCTTGATGTAACATAATCATATCTCAAATAAGATAGCAATAAATCTTGAAATTCCTCCTGCATTCTTCTATGTAAATTTAGTATAACTATTTTATCACTTTGAAAATATTGGTTGATGTTTGAAATTTTTGGCAACACCCAAGACAAAAAACAGTAGTATAATTCCATAAAAGGATCGTTCAGTGCAAAGTAGATTTCTTCACTAGATACTACATGTCCACCAAGCCATCTATCTGTGAAATACAGCTTAAGGGTATACCACTGCTCAAGAATTCTTTGTGAGACTGTAGCTATAGAAAGCCATCGAGTTTGAGAAGGTTTCAATATTTTGTGAACCTCTACTTCAGCAAATGCTTGAAATTGTTAAAAATTAGCTTGCCGATTTGAACTATTCTGTAATAAAATGGTTTATTAGTGTTAAAAGTAAATATAAGTATAAGTAATCATACTTTAAAAAAATTATAGATATTTCTTGCTAATTTCTCACATTCGGCGGGTAATTGTTCGCATGCAGTACTTGCACATAAATGCAAAGAGTGGCAAATACACTTTACAGTAATAATGCCAGGAAAATCTTTCTTAAGTCTACTAGTAAAAGAGTTGTGTTCACCAAACATTATTGTGTTACATCCATCTGCACCAAAGCCTATGAGATTCTTCATATTCACATTTTTTTCTTTCATAGTATTGCACACTAAGGTATAAAGATGATCTGCTGTAGCTTTTATATTATCATCCTTAAAAACTTCAACTAAATCAAATAATCTGCTTGTAATCTTTCCAACTGTGCTATCAAAATATCGAACAACAATAACACAAGTTTTTTTTTGTAGATACATCAGTAGACTCATCAATTAAAATACTAAATTTCACACTGTTTAAAGCTGATATCAAATTTTCCCTTTCATATGTAGCAATCACATTTTTTGTAATAGCTGCTGCTTTAGTTCTCTTTAAGTTAACACCTTTTAAAATGTCGGAATCAGGAAAACAATTTTTTTCAAAACAATTAGGGAAAAGTGACTATATGGATCTACAAAGTGGGAAATTTGAAAAATGGTTCTAGTAATTAACTCGCTAATTCGAATAAACGTAAAGATCATGATTATGGGATCTATATCGTATGAAATAACGAATTATCGTATTTTTCAATACGATAATGATTTTAATATCGTATATCGTATACCAACCTAAATTATGGTACCAATACGATAATTATCGTATGGTTGGCAACACTGGTCGGGAAATGATCAGGATCGGGTATTGGCTGGATTCTCCCCGTATGATCTGGAAATTCAAGCTGGAGGGGTTTTCATGCTCCTGACGTGGAAGAAATTCTTCGGAATCTGCCTCTGAATGGACAAAGGTCTGGATCTTAGTGGCTCATCAGGGTATTATTTTGGAAAAATCTTGGTAGACCATTTAATTAAATTGTTTGTCTCGCTTCGGGAATAGGAGATTTAAGTTTAAATGGGTCTCGGAAAAGGGAAATATAATAATTTTATTATAGGTAAATTTATGTTTTAATATGTTGTTTACGTTTTAGAGATGAAATTAACATAGGTCTGGATTCCTGCGTGGTTCGGACGCTTCTGTTTTTAATATATTTTTTTCAAGAAAACCTTTTCCTTTTGTCGTTCATGGCTGTCTGTTATTGGGATGAAAATGTCGATTTATACTAAGAAATTGGCACAGATGAAATGGGTTCTCAAATCCCTGGAATTAATGCGAAGTTAACTTTGGAAATTATGTTAGGTGATGTCACGTAAGTAATTGGGTTATCGTCGATGGTTTTCTATTTTAAAAATGTAAATTTATCGAAATGTCAGTTAGATTAAATGTCCGATCTGTCATTCATGTTGACAACTTAAATCTAGTTTATCTTAATTTAACTAAATGGTTGCTTAATGTAATTTTGACAATTTTAATTCTATTTATTGACATTTTTTTAATTTAAATTTCTTTTAATTGCTATTCCCTATACGTATAGGCAACTTATCTTACATATCCAGTTTAAATGTAATGATCCATTACAGTATATAGCAGCAAATTCGATTAACAATTAACATAATGTTTGTCTACCTTGCAACTTACACTGAGCACTGTCCAATTCAGATAACATTTGTATATTATGCAAAGCCAAATAACGAGAAAGCTCTCAAGGTATCGTACTTTGGTAGTGATGACCTAGTTCTTGTTAGTAAATCTGATACCATTGTAGAACCGCTTATAAAACCACTACTAGTGGAGATAGTAAATCGCTTTGTACGCGTCCTAAATTTAGTATATGATCTTAAAGATATAGTTTCCCGTAATTAGACAAAACCACAAATATTGCTGGATTAGCTACATTAATCTATTACAAGGACTTCTGACCGCATCATATTACTATAATATACCGGGTGTTCAAATTGAAGTCGGCACTATTGCTAACTTCGTTATTATTGATGCTACGATGTCAGTTAAATTAGCAAAGTAGTTTTGCCTTCCGAATACGATGATAAAATTTAAAAAACAATTGACATTCGCGTTTTTGAGATATTAACGAAAATTACATTTTTTTAAATAGAATACCCTGTATATTTTTGCACATTCTAAATGATAATTTAATTATAAACAAAATCTATTAATACATAGACACCCAAAAATACAAGCATTAATGGAAAATCATGTAGACATTGACTAGTTATCGAAAAATTAATACATTTTGCTCTTTATTATTGCCAATATTAATCTTATTTGAACAACAAAAAAGGACATTCTGAATGCAAAACATTGAATGCATAACCACCCTACTCCTAGAAACTATAAGGACGTAAAGGTAAAGCTAGTATTATTATTTTCTAAATGTGTAATTGCCATTGTTGGACCAAATTCAAATAGCTGTGTACCTAAGATGTCTAAACTAACACTCGTAACCTTGACAGATACTATGCATCTTTTGTTGCTGTCCTAGTTATCCCTGAAAAATTTAAAACTAATGGAATAAATCGATTCTGTCTACGCTCATAATAAAAATAAAATTGAAGCAAAAAAGCTAAATTGCGTTTTTATTATTACTATTAGCAAGCGATTAAAAACTAAAATATGATTACCATCAAAGCGCCAACGATTTTTTGTTCTCCTTAAATGATAGATGATAATAAAATGTTTCTTTTACTTGCCAATAATCGGACATTCATTGGCTCTACACGATATTCATATCAACTTGAACTGGCACATATAAATACTTGTAGTTCATTTATTTGTTAATTTTTGGGTGTCTACGTATTAATAGATTTTGTTTGAAATTAAATTGTCATTCAAAATGTGCAAAAATATACAGGGTATTCCATTTAAAAAAATGTTATTTTTTTTAATATCTCGAAAACCCGAAGTTCAATTGTTTTTAAAATTTTACCATCGTAAGCGGAAGAAAAAACGCTACTACTTTGGTCATTTAACCAACATCGTATCTTTAGTAGTAACAAAGTTAGCAATAGTGCCGACTTCAATTTGAACACCCGGTATATTAGTAGCTTCTTCACGGGCAAAACATGAGTATGAGACAACAAAACATAGCGGTAACTCAATGTGTAAACCACGTTAGAGATGAAAACGTTCTGACTTGTCCTACCGATTTTCTATTTTTTTGCTTTCAATTTACTTTATTTTGTATAGGATGTATTTTTGTATTGTATATATTACACTACAAAGATACCATTAAAACTGGAGAAGCCCTCATAATAGAAACTTAAGCGTAGAGGCCATGAATATCACTTAGTAGCTATTGCCACCCTCTATAAACAATAATCGAATGTGCACCCTGTTTGATGACTATTTGATTGAAAAATCCATTCCGACATTCGCATTGATGTGTTCACCGATGACGTAAACGCAAAGCTCAGTCATCTTTTGTTGGTGTTGTTGCGATATTAAGTAAGTTGTAGAAACACACACCTTTGCAAAAAATGTCGGCGTAAGCAAGTATTAGGTCCAGCGTTCCAAATTATCAACTTAAGGCACGACGTTTGAATTCCGAACAGGAGTTTCTTCGTTTTTGGATGAAAACATTTACCTTGCAGATTATTTGAATGACCAGGAATGGCGGTGCAAATTATTGTTGCTTAAAAAACATTTTATTCAAAAATTATGCAGTTCGGCACATCAATGGTAATAAGGTTTCCTTACAATATTCGATGCCAATGACAAAATTGGCGCGAAAAATTCATAGAGCTTTCCAAACATTATATCAGATTTTCATAACTATTATTTAATTATTATTATTTAAAAAATAATCAACAAAGGTGTTTAATAAGTTTTGAATAGTATAAGTATATAATTATATATTTCTCGAAGTACCGACATACGAGGGAGCGTTTTTATATTCGCGGAATGGGGGATAAGGGGTGGAAATAAAAAAACCAAATTATTTTTCTTTTTCAATATATTCACCTGCAAGACGGATACATTTTTCACATCTTTCAATTAATTTATTTATACCCTCATAAAAAAATGATTTCTCTTTATCTGCAAAATACGCCGAAACTGCCTCCTTGACTTCATCATCGGCAGTAAATTTTTTACCCAGCAGCTCTTTTTTCATTTTCGGAAACAGGTAATAATCACTCGGGGCCAGGTCTGGGCTGTAGGGTGGGTGATTCACAATTTCGAAGCCCACCTTATGCAGGGCAGCTAACGCAACGCGGCTCTTGTGGACGGGCGCGTTGTCGTGCAAAAGCAGCACACCTTTCGTCAATTTTCCCCGTCTTTTCTCTTTAATGGCTTCTTTTAGTCGCTCTAATATTGAAGCGTAATATTCTCCGGTTATAGAAACACCTTTATCTTTATAATCAATCAACAATATTTCTTCCGAGTCCCAAAATACCGTTGCCATGAGTTTCCCAGCTGATTGTGACACTTTAAATTTCTTGGGAGGTGCCGTGCCCTTTTTATGCCACTGCATGGAGTCTTGTTTGGACTCAGGTTCATAATGATGAACCCAAGTTTCGTCTCCAGTAACAATTCGACTCAATACGCCATCCTTGTCTTCATTACAGAGGTCCAAAAATGCACGCGAACACGCGATTTTTTCCATATTTCACTTTTCACTCCTGATTATATTACTTGGTTAACGATAGCTCAAAGACTAACTGTCTAATAACAATGAAACTTCGTATTTATACTAATTATGAGTCGCTGCACAGGCCACGCCTTCAATGCGCCTAATCATCCCCCTACAACCCGCTCATTCCGCGAATATAAAAACGCTCCCTCGTAATTTCACATCCCAGCTCTTCTAGTGTCTGTGGTTTGATTTGACATGACATCAGAGATAATAAGGACAGCAAATCTAAAGAAAAAATAAGCTTTATTGTTATCTTGGCTGTTTCCTTCTCTGTTATTCTATATGTGACACAAACGTTGCAAATGAGATTTTGTTTGAAAAGTTAGCAAATTATATTTTTTGGCATCTATGTACTTTCTGTTTGGAATGTCTAGAAAGCTTTTCGCTAATATCTATGTTTGTTCGTTAGCTGCCAATTGTAGGTGTCAGGACGCATTATATTGGAATAAGGTCGATGTCCTCTCCGAAATTTAATTTTTCTACTTGCTTTATTCTATATTATTGCCCGGTATGACAAAGTACTGCAAAACTTGTGGAAGAAAACACCGGAAAAAGATCATTTTTAACTTAGCCTTCAGTAGTACAACAATATATGTACAGAAGCCTCCTTGTTTCGCGCACTGGCAGGATACTTTTTCTCCAACTATACAAGCGCAGTCACTCCACTTAGATGCTCTGTATAAGCCGCATAACCAATTTTGAAAACAATTTATCTGGTTTTGTAAGAAGCTTTTCTGGTTTTAGAAATATGTCACCTGGTTTTGGAAAAAGCTTGTCTGCTTCCAAAAGTAGCTCAAAACCAGCTCACAATCAACACAAAACCAGCCAAGCTGCTTTTAACAGCTATCTCCAAAATTAGCTATGTGGCTATAGTGGTCAGCTTATAGAGTGTGCCCATGTCGAGGAGTCTGCTTGTACATAGATTGTTTTACGACTGCCTTCCGTTTTCTAAATGTATTTTTTTGTAGCTGTTCTAGTTATTCAAAATATTGTTACATGATGTTGTATCCAAAACTGGAAAGAATTAAAACATGCCCCGTCCCCTCCCGCGGTTTTGGAAAATTGACATTTTCAAGGCTGCTCAAGAATGTTCTGATCACTGTTTCAAAATTTCTACCAGAGATAGTTCATGAAATAATTGCGGTTGATGAAAGTTTCCCCCATCCCCCCTCAGTTCCAGGTTCAACATTTTTCTACATTTATCCAAAGTTTTATGATGTTCAGAGGAACTAGAACAACGGTAAAAATTCTAATCTTTCAAAAAACGCGGAGGGTGACTTATAAAATTCTATTTCTTCACTATATTTTGCACCATTCAAATTTTGATTACGAAATTTTGGGACAACTAGAACAAGCTGGACTACCTGAGCTGGGGCTGAATTAATCAAAAAATAGTTTGTGTTAGCTCAATTAACTTTTCTGCAACTTCTTGGTCATATGATTTTCCAAAATTCTGAAAGAGACGTAGAATAAACCCAGAACAGCTTCCAAAATTTCGAATTTCGGCTATGTGGTGTGCCTGTGAACATCACGGAGGTGATATTGCAGCAGTTCCTTATATCATGGAAAGTTACTATACAGGGTGTCCCAAGTTGAGTGGCGTATTAGAATATTTCCTAAAGTACACCAAAGAGAGCGCTGAAAATTTGGTTGCCTTGGTTTCCGGCCATGCTCTTTTTAAATAAAATAATTTTAAAGATGGCCGACTTCCGGTTATAACGGAAATCGATAGGAACTTCGTTATTTTAAATGAAACACCCCATATATTAGTGATTTTTGGATTTTACGCAAAATTTTAGGCTAACTTTCTTAAATAAACCTTATGTCTAAAATGCACCGTTTTTGAATAATTCCACTTTTTTTTAAATAATTCGACAAATCATTGCTGGGCGTCATTCGGCCTCTCTCAGACAACGTTTGACTTACAGCCTTCAAAATTTTTATGATGAGTAGTAAGGTCTAATTGTAAAGCGTTGTTGGAAAAAAAGTCTAATATCTTACACAGGATGTTCAAAATACACTTGCCAATGTAGATAACTTCGTACCTTGGGAAGTCGCTTATTTCAAATGGAACACCCTGTATTTTATTAGGCCAATAGTTAGGACTTTTTATTCTCTTTTGATCTGTATTTACATTCCCTATACCTAACTCTTAAGGTTTTTGAGTTATTTATAATTTTTATAAAACAGACTGAGATTTGAAAAAAAAAAAGTTGCCATGAATTATAAAATGACATTTAGAGGGAACTATTTCACTAAAGCTAATTTAATACTGTTTATCAGTAGTTGTCATGTATAACTGTTGGATTTACACCTTTCGGAGTGACACTAAAGTAGGCATAAATAATAAAAACAGGTATGAGGAAGACTATTATTTTTAATGTCAAATTAGAAAGCAAATACGATACTGAAGCAACAAATGGGTAAAAACAGCATGGTACATATACCATTTACAAGTAGACGAAAACAGAAACCTTAGTTAAATCGTTCAATATGATCTCCATTTAGATCTAGGCAGCGGTTTAATTAAGCGACCCATTACACCATCTGTTGTAGCGCGTAAAATTTCGTTTCCCTGTAAAGTCCCAAAGCAATTGCGCACTCTATTTTCAAGCTCTGCCCTGCTATTAACAGGGTCGAAATAGACTTCATTTTTTATTTTTCCCCACAGATAAAAGTCCATTGGCGTGAGATCGGGCGATCTCGGTGGCCACGCCCAAGGCCCACCACGTCCTATCCAGCGATCTTCAAAAAGTTCAGTGATGCACTGCCTTACCCCATTACAACTATGTGCCGGAGCTCCATCAAGCTGATACCAGCAATTTCTGTAGACATTAAGCGGTAAGCTGTCTAAGAACTCCGTTACAACCGTCCGCAAAATTTCTATGTACATTTCTGAATTTAGATTGTCGTCGTAAATAAAATAACAACATTTGTTGCCCATCAAACAAGAAAAAACGTTAAAACTAAATTTATTTTGGAATCCTCTTTCCCTAATTACGTGGGGATTTTCGTGGGACCAAAAATGGGAATTATGCCTGTTGAACACACCTTCGTGAGAAAATTTGGATTCGTCTGTCCAAATTATCTTTTGTAAAAAAATTACGTCTTCTTGCTGGGCCACCATAAGCATTTCACACAACTGCACTCGAAGTAATCTGTCTGTAGGTTGTAGTGCATGCACAGTTACAAATTTGAAATTGTGTAGCTTATGGTTTCTCATAATCCTGTGTATGGAAGAGCATGGAATGCCTAAATCGTGTTCAGCGGCTCTGGTTGACACTCGTGGAAACGCTTCAAAATAAGCCAAAACCGAAACTTCATTATCTTCATTCCCAGTAACCGGAGCAGATGTAGCTTTCTTTATTTTAACGCTACCAGTTGTTAGAAAATTGGCCAAATACCTTCTCAATTTATTTTCTGTCATCGGTGGTAGTTGAGGGTAAGTTTCATTAAAGTTTCTGCATGTTCGAGCAGCCATTCTGTTACACTGTCCATGAATAAAAAACAAATTTAAAATGTCTTCGTTTGAATAATTGTAATTATCCATTATGGTTATTATTATTATTATTATTTGTATTATTATTACTCAGTGTATTGTAATCAAACAGTAAAAACAAATTAAAGGAACAACTATTAACTTAACAATAACACTCTTCGTAATTATCAGATTAGTTTTAGAGTATTTGTTTTATTGGAAATGTCATTTTATGATTCATGGCAACTTTGTTTTTTTTCAAATCTCAGTCTGTTTTATAAAAATCATAAATAACTCAAAAACCTTAAGAGCTAGGTATAGGGAATGTAAATACAGATCAAAGGGTAATAAAAAGTCCCAACTATTGGCCTAGTAAAATACAGGGTGTCCTATTTGAAATAAGCGACTTCCCAAGGTATGAATTTGTCTACATTGGCAAGTGTATTTTGAACATCCTGTGTAAGATATTAGACTTTTTTTCCAACAACGATTTACAATTAGACCTTAGTACTCATCATAAAAATTTTGAAGGCTGTAAGTCAAACGTTGTCTGAGAGAGGCCGAATGACGCCCAGCAATGATTTGTCGAATTATTAAAAAAAAAAAGTGGAATTATTCAAAAACGGTGCATTTTAGACATAAGGTTTATTTAAGAAAGTTGGCCTAAAATTTTGCGTAAAATCCAAAAATCCACTAATATATGGGGTGTTTCATTTAAAATAACGAAGTTCCTATCGATTTCCGTTATAACCGGAAGTCGGCCATCTTTAAAATTATTTTATTTAAAAAGAGCATGGCCGGAAACCAAGGCAACCAAATTTTCAGCGCTCTCTTTGGTGTACTTTAGGAAATATTCTAATACGCCACTCAACTTGGGACACCCTGTATAGTTGATTCAACACTTCAAAGTGACATACAGACGAAACGATCGGCTGTATCAATATGTTATAACATTGTAGTTGGTTTGACGGTCTACGTTTGGAGGAAAAACAGCGACGGATTTGTCTTTACGTTTTTATTTTCAACTTGTAGTACGACAAGTCGTACAATCTATCATATCGTATGTAGACCCCTTAACACATAAAATTTTAAAAGCTACCTAATCATTCCTACAACAAATCATTTCAAACCTCCACGAAAAGTATCACTGTTGTAAACGTTTTCATGTTATTACAAATACAAAATTCTATTTGCGATTGAACGTAATTTTGACTAACCCTCGTACAAAGTTACCCTCAGAATATTCTACAACTATTTTTATTACTGCACCATGTGCTATCAGCATACGAAATGAGTAAATAATTCAAACAGATAAGTTAGAATTGTTACTACAAATCTACCGTTTATATACAATTTTCTATCAAAGTTGTGTTTAAATAATTTAAGGACATTAGAACTTCTTTTTTCTTCTGTGCGTTAATAACTAGACACACAAAGCTAACAGAGTTAGGTATATTAAGGTTTGTAACCAGAACTATTTTATCAGATTTTTTCAGTGTAAATATTTAAAGTTAATAGTACTAGAATGAATTTTCATAAACGTATGACGCACTATGTAGGTGCTACCCGTTGCAAATTCAGCGTACACAAATCCAAGTTGTAATACGTAATGAGTTTCTGCGGTCTAGAACTTACCGGGGTTGGCAACTTCACAAGGAAGGGTGACTGTATCTTTGTCCGTGACCTTGAATACTTGGCTGGATGTCAAGAATGTAGGCAAAGTTGCCGGATCGACCTTTATGCTTGCCTCCCAGGATTCTGAAACGAAGGATAGCGATAAATTAGAATATTTCAACTTTGCTAGTGTACAGAGAAATAGTTTCGTAAAACTTCTATCGCCTAAGATTACAAGATATCCGCTGCATAATCTAGGTGGAATATTTTAACTATTCGAGGGACGGTATAGCGGTTTTACTCCGCTAAAAACGGGCGAAATTACTATAAAGTATTTTATTCAGTCCTTATCAGGACAACGTCAGCTACCTACTATTATTGTTCGAATACGGCGGGTTATGAAATTGTAAATACTTATCCTCGGATTCATAATTTAGAGGGCAATAAAAGTCTAGACTAATAAACAGTCGTGTATCTGACGTGGCGACAACTTGTATCAACTAAATCCGGAAAGTTTTCGTACGGTTTGTTCGCCAATGATCGGACAAGTATTCAGCGAAGCACGTCCCTCAGATATATCTAGAAGTTTTTCAATTGTAACATAAGGGTTGTGCGATTAAATTTCGGTACAGTTGAATTATCAATATGATATATATAATGTTTAATAAGCAAAAAGTTTATATCTGTAATAAAATAAATCTTAGGTGGTAGCGATAAAATATAAAAAAGGCAAATATAGAAAAGAAATGATTCCAACTAAGTAGACTTACTTGCTGCTTTTCTTATCCAATTCCTGCTGTTTATGCGGTAAAGATTAAAGCTTTTCGACAGTTTTTATCTATTTGGTATTTACTGTCGCGTGTTAAAGAATGCTATGTTTGACATTCCTGTAATTTTTGAGTCACTTCAACTGCCAAAAACGAAATAAAATCTATGCAGCTACATAAATCCTTAATGTGTTGTCATTTTATACTTGACTTAATTATAATATTTTGAAAATCAAATGCTGGGGAGAGATGCGATGATAATTTTTTTTAATTTTTAGCGGTGTATCGTGTACTGTCATGTGTTACAGATTGCCCTTTCCGAAAGTTGGGCAAATTAATATTAACAGGACACTAGACTTGTGAGTGAAGATTTTAGCTGCACTTATTCAGGCCTTCTGATTTGCCAGAGAAACTGTCAAATATTTATTTTCATATAATATGTCTGAATTAAATGAATGACATGGTATACTGGGTGGGTTTTTTTATCATGAGACAACGCAATATCTCTGCATCGAATCAAGGTCTGAATAAGATTTATTATAATGTAGGGGGCTCACTGAATGGTGCCAAACTCGATCCCCCACCTCACCCCCCAGAGTGGGAGGAGGAACAACTTTGAAATCTTAAATGGGAATCCCCATTTTATACTGCAGATTCGGATTCTACATCATCAAGTATGTATGGGATTATCTTGTATCCGTTGAAGCACCCATTGACAAAATCTCACTCAATTTTGAAAATCATCGTCATGAAGTTGTTGATGCATGAAAGAGTGGGTTTATCAATGTGAGGATAAAAGTGTTAGGTAAGTAACTGACAGTTATTGCTAACTGGCAGATAAGATTTATCAACTACAATGCTTTATCTTGCAGATAACTTCTATTTAACACTCAATAAACGTTTCATTGTAATTATCTTACGAATAAAACTTTATCTGCAAGTTAATTTATTTATCCCCACATTGATAAACCCACCCTAAATGGATGATATTTCCTACGTTTCAATATTTGGCAGATAGCGGACTGAGAAATTCCTGATCCGCTATTCTACTTCTCGAGTACTAATGTGCAGATTATTAGCTACTGCAGCTAATACCGCGATTTCATCATTTTCTGCAGCAGTTGTTTTTCGGCGATTACGTTTCCTTGGCTATACAGTTCCTTCGCTAGAGAACTATTGAACGACTCGGTGAAAAGAAGCGAGCGATCGCACCTTGTCGGGAAAACGTTGTGAGTAAAGACTAACATCATCATCGATATTTCTACCACTTTCTCCATAGATGTAAATCATTTCAATTTTCTTGTGTAATATCATAGCCTCCATTACTGTTCAAATATTCAACACTAACTAATTTGTATTGGATTAATAATTCATAATCTAAATAGGGATCGGACAATGTGTACGTATTCACAGATTGTCAAGTACTTAATAAAGTACGATTTTATATCGTTGAATAGCATTCCAATTGCGAAGAAATAAATGTATCGAAGTGGAAAGACACGTTTTCTAAAATGGGTATATGATAAAGTAAAGTTCTTCGTTGTTGAATGGCTTTTTGAAATATCATTTAATATCAAAATAAAAAATCACAAAATCTGCTTTCTTTTTTGAATATGTTTTCTAGACCTTTACATCCATGTTTTTTGAGATTACATCGCAATCTGACGAATTGAAAAAAAAGTTTTAAACAAAAACTACATACTTGATGGCGTAAAATACGAATCTGCAATACAAAATGGGGTTCCCATTTAAGATTTCAAAGTTGTGAGGTAGGGGATTGATTTCGGCTCCATTCAGTGAGCGCCCTACATTATAACTAATCTTATTAAGATCTTTGAGATTTTTGATTTGATGCAATGTTTTAGAGATATACCGTTGTCTCAAACTAAAAAAATTCACCCAGTGTAATATATTAGAGAAGGTGCTGTAGATTGGAGTTACTTTCATCAATTTTGAAATGAAAATTAATATACCTGTTAAATAATATCGAAAAAATTTTTTTTTAATGGGAACGTCATCTCTCATCTTCCAAATTGCAATTTAAAAATAAATTATAACAATAAATAATTACACACGTGATTCCTGTAATCGTTCGGAGAACGTCTAGAGATCTGCCCTTGTTGGTGTCCAGTTATCGCCCGATAGAGGTCATGGAGTTTATCTTCTGATTTTCTTTCAAGTAATTTCAGGATATAACGGGTACGGGAAATACGTTTGTTGGTTCATATTGTTGTATCACACACTAATGAGAACTAATAAGTTCGAAACACGTGTCGGTGTGACAGGATTAAACTTTTAAAACGTTTCCTTTTACGGCGTGTGGTTAACGTCAAATTCATGTGCTTGAATTAGGTTTTCCTGTTTCATTGCAACATGTTTGTAGTAGGTAACAGGTTTTATTTTACTTCCTGTTGACGAGAAACCTTCCACTACTACAGAATTTAATTAATTCCTCATCTTCACGTTTTATTAAATTTTCATTTTTGCTATCATCATTATTTTCTTGTCTCTTTTTTCTGATTATCAAATATCTCTCTCTGTCTATAGTATTGTTTTCCATCGCGTTTGCCAAATCTAATCTCATAGCTTTAGTCATTGCTAGTTGATTTGTGGTTGGTGATGTTCCTTCTGTATCAATTTCTTTTATCTGTGAGGGGTGCCACGGCTAGAGAAACTGCAACTGTTGCTCTGTATATTGTGTGTGTTAAATGTGTTCAGTGACCTCGTTATAGCATTATTTTTTATTGATCAGGATACTGTTTTCCGAAAAAAATGTCAATTTCTCCTCGAAGAGTTCCTGTTATCGACCCGTTACAATAAAAATAAATGAACTATTATTTTCTC
Source organism: Holotrichia oblita (assembly GCA_023690525.1). NCBI lineage: Eukaryota > Metazoa > Arthropoda > Insecta > Coleoptera > Scarabaeidae > Holotrichia > Holotrichia oblita. Next base: position 45,770,465 of record CM043015.1, on the reverse strand, counting down.
CCCATTGTCAGCCTGATATTCATCACGTATTGCAATGCTTTGTCCAGGTGCTATATATTCTTTTTAGCAGTTTGATTTTAAATGTTTACATATCACAATTGCTTTATGAAAGCTGTGACAGTGCTTTCAGTTTCTTGCACAATAATTTCATTCTGATTTGTACGGCGATCCAAAGCTTTTTGTGTTTATTAAGCACAACTGCTCTAAACCCGATCAGCACGTTAACTTTTGAAATGATGTTATGTATTTCAAGGAGAGTTTTTTTTTTGGCGCAACTTTGTCTCAGTTGTTTATAGCTTTTGTGAATAAATAGTAGTCATCAACAATGTAGTTGCTTTAGACTGCTGCAACATCCATGGCTTGTCGCCATGCAGTTTTCATTAGGCAAAAAAACACCACGTCAAAATGCTAGGTTATGTATTTTGAATTCGGAATTCGTTACCAGGCCAACAAAATCAATTTAGTTTTCGCTACACAAAAGTAGAACTTTGTCTAAATGAAGTGAAAAATTGTCTTATGTAAGTGCTTTGCGGCCATTTTGCATGCTTGTTCTTTCTATGTATAACAAAGCACACTATCAGCTAATCTGCAGAACTTCACTTTAGTGGCACTTTTGAAAAGGTTTACTGCTTTTTCAGGATACTTTCCATTCATGCAATATATCGCAATCTTTATAGCCGACTCGCCAAAGATGTTAAATTCATCGCTATTACAAATATTTGAAGCGGACTTTCTAAATTATCAAAGTATTCTTCATTGTTTCCAAAAAAAAAAATACAACGGGACTTCAAAATGAATTGAAGAAATCTAATTCTTTCACTTTTCCAACAAAATTATATAATTTTACTTTCATTTGTGGATTTTGTGGCGAATGGCAAACCCTAATTAAAATGTACTATCTTTAACCGTCGTTAAATTAGCGGAAGCAATCGCTGAAAATAAACGACTCTGCAGCGCTGGTTATTAAAATTAGATTGAATCAGTAACTTAATACACCCCTTCCTTGTTTACTTACACAGTAACCCTAACCCTTTTGGTAGAATGCCGCATTTGTGGACTTTACTTCCTCTTTGTATTACGTCAGAAAAGAAAGCAGAACGCTTCAAACGAGACAACGCCAAAGTCTATAATTTATACGGATTAATAAATGAATAATCTTCTATTTTATATCCAGAATATCCTTATTTCGCGAGAATTTGATTTATCGATTTAGCACGAATTCAAGTAGTGAGGCTTTTCTAGCAGTGGTGGCGTGTGACTCACTCTCAACAGAAAATGTATTAAAAATATCTTATTTAGTATCTGCCTTTGTTTTTATCTTTCATCGTGTAGTTTGTTATTGTTTCTTGATGTGTTGTGGTGCTTGAAATGTTTTCACGGCTGTGTTAGCTGTGTGGGAACTTGTCAACTAGAAATTATTTTTTTTTTTGTAGGAGGAATTGGTCAAATATCCTATCAGCGAAAAATTTATTTTTTTGGATACACAAGAAATGATTTCAAATAGTTTTTATAGAATCTAAAGTAGTCAGTATAGTTGTCGTTTCACGAGTCGCCACTGCCTTTAAATCCGCGGATAAGGAACCGGCACCAATTAATTCCGCTTCGAAACGAATTTATTGTTAGCATAATCGTCCAACGACGTCGGCGTTCTCGAGGGTAGGATTTCTTCCTTTATCTCTTATACAGCCGGGGCTAATAATAATTTATTTCGATTTTGGTTGAATTAAAACGGCAATATATCGACAGACGGCAGCAAGGTGATGAATAGTAAAGTGGCCTCCGGTATCGATATAAACAGGTTGAAGTGGGTTGTCAGATACAAGGATTCTCGATTAGACGCCCTCCAAGTTCTCCTCGTACATCTGTCTTCGTACACACACCACTCTAGTACCGATGACTTGGATCTGCTCCTGCTGTTCATGTTCTCTCTACTTTTCCCTTGTGCTCCCATCAAATAAAAAGATAAATAAAAGCTTTCATGTCAATTACTGACGTCGTATAGGCATAGGATGGAGGGTAGTAGTTCTGGAGTGGTACAATCTGTATCTATTAGAAGAGGGGATTTGTGAAGTCGAGAAAATAGTTTGCCGAATTATACGATCTGAATTGTGTGTGATGTTATTATGGTGATTTCATTGCTTCAATCTCTCAGGGAGGGATATCTATTGCATTAGGATTGAAAAAGGTGATTCAGATACTATAAGAATTTCTGTTCTGTATTAACACTTTTAAAGATACATTTAGTATTTTTCAGCCGAATTGCTACCTTTTGCAAACATTAGTTTCAGTAAAAAAATGCATTGTAAAGGTTATTACAACAAATTGGAGGACGTTGTTAACCTTTCGAATTGGCTGCAGTTACTTTTACAGTACCCACAACAAATTTCTCATCATCTATATCTAGTCGACTTTCGGTGAAATATAATTTATCTCAACAATATTAAATGTATTCTTAAAAAAGTAATGGAACAAAAATTTACAGAAAGAATATTCAACATGCGGTAAATTAGAATCTTTAGTGTAAAGTTAGATATCTGGTTATCAAGCACTGACAGGTGCTAATTCGAAAAAGATCTCGGTTTAAGAATTCTGAATATGGATTAAGAATAAAAAATTAGGAACTCTTAAGTATTAAGTGAGTTCCAGGTTCTCGTAAAAGCAAATTAATATCCATTAACGATTACAAAAAGTATTGAACCAGATTGCTCCACAGTAAGAGTACAAAAAGTCTATATATCTAGAGCAAGCATGTGAATATGAATCGTGAAACATATAGGCAAGTAATTAAACTTAATTTCACAATGAATAAGTTTCCAAAAGAATGTCTCATGTTTTAAACTTCCATATATCCAGGAAACAGGAAATGGTAATCAAACAAAAAAAAAACAAACAAAAAACACAACAGTCTTAACCATGTTTAAACTCAATACTATATAAGATCCAAGTTTTCACAGTGGTATGGCTTTTAATGCAAATACATCTTTGCTCTCTCTAGACCTTTGTTCAGGTCTTTTCGAACATAGAGTTCTATGAAGCGTTTTTCCTCAATTTGCGGCAGGGATTCTGTTAGGGCTTTTAGCTCTTATTCCTTTGCTCGTCCTAGATCCGTCTTGCTAACAGATAATCCACTTTCAGATAGCACAGAAGAGAAAAACATTTAATATTAGTTCTCTATTTCTACGTGACAATAAAATTTATATAATTTATAGATTAGCTAGATTCTCTAAATCTTTTTGAAGCTAGATTGTATTAAAAATTTATCGTCATATGAATTATGTTAGGTTATATGATTGTTAAAAATGTATTAAGGTCTTTCTGTAGTAAAGATATGTATCAAAAAGTAATTTAATGGATAATTAAGTGCTTGCATGTTAGATTAAAATCCAAGCAGACTGATTTACATTACAAGTCTACCACATTAACAACAAAAAATACAGCTACCGAAACACCATTCGAGAAACTAACCACAATTTTAGACAGCACTGATTTCGAAGTACATGTTTTTAAACATCTCGATTCTCGATATAATAAAGTCTCTATTTCGATGTAGATATTTCTCGTAAAGCGGGATTAACGAACATCAAAGGAGGTAGGAATTTGTGACATATATGGTAGTTTTTCCGGTACATTAACATATTATAATGACGCGCTAAGCAAACAAATAGAAACCGGAATGAATCCAAATCCGTCCGCACTGTGTTTTATTCATGAATGTAATTTAAATAATATCTATAGGAAACAACCGCCTTCCCTAGTCGTGTATCAGTTTAAGTATATGACCTTTGAAAACTTTTCAATTCCCGTTTCAACGATCTGAAATTCAAATTTGGCAGGTTTGACGTTTACAGATGGAACGTTCAAGTAAATCTAGATGGCTTTCTTTAGTTTTGTAAAGTAAAAAGGAAAAATAAAACGAACCATCGATGATTTAATTTAATAGATACATTCTTTGAAAATTTCTTAATATAAAATAAATATACAAGTACGGAAAACAGTTGGAACAGGTGGAAAAAAACAAATTCCCTTCCCTAGACGAATATCATTGACGCGAAGTCGTTCTTTGCAGAAACGTTTTCGGTTTAGCGGAGCGGTGAACCATACCACGTAGCGGCGAATCGTATTCCTCAAGGATAATCCCCAGCCTTCATTCTGTATTAACCCCAATAACCATGCGTTACACACAACAGCCATGGACATTAATATATAACGATAGTGCTTAGATTTAATATGTAAGCTACATCTAACTAAAAGCTATTAATTTTCAAGTTCATCTTTTATTAATGGCGAATCTACTCCAAACAGTTCAGGCCCTCGTGAATTTATTATGGCGGCCAGCGTCTATTTACTTTAACAGGAAATTCTCGTTAATCGATACAAAAAGAGGATTTGTTTTTCTACTGAGAATGTTTCCTTTTATTGAGATGTATCTCACTTTCCTCTGGGTTAAACCAATTATTATACTGACGCTAACGATATATTTAATTTACTACACTTTCCGTGATCTAGCGTCTTTGTTGCTAAAAATCGAAAAGCGTTACAGGGCTAAATGTGCAGTAATATTATATTATATTCAATGCCTTGGTATTAACCTCAGAGAAATATTGGGCTGTTAAATTAGTTCTTGAAGCATTTTAACACCACGTACAAGTTAAAAGTAGAACCCTGATTGCAATAGAAGTTTCCTATCATATGTGGATAACAATTACCTCAGTCGGAAAAACAGAAACGAGCTTCCAAATTGATATCTGTACCACCTAGTTCTCTTTCTTGCTTTGGACGCCTTTATACGTCTCTAAATAAGCAAGAAACCGCTCTCGTTGTATATCTCACCGGTGTATGCCTTCCTGTAAGTATGGCTCTGCCTAAATTTTCCACTTACCAAATACATTTCGCTCTGTGAGCACTTGAAAGTTGCTGCTACATCATTACTTCCAGCAAAGGAAACCCATCACTTGTCTTGCCAGTCCCTTTTTCGAAATTGGACATTTTTAAGTTGTTCCAAAATATTTTAGTTAGTTTAGTTTTCGCCCCCAATTCCTCCATATGCTAAACATTGTTCCAGATTGTTCGAATGGTTCATCGCAGGGTGAATTCCAACAATATACCATGAGCGCTTATTATAGGCATTTGTTTGGTTTTTATATCTCTTAGTTAGTCGCTAAGGTGTATACAGAACACGGGCTGCATATATACAGCATTTTCTTCCAAGTTAGGTGCACCCTGCTGTTGTTATTATACCTAACCTAACAATGTAGTTAGGACCTAAAGCAGACACAGTTGCAACTGTTTCATTTGTGTGTAAAGTTAGTTATCGGGTTCTTTAGCAGTAGGGGCAGAATTACCGATATGCAATACATGTAGCATGATGATGCAGTTGATCGAACATGTAAAAAAAATCCGATGTAGTTTTATTTTACAATTCTACTAAAAGGAGTATCGACACAGTAGATCAAATGTGTAGCAATTATTCTGTGCAGAGAAGAACTAAAACATGACCGTTGGCAATATTCTTTCAACTACTAAACATTACGGGTATAAATGCAAATATTGTTTTCTATTTTCGTAATCCTGAATCAAAATTTACAAAAGGCTTTTTCCAAAGATGTATCTCTCTCCTTAATGAAACCTCATCTAGAAGTCAGAGGAAAAATCCCAAATTCACTCATGAAATCATTGCTTCTAAAATACGAGAAAACGAACGAAATCAAGTATACTCAAATCGTAGAAAAGGTCAGGAGGGAAGTGTTATATCTGTGACTGAAAAAGAATAAAGTCACCACTATTAAATGTAATAGCTGTGGTACAATTACCTGCAAAGAACATATCGTCACAATTTGTTTGGAATGCAATATTCAAAACAAACAAAAATTGAATATCGATAGTTCTGATTAAAATTCAATGTACTAACTATTTATTTATTTTTAAAATTTAACTAATTATAAAAAAAATTCTTCAATTTTGTGTTATTTAATAAACAGTTGAACATATAACTGCATTCCAAAGCGTAATTTTATTGTGTGTACTGTGTACATGTAGCGAGCATTAAAGCTAACGCCTAACTAAGGGATATTTCTTGACGTTTTCATGGTGAGCCGTATATGGAATTCACCATTGACTGTTTAGCAGATCGAGACATCATCAAAAAAATTGTTTATCTATTTTCATTGCATTCATTCGCAGGGTGAATTCTAATAATATACCATGAGCGAATGGTTCTTGTTGAACATGGTTTAAGAATTTAATAATATAGAACAACCGGAAATAACTAACAGTCTAAAGTTCGGTTTTTTGAAAATGAGGAGGAAATTTCGTTTTCAAATAATAATTCAAATCATTTTAATTTTTATAATTGTATTAAACTAATATATCCTTCATTATTATTTGCGAATATAATTAAAATTCGATATATCAATGAATTCTTTGTTTTTTTTTGATATTTTTGCAGGTAGGCATGGCCATTTATATTATTAGTATTTTGACACATATTAAATATCAATTTCTTCCACTGAAGAAATCTTTTTAACGAAAACATAATATATGTTCTGGAATAAATTAGTATTTAATTAATTGTTGATTTATTGACCTATAAGTGGAAATATTTCAGGCCTTGAAAGATAAGTACATATTGCTATGGATTTTTATCCGTATATTTATTTGTTGAGTCATCTTTCATTTAGTAAATTATGTTAATTAACTTTTTGATGCGAGTGTATGCTCTCACTCTTGAAGGATATTCTTTTTGTTAGACTTATCCGATATAGCTCTGAGGATCTTAATTTGTATTTGAGATTTCGTGCATCCATTTAAATATTAATTGTTCTCTTTTATTTGACCTTGTATTTAATTTTTAGGTATACCTATAGTTGCTCTGGTGTTTATTTATGATGTTTGTAATTTGTTAATTTTTTTTTTTTTGTGTAATTTGGAAGATTCTTGTTTTACTATCACAGATAAATTTTAAATTTTCTCGTATTGGAATATTTTGCGGTACGCTGGTTAACGATGTGTGCCGGTCGCACATGTGTCTTTTTTTTGGGGAGTCCGATGAGCGTTGCCGGAGAGAACGGTTCAGATTTTGTTTCCTTGAGATTTTTTTTTTTATTCTGTTGAAATTGATATTAGAGTTCATTTAATCTTGTTGTTCTTTTTATTTCTCGTATCTGCGTTAACGCTATTGGAATCTCAAGTAGTGTAGGTTATGTGATTAGTTTGTTATTTAATTGTAAGTATACTAACATTCTAGGGTATAAAGGATCGATTTCTAGAAGTTTGATACGTATTTTTTTTAGAAAATTTATTTCGGCATCCTTAGCGTTCATTGTTCAAATTATCTTTCGGTTTTATTTTCTTTATATAAATAATAATAAAAAAATTTTTGGAATAACTTCTAGAATTAGATTGTTAGGCTAGGGCCAGTTTTCTTATGAGTGCACCCCCGGGTTCACTTATTTTTCCTGGCTTTATTTGCTCGCGATTGCGCAGTTGCCCTATTGTATTGTCATTGTCATTCTCAGATCGAACGTTGTGATAAAGTTAAATGTTTTTTTTGGAATATATATATTTGTGAAATTTAATAGTTTGTTTTCTTGTTAAAATTATAATTCTACAAGATTTGTATATTTGTATATATAAACCGTTCTGTTGGTTAATTATAAATATCACGGTCTCAGTTTGTATATCCAATTACACATTGGTGAAAATAGAGTCTCGCCCAATCACCCGTATAGAAGTATATGGCATATCTCTCTCCCTGAATTTTTATTTTTTTCTTGTCAATATTGGAATTCAATATTTTATTTTTCAAGAACCGATTTGCTGGTCGGAGAAATTTTGTATGTGTTTTGACACCTGATCTTTGGGTCGTTACACAGCAAAATATTGGAACAATACATAACAAACCTCGAACGACTAAAAGGCACCTGGCAGAAATCTACCGGAGGCTAGAGATATTTCGTTTTTGCCAATTATGTCACAAATTGTGCATCGTAGGTACATGTCTAATATTTTGGAAAAATATATAGCACAAATGAAATCAACCTGAAATAACCGTCCAAACTTCAAATTTCGAAAAAGGGGACCAATCTAAACACTGGACAATTTCTTAATATCATTTTGCAAACCTTTCGAATATTGTAAAACAAATTTAAAGCAACCTGGAACACTGAACGATTTTTCAAAATTTTGAGTTAGCCGCCTAGTTTCACACACACGAACTTTCGCCTTTTTCAAGTATTTATTTCTTAAGTACGCACGATTGAAGATCGAAACTTTGAAACGATGTAGAATACGTCCAGGGTAATCTAGAACAGCTTTCGAAAATTCGAAAAATTGAACCAACGTCATATAAGTATGTGCACATGAAGATGGCTAATACTTTGTAATAGTGTAGAGCAAACCTAAAACATCACGTAACAACTATTAAAAGTTTGATTTTCAAGAAATGAAGCTCGAAAAATTTCGTTTTCTCAATTATTTGAGTAATTATATATAATTTATTATGGCCAAGAAGGCTAAGATTTTGGAACAATTTTTAGAAGAACTAAAAACAGCCTGACACAACGGAACTTTAAAGGAGTAGGCCTAGCAAAACTTGATTTTATCACCTCTTTTGTGAATAAATTGATACAACTTTCAAAATTTTTAATTTCAAAACTAACGTTTCACACGCTTGTCTGGAAGTTCAGAGGCTATTGGTTGATTCCAGTTGCTATAGTTTGAAGTTTTTGCGACAGTTATTATTAATGTCTACATGTCGGTTTTAGATTCTTTTGATGGGTAATACTTGATGCTGCAATCACAACAAGATTAGAAATCAAATGAAATTAGTTTCTCAAAACATTTTGGCTTTAGGATCACATCTAAATATTGGATCTCCGTTGAGACTAGCACTACGAAACCAGGAATGATTGGATACCTAAGCTTGGAAAACTTATTCCTTCTAATCGACCTTTTTTTCTGAGTGTTATCTATCTATGGGTGTGACTCTCTTAGATATCATTGATATCGTAAATGTACAAAACTTTAAGATGGTCATCCGTGAGAAAGCATCAAAGTAGGTTGACTGCATTTTGAAGTTCACTTCCATAGTTATGGTAAACAGCTACATTGAGAAAAGAATTTAAGGAAAGATCGCTCTATCAAGCATGTATTCTATGCCAAAGGAAGTAACTATTACAGTTCGGTTAGCAAGATTATTGGCAGGAGTTCAGCAGTATATTTAGTTCTTGTATGAAGATAATGGTGTGAAGGTGTTGACCATGTATATAATAATAATAATAATAATAAATAATCTTTATTGCAAATACAAAAGGCGAAGTCCAGCAATGCTGATCAACTTAACCTAATACAAAAAAAGACCGCAGTAATAACTGCTGCAATACAAAAATAAAAAAAGAAAAGAAAGAAAGACACATTAGCTCTACCACCCAATATATGTGCATCACCATATGCAGTCTCCGCCAAACTTGAGAAAAAAAAAAAAAATCTGGCAGTGCAATTCGTGAAAATTTTTTAATCTAGCTGGAGTAAATACTTATGCAATGCCATTTTAACCTACTGGGATCGAGCTGCGTGTATGAAGTAGGAAGGGAGTTGTATACTTTAGCTGTCTGATATGAAAATGACCTTTGGAATAAAGAGAGTTTGTGTTGAGGTATAGTCAGCTGGCTCCTGAATCGAAGATTCAGATGATGCACGTCCGTTCTAAAGGAAATTTTATTATATAAATAGGCCGGAGTTTTATAATAAATAAGTCGATGAAAAACACAGGCGCTATGAAGAAACCGACGCCGTTCCATATTAAGCCATTTGACATCTTTCAGTTTGTGACTAATTCGATCAAATTTCCGTATTCCAAATATTAACCGAAGACACGAATTTTGCAGCTTTTGTATACGATATTTGTCGACCTGATCGAGAAAAGGACCATATACAGTATCGGCAAACGATAATTGGGACAGAACTAGAGAATCACATAATTGTATTTTATTTTGTATATTTAAAATATGTCGATGCGGAAAAATAAGTTTTAGAGCTCCATAAGCACGTTGCAGACACTTGGAAACGTGGAGCTTAAATTTGAGCCTATTATCTATGTAAAGTCCCAGGTTTCTCGAAGATTCCATTATACGCAGAGTAGTGTTGTTGATTTTTATATTAATACCATCTATATTAACATTTTTGTTATGAAACACAATCGCTGCTGACTTACTGGGGTTTAAACTAAGCGAGTGTTGAGACGCAAGTGCGTAGAGTCTATCCAAGTCTTGGTTTAACAGCGAGCACGTATACTCAACCTGATCTGGTGAACACGAGATATAAATTTGTGTATCATCCGCATAACAGTGAAATTGACAATGTTGTAAGCAATTATGTAGCTGAGATATGTACAGTGTAAACAGAAGAGGACCCAGTGTAGAACCCTGTGGCACGCCAGCGAGAATATCAGAGAAATTTGACAAGTAAGTATTAGATCTAACCGCCTGAGTACGGTCTGCTAAGTAGCATTGAATTAGTTTAACTGCTGAGTCACCCAATCCGGTAAAGTGTAAAATTGAAATTAAGAGGCTATGATCAATTGTATCAAAAGCCTTACTAAAATCTAACAAGACCAATAAAGTTATTTTCCCGTTATCAAGAGCTTTCAAGATGTCGTCAGTGATATCCAATAAGGCAGTAGTGCCACTGTGCTGAGGCCGAAAACCTGATTGCTTTTCGGGAAATATATTATTTTTGAGTAAGAATTTTCTCAGTTGTCTGTCCATTATTTTCTCCAGAACCTTGGACAGGGTTGGTAGTATACTGATGGGACGAATATCATTCAAACTAATAGGAGAATTATTTTTAGGAATAGGAACAACAATTGCTTTTTTCCAGACATTAGGAAATACCGAATGAGTAAGGCAGAAGTTAATTATATGAGTTATAACAGGTATAAGAAAAGGAATGCATAAACGTATGACGTCAATACCTACGTCAACGTTTAACGGGTCTATGGCCGCAGTGGTTAGGCGGCTGACTATTGTTGTGAGAGGACGATAGGTGCCGGGGTTCAATTCTCTGGAGGGACGGTGACATTTTTTCAGAGAGTTTAATCCCGGATCCACTTGCCATTCGCTGTTGGGAGCAAAGTGATTAACAGCGCGGCATCATAAAAGGCGATATGATGCTGTCACAAAGCCATTTAAACACAACTTACACACACTAAACTACACCGCAAGAGTTGCAGTGATAGCCAGACAAGTAATACAGCTTACGGAGTCACTGCAACTAAGCACCCACCACATAAAAAAAAAAAAAATCAGCTCCAATACACCGTGACTTAAGAGAAGTTATTATTTGGAATACATCAGACTCATCAACACAGTCAAATGAAAATAAATCACCGACAATTCGCAGTTTGTGAGTATTATAATAAAGCTTCAGATTGATATCAGCGTTCGAAGAAGCTGACGACTGCAGAAAAAAAGCATTTAATAAAAAAGGGTCAGATAGATGCGGCGGTAATTGCTGAGTTGTTGACTTATGAGTAATTTGAAGATTTCTAAAAGTAGAGCAGAGTTCGCGGAATTGTCCATTGGTAAACAAAGTATTTAAATATACTTTCTTTTCATTTCTAACAGCAGACGTTGTGAAATTACGTAGCTCCTTATAGTAACACCAGTGCTCTTCAGTACGAGTCTGTTTAAATCTGCGAAATGCATATGCCTATGAATGGATGCACCGTTACAACCTGAAGAGCACCTAGGCTTCTCTCCAGGTTTTCGGTACGTGGCCGCCTATAATATTTACAAATGCAACTATAGTAGTTAGTTCTGCAAGAGGTTCTCTGTTTCAATGCACTGCAATACTTATAGTTAATAAGATTCAAAATAAAACTTAATGTACTAGCGATATGCATAATGTAACTGCTTTTACACTGTGGTAAAATAGTGTGTATTTTCCATGTATTTCCTCCAATGTTTGGCGTATTATCGCTGCAGATTCCACTAACCAGCAACTAAACGTCCGCATATATCCGTAATATCCACACGAACAGCGAATCTAGTACTGCAATTACCATTAGACTGTACATTAAACTTTACTTAATATGGTACAATTAGAAACAGACGTATTTAATGTTCGCAAAACTTTTATTCTCCCTAGTTAGAGAATTTTAATTATTTTAAATAAAGCTTAAAACAAACATTACACACATCTCATGCACTGGTAGTTACTATAGCTCAGAGGACTGAATCGTATACTGCAAATTCACTTTGTATTATAGTACCTTTTGCCTTTCGCCCGGTGTGTATGAAAGGTGCCTTTGCGGTAGTAGAAAACCTCTCACATTTTGTGCTCGGCCAATCCCCGGTATTATCCTCAGGAATTAGTTTATGAAGCGGACATTGCAACTTTTCTGCAGCACTCGAATACCGGACGAACTAATGCCCCAAGTTAACCGAGTTAGTTGGACGGCGGCCAATGTAAAATCAAATAGTCCGAGAACCGACAGAAAACTAAGGATTTAATTAGGTCAGCGGCTGCCAATTAAACGGGGCCGACTTTACTTGGCCAAAGCCAAGGCGACAGCACCCTATCCAAGGCAACCGGGCGTGAAAGTGAAGGAGAATACTCAAGGGTGTAAAATTTATCGAGTACCGTTTCTGTTTATTGTGGTCTAGCAGAGTTATAATAAAAAAACGTCAGTAGAGTAAAGGTCGATTAATTTATTACCTTGGTAAGAAAATATATTTGAGGTTGTTTCTCTAATTAGCCATTTGTATAACCACCTGAACAACAAACACCTAGAAGGAGAGTCGTTATTAACAATAAAAGAGCATTAATTAATAAATAGCATTGTTAGCTTATTTTCTAATCTTTACAGCAATAGTCTTAGATAAAATACAATGCATATTATAAAATTAACAATTTAGAATTTAAAGGATACTTTATCTAATAAAACCTAAACACAGCATACAATCGTATTGTACAACGTAACTCTATTTAGTTTGGGACACCCGTACAATTGCAGAGGGAACTTTGTCCCTGCTTTATTAACGGACAAACAGCTTCACATCTCTTGGAAAGGATCGTTAGTAGACAACTGCTTACTTTTAATTGCGAATTTCACGCAACATGTATTCAGTGTAGAGAGCTGAAGAAAGGGAAGGACTCCGTATTAAGACTCCATTCATATCATTAATGTTGTTTAGTATTATATTTTTATGTAATACAGCAATACATTAAGTTTGTGCCTTGATGTTTCGGGCAAATATTTGAAATAAACATGTTTTTCCTTCGGGACTTTATATGTATCAAAATCAACTGCATTTTGTTTCACGAGTACGTGTAGTAGGTATATATAAATATGTATGTTGTGCTCTCGAGAGACAAAACAGGTAATGTATGAAATACGTCTTATGTTAGCTATTTCTTTAACACATGAAAGTAATATGTACCTAGTGTTTTACTTGAAAAAACTAAGTCCGAAATGGATTTACAAAACTCGATCATCCTGTATAATGGCAAATAATTTCAAATTGAGTGTAGGCCATTATTTTACTGAAGAACTTAGCACATTTACTGATACACTTTTTTTTTAATACTCATTTCCAGTTCTTATAAAAAATGGACGACATTGAAGCGTTTTTTCAACTTTAATCGCTGTTCTCTCTGCAACTATGGCTTCCCTAAGCTCCCCTGGCTAAGTCCTACTAAACTTATGTTAAATTGTTTATAGCAATTAACAGAATCGATTGTAATATTTGAAAACCCAGTGTCACATTTATACCTACTTATACAGTACGGTCGATCGCCCTAGGGTCAGTCGATGTCATCCGAACAGGTACCTATGCAAAACACCACAGACGCGTTTACGGACAGGTGCAGTTTCTTGCTGTCAATTTGACAGTATCGCTCTTTTGTATGTATTTACTGTACTACTATGTATTGTTGTTTTAAATTGTTCATTTCATCTTGGAGATCGTGTTGAGAATTTATTGTCTTAAGTTTCCCTTTATCCTGATTTTCCATAGAACCTTGTTTTTTTATATTTTACACAATAAATTTAAAGCAATTTATATTATTTGTGAAAGGACTTTTCTTTTTGAAAATATATATATATATTTAGTAGTATTTTCATACTGTTAAGAGCAGCTTGAGAATATTTTTATCTCGTTTTAAAATTGTTTTTATTTCCTTAAGAATTACACTTTATATCATTGCATCATGTCATTACGATTCTTACTGAACGCGTTTGTGGTTTATTGCATACGCTTTCGGATGACATCGATTGACCCTAGGACGGTCGACCGTACTGTATAAGTATGTAAGTTTGGTTCGTGAGTGACGGTTTCGATCACCCTGTATAAAGAAAATATTTTTAAAACGTAGCCCCTGTAGTCCTCATTCAAATTCCGAAAAAGTTTTTCGAAATTGCTCACTGTTTAATTATAATAGTTCACCCCATATTGGTTGCACCACCCTGTATATATACAGTGAAAAGTACAAAAATGAAAAGTAGGAAAAGTAGCAGTCTATTAATAATCTTTACCGAAGAGCAAAAGAGAAAAAAGGTGGGCATGTTATGAAGCCAGCGGGTCCTCGGAATATACTATATTGCGTAAATATAGGACAGATTGTTTCATCATATCAAAAAATATCCACATAAGGAATTATAGAAGATAATCACTTCTTATAGGATAATGTGCCGCCTGGTCATATCTCCTCTTCATTGTATACGTATTTCTCGGAAAGATTGTCGTGTGAAAACGGTTCTGGCCTCCTACGGTTCTTTCATATGCCACACCACAGCAGATCTAAATACTTTCAAGGTCAAACTCTTTCCTGTTGCACGTCCTTGAAATATAATAATAATAAAGGGATTCGTACCAGGCAAGGTAAAAATATATCAAATCAGCCTAAGTTTTGGACATTCTGTTGTTTGACTTTGTAAAGTATTTTTTAACTTATCCAGCCTATCGAGAAATCCCGTATTTTGTTCTAGTCAATTCTTATTGACGGATACAGTGCATTGTGAAGATTGCCGTCCTTCTATCTATTCTACCACTATTCTAACACTTGTTGCAGACATGCTCTTCTCCATCCGCTGAATGCGATGCCCACGTTATTGTTTGGCGGTAGTGGTACCAAATTCCTTCGAAATATTTTTGTTTTGCTCTTCTGGATGTTACACATACATAAGCACCATTTTCCAATAACTATCCCTGCAGAGTAGAGTGGAAGTACTGGCTGCACGACGTTAAAGTCAAAAAAGGAAGGAAATATAGGATAAGCAGCCAAAATCAAACGATGATTTACAAAATCCCTATTTAATATTCTAAGCTTTCGGTAATTCGTTGTTACCTTCTCCACAATCTTTCTCTGAAGAAGGTAACAACGAATTACCGAAAGCTTAGAATATTGTAAATCATCGTTTGATTTTGGCTGCTTATCCTAATATTTCCTTCCTTTTTATCTCTGCAGATTTAAAAACATCAAAGCATACTGTATGATTTTGTAACAGGGCGTTCTTTGAGTTATTTTGCTTTCGTGTTTACTGTTTGCACAAACTAATGTAAAGCATATCAAAAATGATCATAAAAGATTGAATGACAGTTGAGGGCTCTGGCCTATGCCTGTATTTAATATCGTCAACCTATAATACGAAAAACTGCGGTCGAAATAAATCGCTTGTCGACATGCAAAAGTGTGACTTAATGGCTTCTTTACCAACGCTGAATAAGAAAAAATACGTTGTAGTATAGACATAGTGTCCTATAACATTATTGCCACACCTTAAGGTGGCGTTTCGGTAAAGTAGGGGGCGCTGTTCGACAATAATTATTAGAAACGTAGTATTCGGAAAAACTACACATTAAAAATGTATTTTCGCGTTGTTACATTGAAGATATTATCTTTGTTGTAAATCTAAATATCTTTTTTTAAATTAAATATTCTTGGATTGCGAGAAAAATGAGAAAAAATATAAAATTTTGATAATATTACCTTTAGAATATGTAGAAAAATATACTGATACGATCTGTATTGAAATAATTTCAAAATATGCAGTATTTTTTTCAGGAAGTAAGTTTAGGGGCTGAGTATCAACAACAGCCCCATATCTGTCCAAACAGTTTGCCAGTTTTATATTAGATGTCACTAGCATTAGATAAGTATTATATAACTATGTATAGGCAATCAGTTTAACACCAAAATTGACTGCTTTGATATTCAGAAAAACATTAAATTAAATGTTTTATTTAAAAATGTAAATGAAGAAGAAAAATTTTAGAGTCGTACATACGACTCGTTTCTTTTTCCGTAACTGTGAAAGATAGTCATAGAACATCATACTTCTTTATAACATAACTTGAACAGTATACAGGATTATTGCTATATATATTGCTTTCAAAATAGTGCACATCACGATTATTGGATTTAGTCAGTTTAGTATCACAAGAATTGCAAAACTTGATTGTATGCACAAATATACTTTTTTATAGAAAGGTCTTACTAAATTATTTTTATTCAAGTAATAAATTGATTTCAATACTACATATTCTTACAACTACACATGCATAAGTAAATACATATTGATGAATCATTACTTGGTGTGGGTGTAGAGAAAGAAAGACAAATAAAACCCAAATATCTCTCTTGCCTTTTATTAATAAATAATACAGATAACAATTCATTCCACAATAAAATTTAATGTCCTTTATTATATTTACATTTAGTATTTCACATACATACACTGTGATGGTTATAACGGAAATTTTATTATTTAATTATCTATATAATATGTAGTCATATCCATTATAGAATATACTTCGTAAGCGTAACTTGTGTGGAGAAAGGTTTCCTGTCTAATCCTAGTAATCTACTACAGCTGCGTGTGTGCAGCTTTCACTACATAAGCTGCTGAATCCTCTCAGGCAAAAAACACCCAAGCAAAAATTGCGTCAATTTTGGAACCATTAAGTTTCTACAAAGTTGTTCATCGCTATATATTTCTTCTATGAAAAGTGGTTGGGTTTCATCAATGAAAACCACAAAGTAATACAGCTTCCTTTTCCTGATATTTAGTTGACCTTGAATCTATAATATTTTTCAATAAGTGATTATTGTTACATGTAATTTGCGACTGTTGAGACGTGATATTGCGATCTTCCAAATGAGTATTTACCTGAAAATAATAATTATGGTTCCTCTTCAAGGTTTACCACTAGAACTAGGTACAATTCTATACAGAAACAAATATACAAAAATATTCTCCCTTATTCACTAAAATATCTATATACAACGAAAAAATAATCCAAAACTAACGAAGACGATGAAAAACAGTATTACTTTATTACATCAAGCTAGTCACTAGACAATTAGTGCAGAACTAAAAGATTCTACCTGCAACAAACAACGCACAAATATGTTTTGTAAATAGAATATTAGGGTGTTATTGCCTTAGGCTATCGCATTTATACCGAAAACATTGTATTGAAATATACCTGCTCAATACATTCAATTCTAAACTACATAATATGCAACCTATAAAACTCGTTCCAAGGACACCTTTCTTCTATATAACGTTATATTTTATTTTTCCGAGAAGTTTATATTTATATTATAATATATTTTGTATTACAACCAATATTCTAATCTTCACTTTTCCTCTGTTATTTCAGCCAAAATGTTACGCATGTTGAAGTATTTCATTACTTTTTACTTTTCTAGAGATTCGTAAGCTTTGCGCCATCTAATTTTGAATATATTCGATAAAAATGCAACATTTGCTCATCAAGTTCAAGTTATTGAAATAGAGGGCCAAGTACGCCACCTTAAGGATGTAATAATAATATTGCCCCTATGGACGTAATAATAAACGAGTTCTAGAACTAACTACTGCTTTTACATCACTTAGGTGGCGGGTGAGGGGGAGGGAGGGAGGGGATGGGGGGAGGGGGGGTAGTGAATATACAAAGATGTGTATGAGGTGTCTGTAGGTTTGCAACATAATAAATTTTAATTTCAGACACTTATTTTTTTTCCAGAAATTCAATGACAAAACAATTAGAGCCAATTTTGTAGAAAGTGGTTTCTAGGGTTTGTTTTGAATTTAAGAAAAAGTTTTTCGATCCATAATGATGGGAGTCTATTCAGAAGCTCTATATGTTTATACTTAGCAGCAGTAGTACACAGTCTATGATTAGGTAATGGAATTTGTTTTTTAAATCACAACTGTATTGCCATTATTTCTCCTTTTCTTTTCTTAGATAGCAATTTCGATTATGCGTAAAGCGGCTGTTTGTACAGATAGGTATGTTGACAAGAGATACATTATTTTGTTCTTTATGAATAATTGTTTGCCGTGTGTTGTTTGTTTCTCTTGTTCAATCATCCGTAGTACTTTCTTAAGTAGAACGAAGATGTCGTTTGTATGAGCTGACATGATAAATTATAATTGCCTTTTTTGTTTATTTGTCATTGTTCTTATTCCCTTTATAGTATATACAGTAGAGGACAGCTTTTTAGAGAGAGCATCAATTTCTGCTTGCCTAGTTGTTCTAGTACATATCTAAGAATGTGCCCAATAGCTTCACGGATCCTGCACTAGCAGGAGTCCTATTTTATTTAGATATAAAGGCTGATTTGATAGTTTTTGCTTCGTTGAGAATAAGCTTATTTAGAGCGAGCCAATCTGTAGCTTCCAATAATGTTTTATGCACGTTCTATTCAAGTTGTTGGTCATCCTTGCCTCTGCATAAGAGTGTGTTATCATCAACATATTGTATTATCCCATCAGAGATATGCTTTGCAAAATTATTATTATACGTATAAGCAAAATAGAAGGGGGCTTAACAACTCACTTGCATCACCATTCGACCTTTAAGATAAGATCGCAATAATTTTGATGTTTAGCCAGGAATATTACAGTACTCCAGTTTTCGAAGAAGGATACTTTGTACACAATCAAATACCTTACATAGATCACACGTCAATGTCATGGAATCCCTTTTATTCCCCAAATAAAATTTAAAACAGATAGGATAGCACTTATCACCATTCTGCATCTGCGAAAGCCAAACTGGTTGCAAGCAAGAATTTTGTTCTTTACCAAAAAGGATGGCTGCTTCTAGGCCTTTTGATAATGCAAGTAAAACATACCTTTAAGATATGTTTGTAAGGCAATTACTAATGATCATAATATTAAAGGTAAATAATATAAAAGATAGAGCAGATCACTTTTATCAAGCAAAATGACAATGTTTCTCCGGTAGGTACTCATAGTTAGATATCTTTCACACATGCGCCATATATGACTTTATTTCTCTCTGGTATTGTATAAGACGGTATAATAAACTCCCTGGAATAAAAAGATATGTTCCGTCTCAAATATTATCCCATAAAGACATTTATTATGCCCTGCTTTTCGATCTCGGCGCGTTCATAGTCGACGTTACAAATCTTCCGAGGAAGATATATATACGAAACATATTTGATTGCTTTCAGGTTGACTAATCTCTTTATATACATCGGGAAAAACTGTTTAAGAGAAAATCGCTCAGGCGATCGGAGTCTTGCGCCCGCTGCTATCCTATTCCAGCGCATAACATACGATATGTTTTATTTTTAAAAATATACCACGTATACTGCTGAGAGTACATGTAGTATACATATACATATAATTCACTGCAGAATATTGACTAAATCAACCGATCTAACCAGTTTCAATACGTTTAATTTTATATTCACATGCACTTGAATGAAGTATTTTAATCACTCGTTCCGGGCAATGAATGTACGCTTCCCGTTCTTCGAAGTTAAATGTTTGTATTCAACATTTTCTTTTCATTAATTCGGAGAATATAACTTTTGCGTATGAAATATAGATTTTCTGGTTATACAGAATCGGGACAATGCAATGAAGTACGGGGAGTTGGTTGGTGGAAGCTGCTGTTCGCGGTTCTGAATTTATAAATATATTTTTGAAATTTGAAACTGTAGTGTTGCCGCTGGTAATAAAAGGGATCAAATGAACAATGTTTGTGTACCATTATTATGAAATGTATTCAACTAAATCCGTTTGCAATCATGTTCTGTTGATTTCATGTAGAACCCACAATATGATGTCACATCAGAAACAAAGTCGAATCGAGCGAAATTGCATTTTTAATGAAACTGGAATAGTTTGTCTAAAATAATTGCTTTTAATAAATTTTCCAATGAGTTTCTTTATGATAACGCATATATAATGCTAATAGCAAACACGTAAAAGAAAAATAAAAAAATGTACAGTCCGCATAGGTAAAAAAGGAACAAAATGCAGGGAATTTAAAGGGAATCTTATCATGGAGGGGGCGTGTAAAAAACGTGACCTATCGGAGCACAAATATGGGGACTACTATGATATATATCGGCGGTTCTCAACCTTTCAGGCTCTGAGCCCCCCTTCTTATTTTGGTGTGAGGTCACGCCTCCCTTTACGGATTAAGTTAATTTAGACTTATATATTATAATAAATTTACTTACATTATGTTTGAGTACAATGACTTTCAACTTAGGCTAGAGATACTCTGGTAAGGAATATAAAATCATGTTTGTTCAAATACAAATTTTACTTACACAAATCATCTAAAAAATCACAACAAAATATCAATAATGTAACCAGAAAAATGTTCGTTACTTTTGTAGTACTAGTGTGAAGGCTGGCACTGTTTCTCGTTAACTATTCTTTGTATGTTTGGTTGCAATTTTGACAAAGAACACCGCAGCTCACTTTCCACATCTAGTCCGACTCGGTATTTAGATTTTATATTAGCTATGGCTGAAAATCCTGACTCGCATAGATAAGTTGATGACAATTGTACAAGCAACTTGGCTGCCACATTGCTACTTCTGGGTAAATCTTCGAGATCCATGTTTGGGAAATCCACTTTAGCTGTGGAATCATATTGCAAGTCAATTGTTTGTTCTTGAATGTGATCAGGAAGTATATTAACGTTGATTTGAAAGGGGTCTCTAGTTAACTTGAATTCCCAGTTTTCCGAGTTTATATCTGGGAAATAGGCTCCGATTCTGTTCTTCAGAGACAACAAATGCTCAGATATTAGGTCCTCCATTTCATTTACTAGGTCTTCTGGAAGACTTTGGGTATCATTGAGAAGATTGTTTAATTTTGGAAAGGATGAAAAGTTCGGCTCCGAATTCTGCAGGCGGCGTTGCCAAAGAACCATCTTCTCAGCAAAACTCTTCATTGAATCATAGTTCTTCAAAATACTTTTCCGACCTTGTAGCTTTAGGTTCAGAAGATTTATTGTTTCGAAAAAATCTGACAAATATGCCAGGTAAAAAATAAATTTGTCATCTGTAAATTTCTTGTTGTTCTGTCTGTTCTTCACTTGAACTCATCAAAAAGATTTCAACTTCTGATGTCAGTTGAAGAATCTCGTAAGTATATTACCTTTGGATAACCAACGAACTTCGGTGTGAAAGAGAAGTGTTTCTTGATTACTGTTCAGTTCTTGATACAACACTCAAAAAAGTCTGGTGTTCAAAGCACTGGATTTGACGTGATTCACTACTTTAACTCCTAAGTTCAAAGCAGTGTTAAATGATTCAGGGAGACTCTGGCAAGCCAAAGCTTGTCTGTGGATGATACAATGGGATCCAATTATTTTAGGGTTCGTTTTCTTAGCCAATTCAATAAATCCTGATCGGTAACCTATCATCGCTTGAGCTCCATCAGTACATATTCCAATAACTCTCTCCCAGGTAAGGTCATTAGCTTCTAAAAATTTTTGAAGAGCAGAAAATATATCGACTGCTGTAGTTGTTGAAAACAGTATTCAAGGAATTTCTACATATCTACAGTAAATCAACAACTGCACTTGTTTTGAAATGTCTGTTGTTTCATCGCACTGCAATGCAACGAATGGGGAGTTCTTTAGCTTTTGCACCAGTAGATTTTTCAAATCAATAGCCATGTCATCAATTCTACGTTTGTCGCTTAATAAAGAAATTTTGGTAACTTTATTGTAGCTGTCTTCACCGAGCGCAATACTACAAGCAGTAAGCAAACAAGGTTTTATGAGTGACTCACCGATTGTGTGGGGTTTCTTGTTTTTGGCTATCAACAACGTAATTTTGTAAGAAGCCTCAACGGCCTTTTCATTGTCCATTCCAAACCTTCCACTGGAATCAAGTTTCATTCTCTTAAGGCAACTTTTTCTAGAAACACAAAATTCAGTAGGTTTGTTCTTCAGGGCAGCATGATTTGTAGTCAAATGGCGTTCCAAACGTCCAGGTCGCATTGCATCATTACTCAGAACTGCATGACAAATTACGCACTGAGGTAAATGACCGTTTTTCTCAATAAATATAAACCCGTATTTAATATAGTCATCACTGTAGAGTCTTTTCATTGGCTGTGATTTAGCCAATTTAATAACAACTAACCAGTAAAACACACAATATTTGTCAATGTGTCAACTGTTTCAAAAACTGCAAACTTATTTAATTTTTTTTTATTTGTAATTTGCTGACGCCTTCCCTGGAATTCTTCCACGCCTCCCTCTCCCAGGGGGAGGGGAGGAGGCGCCCCCCAGGTTGAGAACCGCTGGTATATATGATACTAGATATTTTAAAAGTCTTGTATCAACAATAAATATGGCTAGTAATTGAATTTTGCTGTACACTGATCGGTGAAGAACATGTGCCACATGGAAACCTGTTTGAAATATAGAAAAAACAAAAAAATACCTGAAATAAGCTCTCATGTTGTTGGAATCGCCCTACAAAGCTAGTGCAATGAAAAAAGATCAAACATTAGAACGATTGACAATTCACGAATTGTCCAAGCTAGATAGGTATCTGTCCACTGAGAGAATAGGGTAGAAATTTGTCCATCGTCACAGGTGTTGTACAATACATGAGCAAATTGCGATGAAATTAGGTCTTGCTTTCGGAGAGGCATTGATGAGACCAGGTAGGCCGAAACCACGTGGACTGTTTCTAGTGCTTGATCTTGAACTGAAGTTTCCCTTTTTGCTTTTTAGTTTGCTCTTATGGAAGCTACTGGAGCTTACGGGAGCTTTTCTGTTCTTCGTCTCCACACTCTCAGAAAGGTTTGGTTCTAAAATCACTTCAACCGGCTTTCGTCTCTCCTGAGTGTCTGTATTATCAAGAACCATCATTTCATCATCACCATAAATTCATATGTATTCATATATTTGTTCATCATAAAAACATTAGAACCGAATTAGATATCACCACACGATATGGAATCTCCAACCTAATTTGGAATTGTATCTGCCCAAATCTATGACGTTTTATTTGATACATTTGGTGCAATTCGCTACAGATAACCCTAAAGCTATTGTTCGATAACATATGATACTAAATGAGTCCATGGTTCTAGCACGAAAATGGTAGGGTAACACCTGTTTTCAATAATCAATAACGGCAAATAACGAAACAATTTTTTGTTATTAGAAGATGAGAGAATGCTAAACTCACAATCATACTTTACAATCAACGTGTACGATTGCTGTTTAGATACATATATGAATCTATCAACTAAACAAAGATTTCAACTTCGAAGTCTTATAATCGGAAAAGTCCTTTTTAAACGAGATAATAAAAAGGTTGAGTGATAATCATGAAATTCAGAGAATTCATTTCATTAAGAAACTTACAGAATTACTGTTGATAAAATTCAATAGTCTTGCCTCCAGTTTTCCGGAGGTAATAACGGCATGCTTCCTATTTTTGACCTTTCCGATTACAATTGCAACAGATCAGGGAAACTAAAACTCATTAAAAATCATCTTAGGACTTCTATGAGGCAAGAATGGATCGTTCATAGAAGCACAAAATCTTGAAAATCTAAAATCGTGTTCAAGTGTAGATTTCTTACTAAATAAGTTTGACTAACTTGGATTACAGGATCATTGTTTTTAACTTTCGTAATACATATCTATACAGCTTCTCATACTTTAAAATACACTTATTTTGTTAATGTGAGTGTTTTTTGTTTATTTTGCAAAAAAAAAATTAAATTCCCTTTCAGCTACACCGTAGTTGGGTAAAAAGGTTGGCCAACAAATTTTGATAAAAGGCCTAGCCTAGGACTAGCTACGCTGTTGGATATATCAGATTATATTTAGATTTTTTATAAACAAACTGAAGATATCGAGCAATTATACAATAGCTTTCATATCCTATTTTTTTTTAAAGACAGTATTGACATGCCTCTCTTACTTCTTGCTAAAAATTCTATTCCTGGTTCGGTAGATATACTAAACGAGCAACTACTGTATTCGACCTCAGTATACCATTCAGTCGTTTCAATTTTCTCATTATTCCACTACATGCTTTGTCGGCAAAGGAAAATAGTAAAAATATTTTCATTATACCAATTAATTTTAATGGATGGCAATTATTAAAAGGTTTTTACGTTTTTGCTAGCCATTTAAATAATTGCGTTCTAGCTTTTTATTACTTTTTCAATTAGCGACTAATTCCACAAGGATAAGCATGCAAATGAATATAATTTATATTTCTCTTAGAACACTTTTTTTTGTTACAGTACTATAACTTTTAGCTATTGATTTATGTTTATTTTATTTAAGTTGTTTAATTTTGTCAAAATAAATGAGATCAAATTTTTCTTTATTATTATAAAATTGTAGACAACCATGAGTTTTAATTTAGGTGATAATAATAGGTCTTGCATAATTGTTTACTGTATCCTCTAAAATGAAACCATTTAGATTTGAAAGTATTTTAAATAACGATCGTTACTCTTTCATAGCCAAAAAAAAAATGAAACAAAAATATCTTTTATATCAAGTAGCAACTTAATTAAATTTTTAGGAGAGCAGCGTAAACACATTTCCGTCCATTCTGGCACGTAGAACAATTGCCAACGTGTAATATATTCATTGCAAGATGGCAAGAAAAGGACAACGCGAAACACGCAAAGAGAAAGCAAGACTTTCTTTATCGCGTTGTAAACAGTTTTCGTTGCCGGTTTTTTTGCTCTGTTCACACTACATAATCGCAGTTAGAGTTCGAAGAAGAAAAAACATCGCCTCTCGCTTTTCTTCTACCTCATTCGATTCCCAATAGATGCTTGGTGAAAATACGACCACTCAAGCACCGTTATACAGGCAGTGACTTTAATAAATCAAGCAAAATAACTGCTATTTAATATTGTTATCGGAGTTCATGGGCAGCGGAATCAACAGAATTTATTAAATATCTATGGGTATCATTGCTACACTGATTCACAGTTTTTGAAGCTCTGTTCCTGCTGTGCCGCCCAGCTTTTTTTGTGCAACGTTTGCAAATATTATACTGTTACATAATTTTTTTTAGCTTGAATCTTTTTTCCATTTGCAGCACTTTGTTTTAGTTGTATATTAAGCAGACTTGATATTTGTATAAGTTGCTATTTATATATAATCAAAGTTGATCTAAGCATGTACTGAAGATAAATTATGCTTCAACGCTACGTCACAATTGTTAACTGTTTTATATCTCCTTACAGTATGTCATGAAAACGTTGGGCCAAACATCGCTGTGATCTCCCCATTAAACTAAGCAAAAAGCTACTATACAGCTTGATTTAAAAAACCATAGTTCACGACTTATGTCGAAAAAAGTGTGTAGTTGAGACAAAGTTAATAATATTATTGAGGATGCTACCGGAGATGCTTCACAATTATCCTGATATCATGTGGAACTTGTCCAAACAGTTATGCAAGAAATGTATTTTAATGCTCATATTAGCTTCCAATATTTTGTTTGTTATTGATGATTAGTCTTTAGTAATTCTGTGCTCTACAGATTTTTTTTAATTTTTTCTACCAACGATACTGTACATGCGTCCTAAAAAAGTGCTATCGCTTATTAGACTATACACAGAATTTTGGGGCCGTTAAAAATTCCAGCCTTAAACTTTTCTGTACTCAGTTCAAGATAAGCTTCTTAAATATGTTTAAAAATCTCTCAATTTTACCGAAGGCTTTAACAAATTACGCCATAAGTTCAAGCCAAATATAAAATTATTTAATAAAAAATGTACTTCTTCTTGCAGTCTATATGAACCGAGTATTGATATCTATAAAAAGGCGCTAATCTTTTGCACAATATTTTGAAAGCCACTGTGTATAGAAAGAAACGACTTAGAAAGGTGGCTATGGTCCCTAAGATGTTGACAACCTTGGTTTGGCTTGGACTGCAAACCACTTGTTCACCACTATCATCAATGTATCATCGTCCCGAAAGTGAATCCCCCGAAGTTGTTTTAGGAGTTTCGGGAATAGGTACGTGGAAGTCACTAGGGGCTCAATCCGCAGAATAGTATTATGTAAGGTATTATGAATTGCGTTCATTGAAACACGCTCTTGTGTGCCGAAGCGGTGCCGGTGTGGAGATGAAACAGCACACCACGTCGGAGTTTTCCCCTTCTTTTTGCTTTGATGGAATCATGCAGTTTTGTCATTAAAGCAACATAATATTGCCCAGTTATAGTTTGACCAAGTAGTAAAAGTCTGTAAGGATAATTCCTTCGGCAGCCTGATCATGATCTTCCACCCGAGGAGAAAACCTGTTGCATTAAACTTTTGAGAGGGTTGACAAAATCTATGATATAGCTGAAGAAGATTTGTCTTATTATAAGTATACAGGGTAGATTAATTTGTCAATTCAACATTAAGTATAAACTACAGAATAAAGGAACAGTATTTCTAAATGGCAACGATGGAAACTCTCAACGAGAGAGTTACGTGTTTCATATGTATTGTCCTGGTACAGTACTGTACACCTTAGCCACGACGCATGCGATGGTCGGTTTAGGTGAAGGTCCAGCTTAGGATTTCCGAGCTGAAACGATAAGGACGATCAGTTTCGCATTGCACTCGGAGTTCTAAGACGTCTGACACCATTCAGCTCATCGTACAACCACTCACACGACACAAACACTGGGTCAAAAATACAGAAAGAATACACGTACTTTACAAAATGTTCTAATCCAGTCTTATACGTTGATGTCATGTCAAATTTGCATCCTTTCCTAGGGAATTTCCAATTACAATGCCCATAAAATCCGGTATATCAGAAACTCAAACCTTAGTAGTAAGAAATATGATTGTACAATTAAACTGTAAATAATATTGTGAAAGAGTGGGAAAAATTAAAAAAAAAAACCCGTTAGCATTTTTAAAACTCACCGATAAAATCAGATTCTAGAACTCGCTGAATAACATTTCGCAGGTAACAGGCTAGTTTGAGAATGATCTTAGGTATTCAACAACACGGTTTACACCATGTTTTCACCAACAAATTTCCATTTAAAAGAGAATTTTCTATTTAACATTGGAGCTGACAGGTACATTTTATTTAAAAAAGGAAATATCTTTAATTTGCGAAATTCCGAATATAGACCTATTTATACCCGGAGAATTCGTTTTTCCACCTCATTTTCTTATCCAAAAAGAGATTTTCGAAATATTTTCCAGTGTTTTAAAAGGAAAAACGATGTTCATTTGTTTTCTTTAATCACACCGCATTTCCACCAATCACAGCCTTGAGTTTGCAGATTTTCTTATTAATTTCCATAGAAACAAACAATAGATACGTTTCTAACTTTGAAATCATACAGACGCACAATTTTTGAGCTCCGCTAAAATTCCTAACCTTACTTTTGATCCAGTAGTTTTTTAAAGGTTAAACTTTAAAATTCTAACCTAAAACCGTTATCTCAAGAGATATATGAAATATTAAAAAAAAAAGGGTGAATATGAGATTTAAAACTAACCATAAAAATATTTCCCGAACTGTATTTACAAATCATGAATTGATCTTCCTTCGGTTTCCAAACACCCTCTCCTCGAGAATTCCCATCAAAAGCTGTCAAGTCAACCCACCGTAGTACATCCCGGACCGAAAAGGTTAGTCAGAAATAAAGATCATCCTCGTGTTATTGAGTTCTTCCTGTAGTTTATATTTATTTGATTTTTTTTTGATTATCTACTGATTGATCTATTAATTATTGTGTAAACATTTTGTCAAAAGGGGCGAGTTCTGATTTCCGATTCTACTTGATTAAATGGGTTGCCTACGTATAGCATAGCTAGTTATTTGAATTGTTATCAGCGACATCGGGTAGTCACAGACCATAATATTAATCGTGAAGCATTTTTCCTCCTTTTTTAAGTATAAGTAGTTGTATAATCTAATTTAGTCTTTTAACAAATTACATTTAGATCGTATCTGGTTTTCTTAATTTTTTTGATTTCACTTTTCAAAAATAAAATAAATTGGATATTTTTATTGTTATTGAATTGTTAAAAATAATAATAATAATAATGCAAATTGTAGGCGTATCCGCGAACCCAACACACGACCCATTCCAATTTCGTATCAGAAATACACCGTAATACAGTACATATACATCCAGTGTATATTGAGGGCGTCCATGTTCGTCATATGAATATGTCAAACAAAAGGATAAAGAACCCAAGGGATTCCAACAGATTTGCCACGCTTTTTTACATGAATTACGAATAGAGGGCAAGAAAAGAGAAGCTAACATAGTAAACTTTTTGATAAAGGCGTTTATCGTGTAATATTTCAGAAAATGATTCGAAATCTTGGTCGAAGGAGAAGAATATCACTATAATAGATTAGAAGCACCAACAGTAACTGCAACAGCAACTACCATACGAATAAGTTTACAGTCTTTTAGTCCAGATAATATTGTTAGAAGTGTTAGAAATCATGGATAAGATCAAGATGGATTCCGAAAGGAATTTTAGCGCACGGGCATCCTTCTCGTTGAGCGAAGCTCTACCGAAGATTATCACAAAGTGCCTCCAATAGTGACAAGAAACTGAACTACCACACTGGAGATAATCGTAACAATCCCAATTGGGAGAAAAAGTTCTGGATCATTTTTAAGGAGATCTATCACTAGCAGAGGAGGCCACGAGAGAATGGTATTTCCAACAAAGCTCTGCTGAATCTTTCGCTGCACAGTCAGCAGAGTTCTAGAATCTCTGGTGTTGTGGCGGCTCAGTGATCATCTGCAAAATAGTCCTCTCACTGATAATAATCAATTTGCTTTTAGACCTTAATATTCGAAATCGTTATCGCATTTAATTCGAACCAGAGTGCCATATATCTAGATCAATGAAATAGAAGACTCACCAATAAAATATTGCCACTAACAATTAAATGTATCATAGCCAGTACTTTAACGTTGGTTTGTGTTGTAGTTACTGGTATATTATTTATCTTAACAAGTGCTTTATAGTTGCTTTCGTAACGATTGACACATATTATGAAGACATAAATAAAACATACTTATTAATACAAAACATAATTTCTCGGCGAATAGTCCTGCTTCTAAAAAAAGGTGTATTATCCTCAATTATTGTATCCTTCTATGTTATTAACAAGGTTGGGGTAACCTTCATTTACGTAGATATCCGAGCCGTACAAGCGTCGTTTTATTTTATTTTTTTTCCATTTACGATAATGAAAGTGCGTGTAATAGCTGTAACGCCCATTGTGCCACGTCAACTAGTAGTTATATTGAAACCTACCGTCATCTAGCGCGTCACATCCTAAGCGACGAGAACTAATTTAATTATATTGCAGTATAAATTCACTCGCGGCAAAGTAAGCCGTTTTGGCAAGCACAGCAATTTACATTCACGCAATTATAAATTAAATTGCCGTTTGTCATTGCGGAAATAGTACAATGGCATGGGGTATGAGGCGAGTTGAGTGAGGAAGTAATACGCGGATGCGTACAGTTAATTTTACGTGTAGTACTTTCTATGATGTTATATGTAGGTTATGTTCGCTAGTGTGTACGTGTATGTGTAGCTCATTTTACGTTACACATTTCCCCAGTTTACTATAATCGATTAACTGTTTATGAAACGAACCAGTCTTTAGGATCGTATTCGAAATTACATTTGATATATGTACGCGTCAGCCTCTGTAGTTGTAATTTGAGCTGTTCGTTATTGCAAATTCGAACTGGTTACGTATCCAACAGGATTAAATGCTTTCCGACGCTTAGAGGCTGAAAGATATATTTTGCTATTGATATGCTCTGCGCTCTATGTAATAAAAGCGAATTGATATTAGTGGCTGTAAAAAAACTCGAATATTTATAGAGTTTAGCTGTAAAACATTACATAGCTATCATTGAATGTATGGTAGTTCGTTCTGTTTCAAATGACTTTTCAGGATTAATACATTTTTATTTTAATCTGTTTGATGTCTAGCACTAATGACATTTTTGTTAAAACAAGTCCAATTTGCGAATGTCCAATGCTACAGAGAAAATTTATTAGGGACAGTACTGCATCTGTAGTAACTCTACGAAGGACTGAAATACAAAACAAACGGAGCATTTTTGCACTGAATAGAGCCATTATTGTTAATGTTTTGCTAATTTATAACTTATAAGACTTTTTCAATCTTCTTTATAAATAGCTAGTTTTAAAAACCTAATATATTTTTGGGCTGGTTTATGCAAATTATCATAAAATCTAAATAATCTTGCTTCGATCTGCTTCTCTGACATGTCTAAGACTCTAACGTGTTACTCAAACCCATCTAGACATTTCTCCAGGCTCGTTCTGCAAGGGCAAAGCTACAATAGAAAGGGATGTCACGCAGCCCCAAGGGCTTCGAGGTACAAATGGAATTCGTTTTCTTTCAAGTAGGTCTACTAAACCGTCGACATTTTTTTATCTTACTATTCCTTGAGACAAGTTTTTGTTTCGTCAACTATAACACAGAAGAGTTTGCTTAAAGTTTGCCTTAAGCTTTTCTCAGGAAAACTTGCAATTCAATAGGAACTCCAAGACAAATTGGTTACAAGGATTTATGCTATCTTGGCTCCTTGAGCGAACCTCTAGAAAACTTTTTTATGATCGGCAAAGACGTCAACTATTTGGACCAGGAAGAGTCTAAACAAAAAGGCTGAAGGTCATCAATCTAGCCCTAGAATCATTAGACTTTTTAATAACGGCAAGACATAAAAAATTGTATTATATTAATGTATGTAGTTATAAGATTTCCTAATACTCGAAGCAGAGGTAGATGAGGGGAAAATGGCGCATAGGGAAAGATGAGGAATTGTGTTTGTTGGATGTCATTGTCTACTGGCAAGTTACTATAGCAATGTGTGGTAAATTCTTGCTCCATATATAATGGTGTGCGTTATCTCTCTTTGTTATCTCACCCTCATCTACCTCCATATAAAGGACTTCTTTTTCTCTTTACTTCAGAGGAACTATCACAATACATAATATTGCAATATGCAGCGGACTGCAGCAAGTGTTAACGAATGTGTTTTTGGCGGTATCTTTCCAGATAATATGTATATCTAAAATTACAGGCCTGTCGCTTAACTTATTTTCGAGAGTCAGTTCAGTCTTATTGCAAGCAGAACAAGATAATATGATGCAATTTTTTGATTATGGACTCATGCTGTTAATCAATTGGACATAAAAGTAGATCAATTCCGAGGAGATCACT
This sequence comes from Holotrichia oblita, assembly GCA_023690525.1. Classification (NCBI taxonomy): domain Eukaryota; kingdom Metazoa; phylum Arthropoda; class Insecta; order Coleoptera; family Scarabaeidae; genus Holotrichia; species Holotrichia oblita. Next base: position 45,738,923 of record CM043015.1, on the reverse strand, counting down.
TTTTGATTGTGTAACACTATTATTATTTCTGACTTTCTTTGGCAGGGGTTCGACTGATAATGTTTTACAATATCGAATGCGCAATATCTAGATTTAAGTTACTAATTAACCATGATTACGGTGAAGACAGTTTAAGCTCAAAAATCCCAACCACATATGACTAACATCATCCGGTTCCACAATACAGTTGCTCTTTATTCTTGGATAGTTGTTTCAGAGTAAACCATTACAGCAAAAAGTAGTGCCAAAATTTTTGACCACCTTGCTGGAGTTGCGTGAGTGACTATAAGATATACTAACAGTTTGATATCACATGTCTTTGCTGGTTTCACCACCCATGTTCTCCCAATGAACGTATAGCATGTCCAGAAAACAATTGTGGCTTTATCAAATAGGTACTTTGTCTAAGCGATTCTTGCTCTTAGATTACTTCGATGTAGTGCAACAGTTCACTTAAAAATAGGGCAGCCGAAGAATATTTCCTCCTTTTAGTCCGAAATAACTATTGATTTACTAAGATTGATTTAGACTTTCACCCATACACCATCTACTCCTTTCATGCTTGCCTGTTATCATGACAATCACGTCGTTTTGCATAATTTTAAGCTTTAAGGCCTTCTTTGCGTAACCTTCTGAGCAAGTTAGTAATGACCAAAGACCAAAATTTAGTTCGATAATTGAGGGGAATGGGGTTTCTCTTTATCGGCCTGAAAACCATCAAATTTATTTTCAGTTGCGTCAAAATTCTGCAACTTTTTAACACCAAACAATTTCACAGAATTATGGCGGGCTCTAACGTTCTTGGCGACACAGCTTTAACTACGATTTAAAAAAAGGTATTAACAAAAGCTTACATTGCATCAAGAAATAACGCTATCTTTCAGCTTACAAGGATTTCATCAATCTTTTTCGCAAGGTTGTATAGGATCGTTTCTGTGGATTTGATTGTTTGGTACGAAAATTGGTTTAAATTAAGTATTTCGGTTCCATTATAGCCTGCCTCCAATATTGGTAGCACCACCCTTTCACGCTCGTGAGATGTAGCTATGGGCACAGCTTGTCATAAAGAATTTGATTATCCTTACAGAAGCCACTGTCTCTTGGAGATTTTATAAAACTATTCTGTTTCAACGATTCACGAGTTTGTTGTGAAGTTAACGAACATTGCGATTTAGCTAGCCCGAGTCTATGATATCTTTTATTGGTATCGAAATAGAAGAATAAATCCAAAGTAAGACTTTCATTTGCAATGCCTGAATGTCTGCCCTGTTTCTGTAAAAGTTCTCTGCGCTTTGAGTGAACTTTAGGGAGGGATTTCTTAAAGTTACGCTACTTTGGTTGCTCTAGAAACAGTGAGTGTACAACATCAGTCTTTAGTGGAAGAAAAATGTATTATAAAATTAAATAAATTGCGAAAGATGAAATATGTTTCCAATTACAGCCCATTCTCATAACAACAACAATATATTGCAGTGTCTATCATTTTGTTCCCGACTCAAGCGAAGAAACTTCGTAATATAGCTCTAATAGTTGTTATACTTACTGAGTAACAGTTACCGATACCTGATACAGATATTTGTGCGATATTGCGACATTATTCAAAATGAACATTAAGAAACTAGCTGTAGGCGCGTGGTTTGTATATCCTTTTCACATCCAAAACTCATGTATAATTAAAACAAATTTAATATTTATAAACCTGAATAAATTACTGCCAAAATACACATTAAATGGATTATACACAATTTTTTTATTATCGTTCTTGATGCATAAGTACACACATCAAAATTTACGAACTGATTTCCCTATTCAGCTCACAGTAGAGCGAGTTGTAGCTGTTACTCTAGCGCACAATAGCTTTGAAATTATTTGGCCGGGCGCACTTCATTTGCATATAATAACGTATTTAGCTGGTAAAGCTTCATCGGCCAAATGAAATTATGATGTAGCCGGAGTTGTATGGCTTCCAACTCGTTTGAAAACTTTACTAGGAGAACTACCAGCGGAGTGTTGATATTATATGCAGGGCACGTATTCGCGCCCCGGAGTAGGTCAAAAGTACAATGCAGCCGGGAAGGTATCCGTTACGTGCGAGAGAATTCTGAGTCCTCTTTATGCTTGACGTTCTATACGATCTTATCTAATGATTGGCTGGTAAAAGTGTAATGCAGTGTAATTAAATGATACGGGAATGGATCTATAGAGATCGCTTTATGAACGTGCTTTCTTAGTGTCTCGAACGTAAATTTTCGGAGAACGACCTCATTAGATTTTATTCCAAAACAATGCTTAAACATATTTCCCAACAAATTAATACGCAAAGCATTGTAACTGTAGTATTAGTTTCACACTATGGACTACGATATTGTGTTAAAAGTATTTCCAGAATTGAAGAAAATTGTAATTCTGTCCTATTATTTTTGTGGTGAATGCAGCTATAGAATCGGCCTTGAGATGTATTGCTTAAGTAGGTATGTAGTTGGTACTTTAAACAATAACAACATCGGCTGCCATTTCAGCCACTAATACGAGTACACACATACAACGTAACTCATAAACTGCGACCACAAAATCCAATAATATTGCCCCCTTCATTCACCACCGCGCCATTTTATTTAAGAAACACCATCAAAGCTACACGTTTAATAGGACAATTTACGTAGTTTAAACGACCGTAACGTAAGGCGCACACGGTTTCAATGAAAAGCATTCGAGCTTCAATTTCTTGGAGACAAATAGAACCAGTTCGGCGTAAGGAAGACGTGCCTACGTGCCATCGCACGTGACGTACAGAGAGATCCACTTAAAGTAAGATATAGAGTAAACATTTACGGAAAAGGCACGTGTGCAATTGAAACACTAGATTCAAGATTCTGAGGGAACAAGCTGTTCTCTTTCGTTAGGGTTTTCCTGCTTGAAAGTTGGAAGTATTGAATAATATGGTTGAATACAGATTGGCAAAATTTATTTTTGCGATGTGGATTCACGTCTTTGAGATCCAAGATGCAAAATTTACATTGATATCATTAGAGTATTTACTTGCAATGGAAGGAGAATCCGGTTTGGATATACATACATGCATAGTACAGTGTTCTCTTATTGTAATTTAGAACAATCCATAATGAAGTCCTTTCATCTTTTTTAAAAATCATGTTTTCATCCTCTATGTACCTTTTCAGACTTCTCACGATTTTCTTCTCTTCTCTAGTCAAGTTGAGTAATGCTGTCTTAGTTTTCTTTGGTGCTTAGTTAGTTTTTGTTAAGTAATAATAACAATTATAATTTTTTAAGAAGGCAGATATTAAAAAAACAGTTGAAGTAGAAGAAAATATTTTGTTGACGTTTTTTTACTCAATAAAATATTAGTTGATTGAAAAGTCTTTTGTGTATCTAAAATAAAAGTAAAATCCAAAGTGTAAAGTAAAACCCAACGTGTAACAGTTTTTGCTTAATTTTTCATGCTTTTCCAACTTTAGTTTTGCCCGAGAGAAGGTCCGTTTAATAATTTCAAGGTTGACCATTTCTAGAATTTGTTTTCTTTAAATTTCGTGTACTTAAATACCATATTGTAGCGGAAATTTTGATTTCTTGTTCTTTCTCTCTATAAATTTTTAAATCAATGTTTGCGTCATGGAGGAGAAGAAGCGTTTGTGAAGCCAATCTTCCAATTCTCTTATTATGACTCAAAACGGAATGAAACAAAAAAAAGACTCAGCGCAATCTTATAAACAGTGAGATACTGCTGTAAGAAGGCCATTGAACACGTTTACACACACAAATGATACAGCAAGTGTTGCAGAGGTACTCAAGGAAGCGATATAGCTTAAGAAACCGCTGGAACTAGCACTAAAGATTATAGAGTAAATTGACTGTTTTTTCATTCAATTTGACATATTCTTTGCTTTTAACTTTTTCGCTTCAGTTTTGCCATTTTCTGTTTACTAGATGACGTAGTCTATGTATTTCTAAGAGCAGGAGGAGGTGGCAGGAGTTCTGCCTGGAGCTTGTAAACGATATATTGTGGAGGAACAGGGAAGGCGAGGAGGGGGAGGGGATCAAAACAGCGTCTGCCACTATCAAAAGCGGCAAATCAAATGAGCTGCAAGACAGAGGAATAGATCAGCACCTGGTCAATCTAGTAATCAGTTACCTGACTGACAGGAGAGTCAAAAACGATAAAAACGAGTTCAGGAAAGTACCGCAGGGATCCGTATTAGGCCCCACACTGTGGAATGTCCTGTATGATGGAGTACTAGGACTGGACCTCACTAGCAATGCGACATGTGGCGGTATAGCTGATAATTTTGGACTAGTGGTTGGAGCGGAGGACGAATACACATTGATGAAGAACACACACCTATGTCTGGAGCAAACAGGAGACTGGATCAAAGGTCGTCTTCACCAGAGAGAGAAGAAAAAGAGTCCACGTTACATTCGTGTTGAAAAGGGTAAAGATAATTCCGGTAAAGACGCTCAGATACTTAGGGATTACGTTTATCGGGAGGAGTTCTTTTGGGCCGTGCACAAACAGAGCAGCTAGCAAAGCAGATGAGCCATCGTGTGTAGCTTGGGTTGATTTCCATTTCGATTACTATATATTTAGTGAGCTACACACTCATACAAATTGTCTACTGACGCTCTTCAAGAATTTTTAATCCGCTGAGAAGTTTGCCTTTATGAGATTAAATAACTGTTTAATTAAGTTTTTGTAAAAATAATAAAAAAATAGTGGTATTGCTTATTATAATCCCCACAATCGATGTAGTTGAAACTACGTTTGGGTTTGCTTGAAGAAACTGGCAGCATGAAGAGCCAAACGCTGATAATCTGTATTTATGTGAAGTCAATTTTAGAAGAAATTTTCAGCAAAATCAATTTTATACAAATGACAATTTTCAGTATTAACTGGTATCTAGTTTATAATTACTATAGCAATTGCGTTCCTAACAATTTTATGCACAATATTCACTAGGGAGTCGTTTAGTATATTGGTATTTTAATGCTATTTACTTTTACTTACGAAAAATTATTTTCGCCAGTGTCAAAGTTTCCCTTAACATCTATAATAACTGCCGAAATTGATTGATTATTACAAATATGTCAGCGATTTGATAAATGACTCGACATATTTTCCTATCCGAATGATCAACGATAATAGTCTTATGGGCCCAATATATTCTACCGTACACATTTATAAAACTCCTAACGATGTTTGTACCAGGGCGTTCGAATTAACTTCATCGAAATTTATTCGCTTAAATGAAAAAAGGCTAATCCCCGAAAAATCTACATTCCGACTATAAAGTTTTATACCATTAATTGTTTTAAAATTAATTAAATTATATAACCCTTCGATTCGGAATTGTAATAGTTTCCTACGTTGAGAGCTCTCTCGAAATGAACTTGAAATGTTACGAATACTTGTTTTACGAGTTGGTAATTCCACAATTGATTAATGAATAAAAGATTATTTACTTACTGCGCGCTGGAACATCAATATTAAACGCTTCGGTGATTGAGATGTGGGAATATGAATCTCGATCAACAAGTGTTGCCGCGCTGGACTGTTTTGTATTGGTTTTAATGCAATGCATCCTAGTTAGTATTCCATATGAAATGAAATGAGAAAATAAATCATATGGGATTTGTATAAATTGTTTAAATAGATTTTCATTTTCATGTTTGACTTTACAAGTTGAATGTGGGATTATAATTTTGTGTTAGATATATCTTTAATATACTTCAGAAGTTAGATGTTTTCAGCATTCAATATTTGATTGTGGGGGTGTTAGCAGACTTTCGAACTTCGCTTGTTACACAGTTTACCCCTTGTTTATTTAATAAAAGTTATGCTGTGGTGAAGTTAATTTTTCTAATCAATATTATTATGATTTTCAACCAAGTATGCTATATTTTTTTTCTTTTCCTTGACCTTTGTTTTGTAAATTGGTTTAGAGGTCTTTATTTTTTAGTACTTAGTAAAAAAACGTTTCAACTCTTATACACAATGTGACAATGAACAAAACGTTTGGACATTGTTTATTACACGTTCAAACTACGTAATTATTGCTTTTGCTTACGAGGGTGATTCTTGCAATACTCATGAGTGGTTAATGCAAACATTTCTTTGTTCTCAACATTCAAATTACATAGTACCAAACTATAGTCTTTTACGGGCTGCTAGTGTATAATTAACAAACCATTTTAAATAACGCGTTTGTTTTCCCTCGCATTGGCGATGTCATTGGTCAATGCCATCTTTCCTTGTAGGCTAAAACGTGCACGAATAGTTGTGAATGATTTCTCGATAATGAAGTTGCCTAAAACTCCCTCTGTCCCATACTTGATAGTTTTCTCCTTTTTTCTTGTCCCATATTACTAGATATGTTTCTTTAAAATTAATTTTACAAAAAAGTTAGTATATTTTTATTTAAGAGTAGATTATTTTTCAAAAATGATAGTTCTACTACATAAGTACATCAATAAAAATAGTAGTAGTATGAAAATGAAAATTTTTATTTATTTAAAATAGAAAGAGCATTTTACTTCTGCTTACTTTAAGATACATGTAACGTGCCATTGTTGATTTCACGATCTTTAGCCATATATGGTTGCTTGTAATTATTTCCTCCAATGACTCTGATGCTTTCAATCATACAATCTCGAAGAGATAAAAAAGTTTACTTAATGCATCATGAGGCATGTCATTAAAAGCTTGTGTAAAAAAATTGATAATATCATTAATAGTAGACGGATTAATTGAATAATACGGACTTAGCTCGATTATATCCCAAATCCAAGATATTCATATCGGTCCTATTAGACGGCTGACAGATCAAGCGAATATCAAATTCATCCTTAGTGACGTGTTAGACAAACTCTGAATCGTTTGATGAGATATGAATCTTGTTGTCTTGTTGAATAAAAATCGTTTTACTCAGTTAAATATACTCATTTTTCATCAATGTTAATCATATCAAACATATCTCCTTCTTCTTCTTCTTCATATACCTTATGCCCATTAGAGCGTCAGTAGTCTACTTATTAACTATTCACCCATCTCTTCCATGTCTTCCGGTCCTTCAGTGCTGCATTCATTTGGGTCATTGTTTTGTCTCTCTTCACCTTTCTTCGATCTGTTCTAGCCATGTCTTTCTGGGTCTTCCTCTTTTCTTTTCTTGTATCTTCTAGCTTCCATTACTTTTCTTATTTGGCTTTCTGTTGTCATTCTTTTGATATGTCCGTACCAGTTCAGTTGCCTCTTCTTTATTTTTGATGCTACTGCCTCTTGGCTTAGTTCCATTCTGATATCTTCACTTCTTATTTTGTCTAATTTGGTTTTGGCCGGGAATTTTCTTAAATGTTTCTTCTCCGCTGCGTTAATTTGACTCGTACTTTCGTATTAATCACCCATGTCTCGCTGATATACAACAGTGTTGGGATTATTATTGAGTTATATACTCTAAGCTTTGTGTTTGTTCTTATTTCCCTTTTGCAATAGATTACTTTATTTATGTAATATATTTTTGTTATTTGTTTTATTTTTCCTAAAAGCTACTTGTTCCTCTTCTAACTGATGTTCCATGTTCTTTCTGATTTTTCCTGCTATTATTCTAGTGTATAATTTAAAAACCACCGATGACAAACAGATAGCTCTATAATTGTCACAGTCCACTTCTTCTCCCTTTTTATGGATAGGTATTATTATATTTTCTTCCCAGTCCTTCGGGATTTTATTTGCCCTCCACGCTTCGTTGACTAATCCTAGTAGCCAGCTTCTTCCCTCGATTCCCAAGCCTTTGATCATCTCCGGGTCTATATTGTCGGTTTCCAGCTGCTTTTCCAATTTTAATTTTTTGAATTGCTTCTTCCAATTTTTGCAGTGTAATTTCCTGTTTGTTGCATTTCTGTATTGGAACCTCCTGTGTTATCAATTTTGTATTCAGTATCTAGTTTGAATTAGTTTACATAGTGTTTCCATATTTTTAATATGTCTTCTGTGTCTACTTGTATCTGGTTGTTGTTATCTCTGATGTTCAAACATATCTGAGAATCGAATATGTTCATCTTGCAAAAAATTGGAAATGACGTAATATAAACACAGTTCGCTCCTCTTTATTTGCATCCTTCAACAAAGGTTTTAATGTTGCAGCAAGTGATCTCTGATGGTTTTTATTTATTTAATGGCACATTGCGAATTCTGCCGTTTAATGCATAATTTTTCTTTTTTGGACCAACTCGACCGCGTTTTCTTGAAATCACATTCGATGAACTGAGTTCTTTGCCTCGCTTCCAGATTATGCAACTGTATTCAGTTACAATTGACTTGTATGCACTTCTCTTAAGAATGTTATTGTCACTTACACTTAGCAAGTCGTCGTTGCTGTATCGGCTGGTCATAAGTTATTAGTACGCCTGCGGCTGTAGACCGACTTAACATGTTATCTTTCCACATTTGCCGTGGAATTTAGACAACTACAGCAAACCGAACTCATAAAGAGAGCACCGGGGTTCGAACCTGGTACTGGCGGACTACGAGGCAAGTGTGCAAGCCACTAGCCCGACAAGACTGAAGCAACAGGAATACAAAAATACAATGACAATACTTATACAATAATGCAATTTTTCCCAAACGCCAATTATTTAAACATATTTTTATTTTTATAAAAATATGCCGTCCCGAAGTGGAGTCGAACCACCTTGTAGGGCTATCGCGGCTCTACCGCAAACCGTTGCGACCACCGGGGGCTTCGACTACACAAGTAAACTTCACAAATATATGCGAACGAGATGTTATAATGACCTAGGATAGGCAACATTTTTGACACCGAAGTGTATTATTTTCTTGGCGTATGTAAATACAATAATGCAATTTTTCCCAAACGCCAATTATTTAAACATATATTTTTTTTTTTTTTTTTTGCATTATTGTATTTACATACGCCAAGAAAATAATACACTTCGGTGTCAAAGACAATACTTATGCCCATTATCATAGCAGTAAACAATTAGGTGCGTAACAAGATGCGCAAAATTATCGTTACTTTATTTTATTTTTCACACATTATAGAGCATTTTACCCTTTTTGAGTAAACGATCCAGTAATGTGGATTCGGAATTTTTGACCATTCATAAAATAATGACAAAATAAAGCAAGAAGATATGGTTCTATTTATGGTATATTTTTTTTATAAAGAAGTATGTTCAATTAAACTCATAAGAAAAAATATTGAGATACAGCCATATATTTCTGATAAGCCGCGGCCTTAAAACGAAAACTATCAAGTATTAGAGGACAGAGGGAGTAATAAATAAGTTGTCACAACAGTGTTTTGTGATTTGTCTAAAGCCTTTGATTGCGTCTCCTTTTTTGTAAACTTGAAAAGTACGGTTTTTGAAAACCATTAATGATTGGCATACTCAGTACGTGAAAGCCGAAGTCGGTGATATCTGCATCGACTCGGACATTAACTACGTTCGATGTGGTATTCCACAGGGTGCGGTACTGGGGCCAACCCTTCTTATTGTATTTACAAATAACCTAGCATTAATAGATTTAACGCTCTACCCTGATGAGACGTCTTTGACCTGGCATGCTCCAAATTTAGAAAACCCAGACAACGTTATAAATAATTAATAATAAGGTAAGTATTAATTTAGGTAAAAGGAACCTATTGTTACCACGGCCAGGGCAATAATAAAGAATAGACATTAATAAATGACATTGTGACAATAATATACTAAATATAGCAATAATGATTCAAGCCTTGGCATTCTCTAATAATAATACCTTGTTTATCAAAAATACTTGTCCTTCGTTCTACTTGAGTATCATAATTCTGACAGTTTAACCACTGTTGTGATTTCAAGGACTGTGGGCTCGTAAGATACAGATAAAATAGCGGTAATACCAAAACTTAATTAATTATTCTGTACCCGTGCTTCGAGGGTTCAAGGACACTCGTCATCAACCAGAGGCCCATGAGCCCTCAAAACACGAGTCTCGAGTAACTAATTAAATCTTGTGATGATGTTGTTACCAATCTTTTATCGGTATCCTACCAATACCTTTTTGCTTAAATTAGCATTAAGTGGTTTTGTATTTCCTGAATTTCCTTACATCTAACTACTAATCCTCCACAGCAAAATGTTTCCCGTCCATATGAGTGCATTTCTAACAATCCACGGTTTCGGGTAAGTTCCTCATTTAACCTTTCCCTAATCATTGTGTCATAGAGTTTAGCAACCTGGACATTACGTTTCGGTATTAAAATTATCTTTGCTGTATTCCACTGAGATGAAAACGTCGGGGTTGCCAGCAGTTCACTGGTGCCGTTTAAAACCAATTTGGCTGCTTGGGAGTTGAATGCCATCACTTCCGGGAGCTTTCCCTAGTTTCAGGGGATTTGATGCTACAGTCAGTTTTTCCATTGTAAAAGGTGTTTGATGTACTGCCTCTTCGATTCTCTCACATTCATCACTCACTATTCTATGAATTAAAGACAACAGAGGTTGCTACCATATCTCCAAAATAAAAAGCATTTTGTCTAATTTTATTTATTTCCTTCTTCCATTCATATGCTGGTATTCCTATCGGGGACCACTACCTGTTTTTTTATAATGATGTACAGGATCATATTGCACCCAGAATAGTATTGTTTGTATCAGAATTGAAAATTCTCTCCTTTATCTCAGTTTCACCTTCTTCTTGAGTAAAATTAGCTTATTTGTTAGTTATTTGTTTCCACTATACTCTCCTTCTATTTCCTTTAGTGTACGTACTACTATTTATTTAGTTAGTGTTAATAAACTACTTTCATCGATTTTAATCATAATTAATCTGCATAAAATAATTAGCGATGCTATTTAGTGATAAAGTTTCAGACATAGTCAAAGGAGATTAACAGATCTGAGTACAATTTTACACCAAATTGATTAATAAACCAAGAGCATATTATTATAAGACCCATCAAAGGACTTATGCATTACTAATATTGATAATATGTTAGTTAACAGCACTAGTTATTAGTTATACAATCTATAAATTCACATGAAAATTACAAGATGATTTACCATAGACACGTAGTTTTGTCTCATTTACAAGATGAAAGAGACAAGATGAAGACGTGCTTTGCTTACACTCAACAACCCGTACATTACTGCATCAGCCCGTGTGCAATTACTAAAATATTCAAGCACTATATGCGCCTTTAAGCACACTAGGGCTCTTTACAGTCACATTCACACACCATTCAGTTTGTCCACATTTAAAATTAATGCATTATTTTGCACTTAACTAGTATACATTAGGAACGCTTGTTATATTCTATTATAAAATTTCACGCTCCCTCCATTTCTAGGTTGGTAAGTACACAAAAGCGGTGCATTATAGAACGTAGCGCACGCCAGTTCTATGCGATGAAATAAAAGCAACAAACGGTAGGGTATAGCGAAACTGTAAAGTTAGAGAAATAAAATATACAATTAGCGGAAAACATCATAAATAACGAGTGGAGTCTTCTCTTTATGGTTCCCTTCTCTCAAAACAAAACGGAATTTCGTTTCTGGAGAAGAAATTCATGTAATATTTTGATGTAGGGGTAATAGTAGTTGTGGTAGTAGCTACCTTTTCGTAGTATTGTTTGCACACTACAGGTTAACATAACAATTGGAAGTGCACTAGAGTTTATTTACCTAACTAAATTGTTCTGCTGTAGTACGTTTTTGTAATTGAAAAAGGTTTTTCTGTTTACTGGTTTACAACTTGTACTAGTTGAGTGTTGGCACAAAAATAAAATATTCTCCGGAAATTTATTATTTAATGATTTAATAAAAATAATAACAAACAATAATATTTCGGCGTGTATTTTTTATCATTAATAATAAATGATATACTATAGCAATTAATTAATTTCTTTCATGAATTATTAAATAAATAATAAATTAACGTATCATATACTAATAAATTTACGTTCAATTAACGTGAGTTAGAATGAGCAAAACATGAATGTGCAGGGTGGCCAACTAAGAATGTCCTTCGGCCATATCTTAGGAACGGTTTACAGTACAGCTTTGGACAAAAATATTATGGACTAAAGTGACCCCGAGAAACATCTGGAAATTATTTAGAAAAGCGTAAAATGACCGCTAGAGGACGTAACTGATCACCAAAAATTTTAATTCTTATTTTACCCGAAATTGACCAACTTAAAGTCTATCATAAATATGAAAATCGGAATCTACTCAAAATTTTGTATATTTTACATCGGACAACTTTCTTGTATTCTGTCAAATAAGGGCAGGGGATGAGGGGAAACTTTGTATTGAAGCAACTCCGGTTCTGTTGAACCGAATTTTGCAAACTTAGCTTCGTTGGATACAGCATTACTCCTCCAATCTAATGCTAATTTGAACCGATCTAATAAGTGACGTGCATGCTAGAGGGCGCCGTTTATTCTTTTTCGGGAATTTTCTTTTTTCTCAAAAATATTAAATGGAAACATACATTTTTGACAACAAATTTAAAACCAAACTAAACTGCCAACAAATCAGCGAAAATCGGATATCGCTATCTTACCAATCCGAAGATATCTTCGGAGACGTGTGGATGGTAAAGATTTTTTCTATAAATTTAAATAATTCTGCTTCCCGTGAACGGAATTTAGCAAATTTGGTCTTATTATAGACCTATGTTTCGTGATTCAAATTGTTTATTATTGTTTTGGCCATTACCGCTAGAGGGCGTTAAGGAAATTTAAATATGTAAATTTTATGACTTTTGAAAAGAACAGTGTGGGGAAGGTTATATTTATGCTCATACTATAAAATCATGAATTGGAAGTTTAAGATTTTAGTGAAAAGCACAAGGGTACAATTCATATAAACAATGCAGAAAAACAACAAAAAAGGACACATAATAAAGTTGGCGGCCTAAATCTTGAAGTTGTCTGCTATTATTTTCGATGCAAATTTTCACTCCACAACGAGTGGATAGAACTACAGTCTCTATTTCTGTCTTAGAAATACTTTGAACGATATTTCCTATTCCCACAACCAAGTTGTTACTAGCGGTAAAAAATCAAAACAAGTCAAATTTGGGGTCCTGGGTGGCCACGGAAATAGACTGGCGTGTTACATTCACCTATCAGACGCCAGAAAATTGCGAACATTTACGGAGAAATGCCCGTACACTCATTATATTCAAAAGTATATTGTTGCAAATTGCTAGCGACATGTCTTCTATTCTGTTCTCTTTAACGCCCTCTAGCGGTGACAGAAATAAAGATAATATTCAACAATTTGAATCACTAGCAGTAGCTTTAGAAAAATCCATGATAGTCTATTTTTTTGTCCCGCCATGCATTCTACATACTGTTCGTTTCAAAAATCATAAAATTTACGTATTTAAATTTCTTTATCGCCCTCTAGCGGCGAGAGACAATTAAACAGCTTCAATGACTAAACATAGAACAATGAAAATCCTTTCTAGTAAGACCAAATTTGCTAAATTCCGATCACGGGAAGCAGAATAATTTAGGTTTATAGAAAGTAATTTTACTATCCACACGTTTCTGAAGATATCTTCGGATTGGTAAAAGATAGTGATACCCGGTTTTCGCTGATTTGTTGATGATTTAGCCTACTTTCTTAATTTGTTTTCAAACTTGTACATTTCCATTTAATATTTTCGAGCAAAATTCCCGAAAAAATATAAACAGCGCCCTCTAGCATCCACGTCACTTACTAGATTGATTCCAATGTGCATGCATTAGATTGGAGGAGTAATGCTGTTTTCGACGAGACTAAGTTTGCAAAATTCGGTTCAACAGAACCGGAGCTATAAACGTTCCTACAATACAAAGTTTTCTCTCCTCCTCACCCCTTATTTGGCAAAATACAAAAAAGTTGTCCGATGTAAAATATGCAAAATTTTCAGTAGATTTTGATTTTTATATTTATAGACCTTAAGCTGGTAAATTTTGCGTAAAATAAGAATTAAAATGTTTGATGATCAGTTACGCCCTCTCCCAGACAGCAATAGATATCCCAGGAAAATTCAATGAATATACATTTTTGAATATTGATTATTCCTAGAAAATGTTGTATATATATACAACCTTTTAGGAATATTCTGTGAACTGTCGTTATGGGAATATCGTAGATAACCATATAGAATATACTCGTAAGAATATTTATGAAATATTCAGTATGTCTTTAGATTATACATAGAATATTCATTTGAAAAGAGCTTGGAATATATTCTTTGGAATATTCCTGGAATATTGCATATATTCTTAGATTATACGTGAAATATATAAAAAATAAAGTTAAGAATATCCACTGAGGAATAAAACTAGAATATTCTTAATATTCTATAAATATTCACTGATTATTCTGAAAATATCCATACACGTAGAATATCCCACAGCTGGGCTCAAAATATTGTACTTGCTAGACTGATGCCCAGTTTTTGAAACGTTAAACAGAAGTTATTTGTTTGGTATCTGGCTATTTAACAAAGACAGTCCTTGTTAAATTTGCCAGATACCAAACAGATAACTGGTGTTTAACGTTTCAGAAACCGGGCGTGAGGGTATTACATTGGGTGTGTTCAGTTAGTACATTGGTAAATCACTGGTAGGTATCGACTAGTGAAGTAGCGTTATGAATACCCATACTTGCCCATATCGTACGCATTGTTCTAGGGGGTAGGGTAGGCATTCAGTGCTGTACTTCACTCATTGGTACGTACAGTGGCCAGCTTTTAAATCGAGACCACCGCAAGCTAACGTCGACCTTATCTACTAATAATAATATCTACTATAAATCCTCTAACTGAAGGCCACACAATGTAACCCCCTCTACATTGTTATTAAGGTTTAGGAAATTCCGTAACGGTATCGATTATGCTGCTGGCCACTGTACCTGTGTACGTACTTACTGATGTGCTAACTGAATACGACCAATCGGTAGGTATACGTGAAGAAAGTGAGACAATAAACACCATGTAGGTTGACTGCATGTATCTATTACCTTGGTATTCTCGGTTGAGTTTACATTGAATGACGATGCAAAACCGCTTAGAAAAAACCATTAGCTTTTATCATCTCACTCTATCGACGTAATACATGTATTGTAACATATAATAGTCTGAACTGGAGATAAAAAAACATGAAAAGATTTACGTGCATATGTTATATTGTGGGTATTCTACAAAGGAGATTTATTTACTTTCAATATTTTCCAGAATTTTTCATTTGATGATATATAGGAGGATTATATACTATAGATCAGAACATTGATTTCATTATACCTAAAGTACAATATTATCTACTAAATTTCATCAATCAGAAAAACCCTGATCTGGTAGTATCTAGTATCTTGGAGAGCAAATTTGTGTCAGAATATGCTTCGTCTTATAAAGTCAATTTTTGTGACAAAATCTAGTTCTTTTTCGTTATTTTTTTTCGAATAATCCAGAGTATGTTCATGTTTAATTAATTATTTATTTTTAAATACTTTACAATGAATATATAGGTACAAAATTTTATTTATTAAAATAATAATCGTTATTCTTCCCAGCTCCGTCTGGATGACCTTCCCTGTAAGAATGTTGTCTCTGTTATTTTTGTAATCTGCAAAAATTTTATATTTGGAATACAGAAGCATAATTATAGGTATATATACAAAACTAGACATTTTCTACTACTGAGCGATATTGAGTTGAAACGAAATTCACAAATGTATGTATGTAACACATTTTTATGTACAGTTGTGGTCAATAAAATAGATACACAGTATATTATCGCTTGTTTTACAAATAGAAGCTGAAAAACGATTTCTTTCACCACAAATCGATCATTAACGACCAGAACAGCTTAATAATAATAATAATAATAATCCATGCCTTAGCATCCCCCAATAGCTTGCGCCAATTACAGGGGGCATCGGCTGGCCATGAGTTATTATTACGCCTGCGGCTGTAGACCGACTTAAGATGTTAACTTTCCGCATTTGCCGTGGAATTTGGAAAACTACAGAAAACCAAACTCAGAAAGGAAGCACCGGGGTTCGAACCCGGTACTGCCGGACTGCTAGTCAAGTGTGCAAGCCACTAAGCTAACAGCCCGACGTAATGTTAAATGTGGAATATTTCTCTAAAAAGTTAATTATGAACAAAGTTACAAGCATTGAAGTACACATGGAAAAATTCCTCCCTCCTTTCTGGTGAAATTTGAATTAAATTTGTGTCACTAAAAGAAAGAATATGATTTGTTCATCCAACATTCCAAATTTGGTTTGATTATCTGCAGCGGTTCCAAAGTTATGAATTTTTTACTTTACGAAATAGAGGCGAAAATCGCGTGCGAACCCTGTGTAACGCGAGTCGCACGCGATTTTCGCCTCTATTTCGTAAAGTAAAAAATTCATAACTTTGGAACCGCTGCAGATAATCAAACCAAATTTGGAATGTTGGATGAACAAATCATATTCTTTCTTTTAGTGGCACAAATTTAATTCAACTTTCGCCAGAAAGGAGGGGGGAATTTTTCCATGTGTACTTCAATGCTTGTAACTTTGTTCATAATTAACTTTTTAGAGAAATATACCACATTTAAGCTGTTCTGGTCGTTAATGATCGATTTGTGGTGAAAGAAATCGTTTTTCAGCTTCTATTTGTAAAACAAGCGATAATATACTGTGTATATTCTACTGTGTGTATTCTCCTTCTTGGTTACATTTAGTGCAAGAATGAATGTCTGAATGTCCTTTAGTATATAAAACTGATGCTTTTGCAACAGCATCAAACAAAAACATTCATACTTTATGGATATAGCTTTCCAAACAGAATTATTCTATTATTTGTCGTCAATAACTTCTTTAACAATTTGAAAATGAAATATTATCATTATTGCTTTTGTTACCGTCGTCGCCATCATTTCCACTCACAACAAAAACACTTTCGTCAACGTTATTTAAATTAACTAAATTATTTTCTGGCATAATGTTATTAGCGTTATTTTGCATATGGCGATGATGGCTATTGAGAGCATCGCTTATTTCTTTGTGAAGGTGTTTATACCAAGTGCTATCTCTTCGCCGCTTCATTTTATTATGTGCATACATATTACTGCTTAATTTACTGCATATCTGTAGATATTACTAACCTTGATAATAACAGAGATTAACTTATAACTGGATAACTTATCACTTCACTTGTACTCCTTGTCACATCCTTGTGTTCTACAGTTCTACTTTTGTTTATAGTTCGTATATCTCTCGGCAGCTGACAGGTCGTAGTATCTATGTTGCGCGGCAGATTGGAATTTAAAAACACATAAGAATAAAAAGGATAGCTGTATGTAATAATTTATTACAAATAATAAAGATTGGTATATCGGTAATAGTAGACAATATTTATATTTATAAATATTTATTATTTATATTTATAAATATTTATTTATTCAAATATGTAGATAAACAAAGAATCTAGTGCGAAACACACCATGGACACATGCTTCACAGTTTGGTAAATTTGATTTTATTAGTTATTGTATTTTTTCTCATATGTAATTAGCAATCGTGACAAGTTTATGGCCAATATAATATAAGTAGATGAAACCTGCCTGATGATGATAAGAAAATAGAATAGTTAAAATAGTTTTTTATATGTAAAATTTAATAAAATATAAATAATATTACTTGCAAAACAATCCGTAAAATTATGTGGATGTGTAAACTGTCCTAACGACTGTTTCAGTACAAAATGTATAATATACTAAACGCACATGGAAACCACTACCTGCACAAATTATATGATACCTAATTTATTAGAGAAAATCTTAGAAATCTTTTAAGAAACAAGAATATTATAAGAATATTCCCAAGATATGATCCAACATAATATTCTATGTAAAGGGAGATTCAAAATGATTGTCGAATCCGCTCCTATAGATAGTAGCATAGTGTAGATATATGCCGTATGTGTGCCGTGGCATATACGTACACCATGTCACTATCTATAGGAGCGGTTTCGACAATCATTTTGAATCTCATGGTATATATTCATAGAATATTTTTATAAAATATCCTATGTATGTTATTAAAAGCATATTACAGTAATATTCCCGATGCTTAATAATATCCCTAGAGTATACTACATATATTCCGAATATATATTTTCTTTTTTTGATATTGACAGAATATTCTCTGAATATACAGTGCTGTCTGGGCTAGCGGTCATCCTACACTTTTCCAAATCATTTCTAGATGTTTTTCGGGGACACTTTAGTCAGTAAATTTTTTTTCCCAAAGCTGTGCTATGAACCGTTCCTGAGACATGGCTGAGCGACATTTTTAGTTGGCCACCCGGTACATACATATATCAACGAGCACAGATACATTCAAATTGATGCACCGACCATGTTAGTTAGGATAGGTTGAATAGATTATAAAAATAACGAAAAGAGAGTAAAAGCAATACACAAGCTGACATACAGATTAGAGTAAAAAAGGGCAATTCGTTTATCAGGTAAAAAAGTGAAGATAATAAAGTGAAACCGGATTGATTATCCTGAAAACATTTATAGAGAAACGGTTATTTGCTGATTCTTGCTAACGAGTACTATATTTAGTTCGAATGAAACCCGGGAGATTATGTGGGACCCCGGGGTTTCATTGAATACAATTTCCATATCCCTGCTTTAGTCTAACGTATGATGTACGTAAACATATTCTGTAAACAAATTAGCTGGCAGTTGAAATAACCTAGAGATATATCCAGCTGTTCAACGACAATAAAAATACTAACTGAAACAACAAATTTTAATTTTTTTATTTTTTCTTTAGTAACTATGTACAGTTTTATTTTTTTTACAGTCGTGTAAAAACAAATTTACTCTGGTACGTCAGGTTTTGATACAAACGTTTTGTCTTAAAATATTTTTCTTTCTGCTTGTCTTCTGTCTTACTGTTCTACGATACTTTCTGATATCAAACTCCAACAATAATCAGCCAACATTTCACTGTTTCATTTGCCCTGATAACGCTTTACGATAACAGAAATGTCTTGATGAAATCTCTTGCCGTGTTCATTACTGACGTCGCCGAGGCTCGGGAGAAAGAAATTCAGGTGCGATTGTAAAAATGTATTTTAAGGCTCATGTTACAGCCTAGTTAATGAACTTCTTAGAAGTTACCATTAACAATTGCTATGTAATTGTCAGATTTTGGGTTTCCTGCGTGATTGGTTGCTTCAGAGGTAGGATTACACTGTGCGAAAATTGCGTGTTGACCTATCGACGTCAAACGCGTGTCAAATTTCGTCTTGCTTTTGTTCAGTTGTATTGTTGTATTAACGTAAATATTACTATGGTTCGAACGAGTGAAATAATTTTTTTTTCTGATTGTATTGAGTTATTTTATTTTTTTAGAGGTCTATTACTCTTATCTCAGGGTCAAAGGTGAGTTCACAGATACGAAATAAAAGAGTCTCAGATAAATTTTAACAATATAATTTATTTTAGTTCTTTAAACTTATGAAAACTATTTTTATGTAGGGAAATTCGAATTTTAAAGGTTTATTACTAGGAACAGCTGTTCGTATGTGAACACATGGTCAATACATTCGATGAATCTATGAACCAAACCAAACATGAACATACAAGTGGAGTGGTTTTTTTTCTTTATTAATATTATTCAAAAGGAATTCTTTAAATGGAGTTTCTTTTCTATTATCTTTACATGTAAGTAATTAATTTATAACAAACAGTTTACTAATTTTTAATATTGTTAATTTTTTTTCTTAGCTATATGGTTCTATCGGTGAATATGTTACATAAAAGGATTTTACTATGATTAAGTGTTTATTTTTGGTGGGTATTTTCAGTAAAGTTCTGATCTATTTTAAGAAAATAATAAGATTTGTGATCGTAACTTTCCCGTTACTGGTCAAACGCATGAGTTGTTTTGCTTATTTGAGCTCGTCTAAGATAATTAATAAATTTAGCCTAAATAATATGACAGTAGTTAGTCTTAAGAGAGGGTACGTGTACTTATCTTATGGTTTTTTAGTCGAAATCCGAGTATCGGAAAGTCTGGTTGGGATTCCGGGAGGATATCTGCTCGGGATCTCTTGTTCGATTGGGTATCCGGGTGGAATTTTGAGATAGGACTCCTAAGATGAAGGGATTCAGGAAAACTGGATCGGATCGCTAACAAAATGATATTTAAGGATTATACGTAGCCAAAATATATTTTCTTTTTCCGATGAAAAATTTGCTGCTTGAAGATTAAGCGGGATCAGGTAGAAATTTTGATTATTTTCCAAATAACTATTTACTGAATGTACTATTATTTATATGAGTCTATAATTAATTATATTTTTAAATCGAAATTTTCGCGTGGCGTCTCTATTGCGGCCAAAAAGCGTCTCCTCTTCTTTTTTTTTTATCCCACAGCATAACATAACAATTCATGTCTAATTTTCATTTATTGTTCTAGTATGGTCCGTTCAAAATCGTCAACTTATGAAAATGGGTATAGATGAATTTTTGAATTTTGAATTTTGGGATACTGAACTGAAGATACCTACTATTTTGTGAAGATAATTTTTTTTTTATGTGTGGTGGGTGCTTAGTTGCAGTGACTCCGTAAGCTGTATACTTGTCTGGCTATCACTGCAACTCTTGCGGTGTAGTTTAGTGTGTGTAAGTTGTGTTTAAAATGGCTTTGTGACATCATCATATCGCCTTTTATGATGCCGCGCTGTTAATCACTTTGCTCCCAACAGCGAATGGCAAGTCGATCCGGGATTAAACTCTCTGAAAAAATGTCACCGTCCTTCCAGAGAATTGAACCCCGGCACCTATCGTCCTCTCACAACAATAGTCAGCCGCCTAACCACTGCGGCCATCGACCCGTTAAAAAATAAGATTAATATTGACAATAATAAAGAGCAAAGTGTATTAATTTTTCGATAACTAGTCAATGTCTACATGATTTACCATTAATGCTTGTATTTCGTTATATTTGTTAATTTTTGGGTGTCTATGTATTAATAGATTTTGTTTATAATTAAATAATCATTTAAAATGTGCAAAAATATACAGGCTATTCCATTTTAAAAAATGTAATTTTCGTTAATATCTCGAAAACGCGAAGTTCAATTGTTTTTTAAATTTTATCATCGTATTCGGCAGGAAAAACCCTACTACTTTGCTAATTTAACTGACATCGTAGCATCAATAATAACGAAGTTAGCAATAGTGCCGACTTCAATTTGAACACCCGGTATACTCGTATTGAGTGATTTGCGCAAAGTTTATTACTTTACAACTTCTAAGTTGAGTTTTTAAATCTTCTAAGAATACTTTTTAGCCTTTGATGGGTCTTATAATAATATGCTCTTGGTTTATTAATCAATTTGGAGTAAAATTGTACTCAGATCTGTTAATCTCCTTTGACTATGTCTGAAACTTTATCACTAAATAGCATCGCTAATTATTTTATGCAGATTGATTATGATTAAAATCGATGAAAGTAGTTTATTAACACTAACTAAATAAATAGTAGTACGTACACTAAAGGAAATAGAGGGAGAGTATAGTGGAAACAAATAACTAACAAATAAGCTAATTTTACTCAAGAAGAAGGTGAAACTGAGATAAAGGAGAGAATTTTCAATTCTGATACAAACAATACTATTCTGGGTGCAATATGATCCTGTACATCATTATAAAAAAACAGGTAGTGGTCCCCGATAGGAATACCAGCATATGGATGGAAGAAGGAAATAAATAAAATTAGACAAAATGCTTTTTATTTTGGAGATATGGTAGCAACCTCTGCCGTCTTTAATTCATAGAATAGTGAGTGATGAATGTGAGAGAATCGAAAAGGCAGTACATCAAACACCTTTTACAATGGAAAAACTGACTGTAGCATCAAATCCCCTGAAACCAGGGAAAGCTCCCGGAAGTGATGGCATTCAACTCCCAAGCAGCCAAATTGGTTTTAAACGGCACCAGTGAACTGCTGGCAACCCAGACGTTTTCATCTCAGTGGAATACAGCAAAGATAATTTTAATACCGAAACGTAATGTCCAGGTTGCTAAACTCTATGACACAATGATTAGGGAAAGGTTAAATGAGGAACTTACCCGAAACCGAGGATTGTTAGAAATGCACTCATATGGGCGGCAAACATTTTGCTGTGGAGGATTAGTAGTTAGATGTAAGGAAATTCAGGAAATACAAAACCACTTAATGCTAATTTAAGCAAAAAGTTATTGGTAGGATACCGATAAAAGATTGGTAACACCATCATCACAAGATTTAATTAGTTACTCGAGACTCGTGTTTTGAGGGCTCATGGGCCTCTGGTTGATGACGAGTGTCCTTGAACCCTCGAAGCACGGGTACAGAATAATTAATTAAATTTTGGTATTACCGCTATTTTATCTGTATCTTACGAGCCCACAGTCCTTGAAATCACAACAGTGGTTAAACTGTCAGAATTATGATACTCAAGTAGAACGAAGGACAAGTATTTTTGATAAACAAGGTATTATTATTAGAGAATGCCAAGGCTTGAATCATTATTGCTATATTTAGTATATTATCGTCACAATGTCATTTATTAATGTCTATTTTTTATTATTGCCCTGACCGTGGTAACAATAGGTTCCTTTTACCTAAATTAATACTTACCTTATTATTAATTATTTATAACGTTGTCTGGGTTTTCTAAATTTGGAGCATGCCAGGTCAAAGACGTCTCATCAGGGTAGAGCGTTAAATCTATTAATGCTAGGTTATTTGTAAATACAATAAGAAGGGTTGGCCCCAGTACCGCACCCTGTGGAATACCACATCGAACGTAGTTAATGTCCGAGTCGATGCAGATATCACCGACTTCGGCTTTCACGTACTGAGTATGCCAATCATTATTGGTTTTCAAAAACCGTACTTTTCAAGTTTACAAAAAAGGAGACGCAATCAAAGGCTTTAGACAAATCACAAAACACTGTTGTGACAACTTATTTATTACTCCCTCTGTCCTCTAATACTTGATAGTTTTCGTTTTAAGGCCGCGGCTTATCAGAAATATATGGCTGTATCTCAATATTTTTTCTTATGAGTTTAATTGAACATACTTCTTTATAAAAAAATATACCATAAATAGAACCATATCTTCTTGCTTTATTTTGTCATTATTTTATGAATGGTCAAAAATTCCGAATCCACATTACTGGATCGTTTACTCAAAAAGGGTAAAATGCTCTATAATGTGTGAAAAATAAAATAAAGTAACGATAATTTTGCGCATCTTGTTACGCACCTAATTGTTTACTGCTATGATAATGGGCATAAGTATTGTCATTGTATTTTTGTATTCCTGTTGCTTCAGTCTTGTCGGGCTAGTGGCTTGCACACTTGCCTCGTAGTCCGCCAGTACCAGGTTCGAACCCCGGTGCTCTCTTTATGAGTTCGGTTTGCTGTAGTTGTCTAAATTCCACGGCAAATGTGGAAAGATAACATGTTAAGTCGGTCTACAGCCGCAGGCGTACTAATAACTTATGACCAGCCGATACAGCAACGACGACTTGCTAAGTGTAAGTGACAATAACATTCTTAAGAGAAGTGCATACAAGTCAATTGTAACTGAATACAGTTGCATAATCTGGAAGCGAGGCAAAGAACTCAGTTCATCGAATGTGATTTCAAGAAAACGCGGTCGAGTTGGTCCAAAAAAGAAAAATTATGCATTAAACGGCAGAATTCGCAATGTGCCATTAAATAAATAAAAACCATCAGAGATCACTTGCTGCAACATTAAAACCTTTGTTGAAGGATGCAAATAAAGAGGAGCGAACTGTGTTTATATTACGTCATTTCCAATTTTTTGCAAGATGAACATATTCGATTTAATTAAAAACGATATTAGTCGGATTTTCCGTGAATATGTCAGTTATTGTGTTTGTCTGGTCAAATGTCATTGTTTGAAAGTTTATGTCACGTTCGTCAATTTACATTTATCTTACATGTACATAGCTCTTAATTCTAGTTTATCTTAATTAACTAAATGGTTGCTTAATCTACTTTTGACAATTTTAATTCTATTTAATGACATTTTTTTAATTTAAATTTCTTTTAATTGTTATTTCCTGTACGTATAGGCAACTTATCTTACATATCCCGTTTAAATGTAATGATCCATTACAATATATTCGTTCTTTTTAGAATTTGCCGAACGTTTAAGATACCTTTCTATAGTTATCGATAACTATTCAATATTCAATATGGATACTTTTCTAACATGTTCAGCATTATATCCGTGCCCGAAAAAACGCAAACATTTAGATATAGGGCATCCATCTGCTGCTGAAAAGCAATGTGTTTTAAATATGTATAAACAGCTACGAACTGATGAACCGGATCTTAAAAAAAAACTGTTATTGTTTCTAAAATTAGTAACACCGTGGGTAAGTTATCATGGATTGAATAATGTAACAAATTTGATAATGTATAATGAGTGGGTATAATGAGACTGGTACAGTTACTGCATCTAAACACTATGCAGGACGACCCGGTAATGTTGCTACATATGATGTAGTGAAACAATCTGTGCGGCAAATAGTGCATGCTTTCTTTAAAAAAAAACGAATTACCTACTTTGGATAAAATTTTGATGGAAATAAAGAAACGTCCAGATTTACTACAAATGTCTGGTTCGTCTTGTACAAATTTATCAAGCAAATTAATTCAAGTACCTACATGAAAAGAACCATAAAAGTATTCTTATCGAACGGGATGATATCGGGTAGAGACGAAAATACTTACTTATGAAGGAATTTAGAAAGAATGTAGACCAATTTATTATTTAGATGAGACGTGGATTAATGAAGGTCATACAAAAGAAAAAGTATGGATAGATAACAGTATATGAGATCGAGAGGCTACCTACAGGACTAAAAGACTCGTCAGGAAAAGGGAGGAGGCTTATTGTGTTACATATTGGATGCGAAGATGGCTTTGTTGATGGAGGGTTATTACTTTTCGAAGGTAAGAAAACAGGAGATTATCATGAAAAAATGAATGCAGCCGGCTTTGAGACATGGTTTCATAATTTGTTATCAAAATTACCTGACAATGCTGTTATCGTCATGGACAACATTTTACCAAAGGCGTAAAATGGAAAAAATTCCTACAGCAGGATCTAAGAAAAAATATATGCAAGAGTGGCTGCGAAATAAACAGATTGAATTCAGAGAAGAGATGGTACGAGCTGAACTTCTGAATTTAATCAAAATAAATAAAGAACTATAATTTGTATGTAATTGATGAAATGGCAAAACGTAGATAATAATAAAGTTGTGTTAAGGTTGCCACCCTACCATCGTGAACTCAATCCAATAGAGTTATTTGGGCAAAATAAAGAATGAAGTAGCATCAAAGAACTTCAGATTTAAATTGACAGAAATGAGAGGACTGTTATTGCAAGCTATCGAAAATGTTCAAAATGTCAATTGGAAAAGTTGTGTTGAGCATATAGTTAAGGAAGAAGAGAGAGTTAAGATTTACAACAAAGATTATTTCGTTTAACTTTTTTTAGTAACAAGTAGTTAAAGGAGCCTTTGATCTCTTTAAATCCTTTATTTTTAATGAATGTTTAATTACATTGTGAGGTTATTGATGTAGGATTTATATTCAAAATTAATGAATAAAGAAAAACTGATAAAATACGAAAATTAAAAAAAAAAACATTCCGAATGATGTCATTGATTTGGTAACTTTTACAGTGTAAATGTGGCTTTTCCATTTACTGCTCTTAAAAATAGACTATAGACAATTTTGGGTCACACTCTTAAAAACATTTCAATCACCACGTTCCAAGTCATTTAAAGCCTCTTCAAATTGTGCATCTGGTTGTAGACGTTTAATTTTTGAGTTTCCACAAAAATGCCGTCTTTAAGTTTTGTATTTAAAATATTGGGAAAATTTGTTGAAGGTATTGGAATCCACAACCATTTTTATCCATTGCTTTGAGGAAATTTTTCATCAAATCTTAATGTATGCCGACTTAGAACTGCTTTGTTTCTGTGACAAAATGATAGCCCTTATGCTTTTGGCTACTGCCAAGAAGGATTCTTTAATTACCTCTCAAAAGTGGATCATGTATGGCTACTTCATTCATAATAAAACTGTAATACAATACGATATCAACTTTTCTATATAATACTAAATAAATAATAGCAAATAGCTTGTATTACCAGGCAATACAGCAGTAGTTCTGAAAATAACTATTTTTAAATGTAAGGTGACGAGAGAATTCAAAGAATACAGACGGTGTTCAAGTATCACTTCTCTCTCTCTCTTCTCGACATACTCGTAGTAACAGGTAAGCGCATATAGTGAAACATTAAGTTTATTACTACATTGTATTAAATATAATCCAGATACAACCCCGACACTCAAATCCTAATACAATTATTTCACATTCGAACGAGCAAAAAAAGGACCTTCCCGACGAATTATAGATACATAAAGGTAGGTGGGGGTTGGAGATTTCGACGGTAACGGTGGTTGTGACAAGACTAGCGGTAGAGAGAACGTTTATGCTAATTAGAACCGATATCATTGGAACGTAGTAGACTGTGGAAATAAATGGATCCGGCGAGTGAACAGCTGGTCCGAATTTAACATACGCAAGCAGGATTTCGGTATTAGAAACACGTGTCTGAATGCCACTCGAATATATTTAATTTGAATTTTAAATTAAAAGCTCCGATTCTTCAGAGACTCCTGTGAAACCGGTAAAAGTGAATACGCACTGTGCGGTGTAAATTAAAGCATTCAGCAATAAGCCTGATGCGTTGCGGTTTCTGTGGGGATATGTATATTCCCCCTGGAACGTTTATGGTTGTTAGTGATATTCTTCGCATTGGCTGATTTTCGCATGTTGAGTGTTAATCTGTAAACAAGATGCTAATTGTGGTGAAATCGTTGTGTTCACGATCTGGTGAATGTTTAAGTATCTAACTCCGATATGTTTACAATATATGATCTTGTTGTCTTGTACCAAATTATACCCAGTTATATTAGAAATTGCATCCAAAGGATGACTTAGGTGTAGTTTATGTCGTTTTTCATGCGGATTCTGAAACTAATTTTAAAATTGCTCCATCACATCAGGATTTTGGCAAATGTTTGTAAATAGCTTTTTCAAAAAGTACATTAAATTTTACAGAATTTCAAAGTGACTTTTATATAAGATATAGTGTAGTGCCGAGCATTGAGTGGACATGTCTCAACATATCCTTGCCTGTTTCCTACGTCACAGCATTTAAACCACGCCCATTTCTGCTCTGAAGTCAATGAAATCACGAATTCGTAAAATTCCGGCTGTAGGTATACAGGGTGAGTTTTTTTTAATGTTTAGCATTGGGATCTGGGAAACTACTGGAAATACTAAACTTGAACTGGAAAACTAAATTTTACGATTTTCTTTTCACATGCTTAGCATCGTTAACAGTAATTTTAGAGAAATTTTAGGACAAATAAAACTACACTCGGGAGCAAAAAAATCGACTCAGACTGCATGCTCGCATTAAATTACATCTGGCACAAAAACTAAAACTTAAATTCCACTTTTGCTTTCAAAATCTTTAAGTTCAGGATCTTAGCTTTAAAATGAGTGCATATTCTTTTAAGTTACGTTTCTTACACACTTAGACTACCCTACAATTTGTTGTGATCGATAATCACAAGATTTTGTATAAGTTGACATCATTGTTCTTTGCAAGCCAGTAGGTCGTTTAAAAGGCTTTCTACCTTATCAACCTTGATTGTCAAACGTCAACCGGTATACATTTCCGTCAGCTACATTTAGGAATATTAGCTGCTAATGGATACTACAACCGAAATAGCGGCTCAAGCGGTTGCATTATTGCAATAAGGCCATAATCAACGGGAAGTCGCTCGTGTGCTGCACATGAGTCAGTTTGCCGTGTCAAGAGTTTACCGAAGATACCAGGAGAATGGTTGATGGTAGCTTTCATCGAAGAAGTGGTTCCGGCAGAAAGCGGTGCACAGTAGTGACAGATGATCGTTTCATTGTCCAGAGCTCTTCAAGAAATCGGGCTCTCACCGGCGTACAAATTCAACGGGAGCTCAGAGAAACGCGGGGAGTGGCTATTAGTCGGTGGACAGTCACAAGCATCGAGCAGCTCGTCTCCGTTTCGCAAGAGAGCATGTTGATTGGACAAACGAGCAATGGCGCTCTGTACTGTTCTCGGATGAAAGCAGAGTGTGTTTGCACGGCAGTGACAGAAGAGCAAAAGTATACAGAAGGCCGGTAGAAAGATTCGCACAATGCTGCATAACAGAAAAGGTGGCTTTTAGAGGAGGTTCCTGTATGGTGTGGGCTGGCATTTCTATAGACGCAAAAGCCGAGCTGGTTTTTATTGAAACCGGCGGCCGAGCAGGAGGTTTGACTGCGAACCGATACATCCAAGAAATTCTAGAGAACCATGTCGTTCCTTACGTCGGTTTTATCGGGGAAACCTTCATTCTCATGCAAGATAATGCCCGTCCACACAGTGCAGTTTTCGTAAGGCATACTTGCAAGAACTTGAAATACGAGTTATGGACTGGCCGGCGCGCAGCCCGGACTTGAATCCTATTGAACATCTGTGGGATGAACTCAAAAGGAAAATTCGGGCTAGAAATCCTGCACCAGTTACGAGAACTGAACTTCAAGCAGCACTTATCGAAGAGTGGGACGCTATCCCGCAAGACAGCGTGATTAAACTTATTCATTCCATGAAGAATCGTTTAGAAGCGGTAATTAGGGCTACGGGCGGTAACACTAAATATTGATAATGTTTTTGAAAATTAAAATAAAAATGTACTTGATATTACCTTGTCTATTCTTTTAAGTTTTCCGCGTCTGTTTTGAAGTTTTAGCATCCTAAAACATAACTTAACATGTAACTTAGAAGAATGTGTACTCATTTTTATGTTAAGATCTTGAACTTGAAGGTTTGAGAAGCAAAACTAGAATTTATGTTATATTTTTTGTGCCAGGGACATTTTACTGCGAGAGTGTGGTCTGAGTCGATTTTTTTTGCTCCCGAGTGTATATAGCTAATATTTTCTTTTCGTTCACCATTGTCGAGTTATGACACAAACTTTTGTTTTTTTAAATGGAAACCATGGTTGGTTTTGACATCATTAAAAAGTTTATTTTTTGCTGATTATGGTTTTTATGGAAAACAATTCCGAACTGATAAAATACAAACCAAACGAAAACTTATTTTGAAATCTTATGTATATAGTAAAATGAAAACTATAAGAACTTTTACTAAGGGCACACAACATTATTAATGCTCAAAGATACCTCCATTATTATTAATACACAAATTGCATCTCTTCAGAACAGAATTTGTAGCATCGCGGACTTTACGCCTATCGATGTTATTAAAAGCAAGTAAGACTTCGTCGATATGTTCGTTTGTAGTAGTAGTAGTTACTACACCCCACAAGAAAAAATCCAAAACTGATAAATCAGATGATCTAACCGGCTATTCAATGGCATTTCGTCCTATCCATTAATTAGGGAAGTTCAAATTTAAATAATTTCTAACATTCAGTTGATTGTGCGGAGGCGCTCCGTCATGTTGAAACCGTTGCAGTATTGCTCGGGTTCTTAAATGTAAATTATCTAACATTTCGTCGAAATCTTGGTGAAAAAAATTAAGATAACGATTGCCAGTTAGTTATCCATCAAAAATAAAAGGAGGAAGAACAGTTGATCCTATAACACCATACCAAACATTAAACCCAAATTTAATTTGTGGTCTCCTATGTTCAACGTGAAGTGGATTTGTTTGAAATGTGCTCATTCTGCCTATTAAACGTTCCACAATTTGTGAAATGAGATTCATCAGTCCATAATATTTTCATTGAAAAGTGTGGATCGTTTTGACACTGATCTTTAAACCATCTACAAAAAGCTATTCGTCTGATGTTATCACCTTCATGTAAAGTTTGTGATATTGATAATTTGTAGGGACGAAATTTGTGCTTCTTCAACACTGACAATAGCGCGTTGAGAGGAGCCCATTTCTGTTGAAATTTGTCGGGTCGATGTAGCTGGATTCTGAGCGACCCTTGCTAATATGTTTATTTCTCTATCTTTATCCATCCTTTTTTTTATTTTGGCTTACCGAACGAACCATAATCTGCTAAATTATCCCATAATCTCTTAAAAGTAGGTAGCGACGGCTGACGTCGATCAAAATAATTTTCAAAATAAACTTCAGAAGCTCTAGTAGAATTTTTCTGGCACTGAATGTAACATTCAACCATATCACGCTTTTCTACGTTAGAAAATTCGATAGCCAATGCAAACTTATGATTAACGGTCGTTTGCACAGCTTATAGTTAAGTTACAATTAAATTAATTAATAGTTAATTGTCAATGTTTGACAATTAACTTGACTTAAAAGTAAAACTTCCCAGCTCTCATTTATGTGACTGAACATGAAAGCAATGTTAGTATATTTATCTCGACTGCTCCAACGAACACTATTGCAACTCAGATTCTTCGTTTTTTGAATTACAAAGCACCAAAATTTTTTTTTTAATTTTTATCTTATAAAGTGAACAATCATAGAAATATCTATATCCTCTTTATTTTTTAAAATAACCATATCAAACCTGATATCATTGTAATCAGCAAAATAATCTTTTTAATGATGTCAAAACTAACTATGGTTTCCGTTTAAAAGAACAAGAATTTGTGTCATAACTCGATAATGGTGAACAAAAAAAAATAGCTAGACAGTTTTATTTGTCGTAAAATTATCTAAAACTTTATCTGTACTCTTTTTCTCTAAAATTACTATTAACGATGCTAAGCATGTTTAAAGAAAATCGTAAAATTTAGTTTTCTTTGAATATCTAATAAGCCATGAAAGTTATCGGAGAAACAAAAGCAGTTTTAAATCAAACTCGTAAAACTGCGCATCTTTCTCCATTTAAGCGTTTTTCTATCTTCAGTAGTTTCTGAGATACAATCTCGATACAATCTAAGTCTGTTTGTGATAGTTGAACGTCTTTTTATTTCATAATGCCCCGTGTGTGGAGAAATAATCCCAACCGCTTCTGTTGTGTATGTGGGGAATTCATTACCCAACGACATAAACGCAATATTACGTCGTTAATAGAAAATTTATTTTTTCACTATTTTCGTCTAAAAATTAAATATCAGGACAAGGAGTGGGCTTCTCACATATGCTGCGCCGGTGTGCTGCTACTCTGAGGGGCTGGTCAAATGGTAAAAACAGCGCTGTTCCATTTGCAAGACATATGATTTGGCGTGAACAAACGGACCCTTTGTCTGATAGCTACTTTTGCTGCATGAAAACTTTCGGGTTTTTCAACGAAAATAAGAAGAAGATTAATTACACTAGTGTGTGTCTTCTATTAATCGTTTAGTACTTCATTCAGGAACCTTGTCAGTAGCAAGACCGAAGAATTTCCGAATTATTATTGACCAACGATGATGAATATTTGTCATCTCTAGAGGACGGACCTCGCTTAGTAAATCAGTTAAATTCAAATAAATTAAATAACCTTATTCGAGATATGAACTTGTCAAAAACTCAAGCAGAAATATGAGGATCTAGACTTGAAGGATAGGAGCTGTTAGCTCCGGGCACACATCGTTCTGCATATCGTAATCGCCAGAAAGAACTGTCACAGTATTTTTCAACCGAAGAAGGTGTTTCTGCAATACTTAGTGTCGATGATTTGATGCTGACATTAGGTCATCAACCCAACTCAGAAGAATGGCATATTTTTATCGATCCTTCCAAATTGAGTTTGAAAGCTGTCTTTCTTCACATAGGAAACGTTCCATAGTGGTTTAGGATCTGAAATACAAGAACGGTACTTCTAGCTCCTTAAATAGCTGATTAAACAAAGTGAAAATTTAAACACAGGGGCTTCAAATCATGTAGAATCGACTGACAAAACGGTGTTAATGCAGCTAGTCGTCTTCAACCCCTAGTGAGGGGGCAATTTTTTATTTATCTTTAAAATTTTAATACGCTTGGTAATAGTATTAATAATAACAATATAGTAGGAATAATAATAGTAATCGGGTAATGCGGTCTATTTGTGCTCCAGCTCTATCACCACTTTCGCTCAGATTCATTGATGTCGCAAACGCTAATTCGGCCATTGATGTATCCGTTCTTAACTGTTGGGTTTTTCGACGTTTAAATACCACCGAAGCTTCCTCGAAGTCTTTCGATGGTTGGCCTCCGCTAGTAGAAGAAAGGCCAGGAATACAACGAAGAACCACTTCCGGAAACTTTATTTCTTCTTGTAACCAGTCGCCATCATACCAGCATCTTCACCTACATAGAGTAGACAGTACCACTGTCCATGAGAATGGACAATATTTCGCCCACTTTCAGCTTCAGTGGGGGATACAATGTAAACATTTCTAATAGAAAGACTGCAAAAACTCTCGTTCACACACCGAGATGGGAAATATCTCGCTGGTTTATGGACGCTTCTAAAACGCCTAACAGCACGGAAATTGGAATTTGGAGAGATGGTGCAACCGACGGTGAATCTTTTAGCCTAGGAAGCTCTGCGTCCATCTTCCAAGCCGAAGTAATCGCAATCCAGACCTGCGCCGAAGGCATATTAAATTGCCCGCAGGTTGATGGAGCAGTGGAAATTCTCTCTGACCGTAAGGCTGCCTTTAGAGCACTACAAACGCTTCTCTGGTAAAATCCATAAGAGTCTTTGTTGCAATTTCGTCACCACTTGTTTGAAAGTGCTCTTTCAAGCAGTCAAGAACTCGATTTTTTCGCAATTCCGTGGACTCTTCATGAAATTCCTTTTCGTGCAGGACCATACGCGTAATTGGCCGATTTGCCATGACCACAATACCACAACTTGAAGAAAAAACTCCAAAAACACAAACTTTACAGCTGGAAACACTGACATAATGTCTCATAAAAGCATACTAATATTTCACAAGACAAACCTGTGCGAAATGATTCTATTTACCCATGACTCGCAACCTCTTATAGGCTCTAGCACCTTCAGGGGCAGATAGGGCCAGGAAAATAAATTTTTATTACATTTAGAGCTCATTAAAGAACAATAATATCTTAGCCACATTTCGTCCTGAGTTGGCCTCCTTAATGCGTAAGAAATATGCATATAATTGCAGATTATTACCAGAGGAAACAAAAGATAAATGTCTAATACTTTTAATCGGACTGAATGATACTATTAAGATAAGACTTTCATTATAAAGTCATAAAACAATTATATTCACAAAGGATTTTTCTACACAAATCCAGAAACCAGAAGAATTACAATCGCATTATCTAACAGATGTAATTCCAAGCCTTAAACTTGCTTTAATGTGGATAGGAATATCATATTACATTTTAGCTATGATCGGGTAGAGTTAAAATTTTAGGTTTCCTTCGATTCGTCTTCTTGACTAAATGAATTCTACTACATTGTTAAAGATTGGTCAGTTAGGGCTCAGTATATTCCTGGATAAAGGAATATACTTCATAAGGCACTAGTGGAACCTGATGAAATATTTCTGACGTAGATTCCAATACCTCCAAGAAAAATTTCCTAACATTTTAAATGTAAAACTTAAAGAAGGAATTTACAAGATGCATCATTTGAAGAGACTTTAAATGACTTGGACCGTGGTGCTTGGAATGCTTTTAACACTGTGACCCAAAATTTGCTAGGAAACATAAAACCTGACCGTTAGATACTACTTGTTAATGAACTTCTTAGAAGTTACCATGAACTGAGCTGTAACATAAGCCCTAAAATACATTTTTACAGTCGCACCTGGTTTTCTTTCTATCGAACCTCGGCAACGTTAGTGATGAACACGACGAGAGATTTCATCAAGACATTTCGGTTATCGAGGAACGTTATCAGGGCAAGTGGAGCAGTGACATGTTGACTGATTATTATTGCAGTTTGATATCTGAAAGTACCGTAGAACAGTATAAAATAAAAGTAAAAAGAAAAATATTTTAAGACAGAACGTTTGTACCTAAACCCAAACTGCCAGAATAAATTTGTTTTTATTGTTATTATTACGACTCTAAGAGAAAGTAAAACTGCATATATAAATTATTAAAGAAAAAATTTAAAACAATAAAATTTGTTGCCTAGTGTTCTGAATTATTTGACGATGAAGTCCAAGTTAGTATTTTTCCAACGAATGACTCGCTAGTTGCTACGGTTCCTAAATCAGTATCGAGCCAATCGCGAGAGTTTTCTGATAAATTATAACAAGAGAGAATTTGGTGAAGGTTACGCCTCTGTTGTAGAAGTCCACTAATAAGGAGTTAAAGCAAAGCGAGCATCATTAAAAGATTGGCGGAGGATTAATTTACGTTCAGTTCTCGTTACATGCACGTCATGCGGCTAGAAATTCAGATAATTATATTTTGGTTAGGATTAGATTCTAGAATCATGTGTTGGACTTTTTTTAAGGTGTGCCAGCATATAAGTGATCTACGGCTGGATCGGGAATAATGCATTTATTTTCATAAACTCGGGGTAATTAATTACACCGGCTACTACTACATTTACGGTCTATTTCAGCCCTTTACTGATTATATTAGTAAGTACTTCGGGAAATTCGAATAGCTGAAGGTAAGTTAGGGTAGTAATAGTTAATTATGTATTTATTGCAGTATTGTTTGTATTTTGTATTGATTTTAAATAAAAATTAAGAGTAGCCTCATCATTGGTGCACCTTCATAAACGATTTCAGCAAAAGCTGTTATTGCTGACTTAGATTAATCATTGTCTATAGGTAATGATATTGTGTAATATCGTATTATTATGTCTCCTACAATATAAAATCCTGTTCTTGTATTTAATGATAATGATCTTATGTCGTAGGAATGTCAGGTAAAATCAGAAGCTTCAGCAAATGCAGTAATTTTCCAATTAGACGCATTGATTGATTGTCATTATTAGTATAACAGTGGTCAACCTCATTTACAAACGAAAATAATCTATTAGGTAGGTGGACAACCATATTATCCATATTTTACTAAAGCATTTAAACACAGACCACAACTAAATTTACACAAAACGTTCCTTTAGATTAAGATAATAGACAAGATGGATATAAACACAGTAATTTAAGCAAAAGTACACCAAACCTACATTATACCCAGTTAATTTCGTTCCACTTCCAACCACGTCGTCCATAATTTTTGTGTGTATAATTTCTGGCCCAGCACGCCATTAAGAGCATGTAAGCCGCCGTTAAAAGAATCTTAAACTATTCTCGCGGGCGCATTATATTTAAACGTTAACGGGAAGTGTGCGAGGAGTAAACCGTAGCGGCGCACTGCTTGAAATATACGACGCTGCGCTAAAACCATTAATTTGGCGCGTAATTAGAGTATCATTAACTATAGATCGTTGAATATAGTCGAGCAAGTGAGACAGCGAAAGGTAAGCTCCTCCCTTACTCTTCACGGTCTTTACTTTATGCTGCATTAAGCTACGAAAGTGCTTAAATGATCGCGCAATATAATTCGTTGCAATTGGCTTCGGTAACCTCTCAAGCCCACTTCAGTTCATGCAACGATGGTTTCAAATTTCGGTGAAAGTTAAGTTGTACAAGAGAATCTCCCCCTACTATTAAATGATGTTAAATGCGATGCACCTGCTTGTATGTGTATAAGATGTTACTTTATTATGTGGCGTGAGAGGCTGTTGGAGTGCTTTTAAATTACAAAAGGATTTGCGCGGGGATTCCCGGATTACGTACAGTGCAATTACAATGCAATCAGCAATAGCCTTCAAGTACAGTCTGTAGTTTTATTCCAAAAAACTTTCTTTAAAAATACCAAAATATATTAATTTTCTTTTTCTTATTTAGGTTTAAAAATAAAAGGAAAAAACTAAAATTAACAAATTTTACTTTGTGCTTAATGGAAGTTCGTTCGCGTTACCTGAGCGAGTTTGAGCGAGAAATGGTTGCGGGTATGCACATGGCAAATGTATCCTTCCGTGAAATTATGCGTCGTCTCGAGAAGGAATGGGATTAGCAAGGATATATGCGCCTGCTTAGACTCCCCTCTCTTAATTCCAAAAATAAATCTAAGGCATGAATTCTGCAAAACTTGAATTCTACGTACATCAAGTTGATCTAATCAAGTATTATAAACTGTGTCATAGTAACTAAAATGAGAGAGAATTAGAGATTCACATAGAAGATTCTTAATTGAGGTGCCAAATGAATGCCTATGTAGATATAACATTTTCAGATTGCTCCTTAAACCTCAACGCACTATCCATGACCAAACCCAGATTTTTAACCTTATCATGGCAAGCAACTCGTACATTATTAACAAAAAGCATAGTATCGTCAGGGTCTACGTCTAGGGCCATGAAATATAATAAATTTAGATTTGCTCTCATTAATATCTAAGCAATCGTAAATAGTTTATTAAGGTCTTTGTTCAAATTGGTCACCAACCTATCAACATCCTCAACAAGAAAAGGGCTATATAACTGTGTGTCATCCGCGTACAGGTGGAGTGAACACGATAATTCGCGAAAAACAAAAAAGAAATGCGAAGTGTAGATAGAAAATAACAAAGAACCCAATATGGAACCTTGGGGATCTCCTGACTCTCCCTATCACACAAATGACTCCGGAAGAAAGTACCAGCCCTTTCATCAAGGCCGATATGGCGGAGGATGCTTAGTAACAATGTATGATTAATTCCATCAAAGGCCTTAGAAAAGTCAAGCAGAACAAGTGCTTTCATCCTACCCGAATCCGCTCTTACTGGGGGGCCGTATTCCCAGTCCTTCTTATCTGGTACTATAACCTGATATTTTCTATCTAGGTTAAATTTTTGAACCATGGCGTCGCTTGGCGCCCCCGTTAGGAGCGCCGCCTTGAGTTCATCCACGTAACATCTACGTATTTTATTGATGGCTCAAATAGAGCCCAATACAAATTAACCATTTTACCAGCATTAAAGAGGAATATGCGACAAGACAGACTGAAAAACAGTAGCTATGAAAAACATCAATGACGAATAATTGGCACCAAAGTGGATTATAAAATATCCTTATTTTTTATGTATATGAAACGGTAGAGCTTAGAGCTAGAGAGCACTGAATTTACAAAAATTAGCCTTTAAGTAGTGTCATGACTTAAATAGATTAAGACGTAATCAATAAAAAGAATAAAAAATCATATTTCCATCCTTGGAAGAAGAATCTAATTCTAATGACTGTAAATGAAAATGGACTTGATTTTCACTTTTTAGATTAAAAACTAAAACCCGACAATGATCTTTAAATAAAAAAACTTATTAAAGATTTATTTATAATCTTGAGGCTGAGAATTACAGAGAGATAGTGGAAGATTAGCTACGCAGCTTTCATACTCTGGGTTGTAACGTGTCTCAAAAATTAAATCTGATCAGACCAAATCTGCCAGATATTTTGCATACTGGACTCAAAAACTACCTAAAAGCAGTTACAAAATGTTAGCAACAGGGTGTGGTCACCCTTCCTTTTCTTGAAAACATGCAAAATTATCATAATATCTCGTAGAAACACAGCAGCATCGAGTGCATCAAACAATTTCGGCTAGAGCATCATTTTTGGAGACCTTCGATTGCTGTGTTTAAAATACTGAATCTATAAAATTTTAAATGAAGTTCGAACAAAAGAGTAATGAATGAATGATAACTGTATGATTTAGTAAAATGTGTCTCCTTTTGTGAGAATTGACTCACATCTTTGATAGTTGGGCATGTATCTCCTCTCTTAATATAATACGGCTGAAAATATAAATTGCGCAATTATCACGAATATTTTTTAAAAGTATATACGATTTGCAATTCCATTTTATTCGTACACTTACACCTACACGAATTTAATAGCGCGTCTCAGCATTCGTGTTCCATCATAAATTTAATGATGGAATAATTTTAATTGCCTACGTAAATTAATGCCATTAGAGGGGCGTAACAGTAAAAGCGGAAATTAAATTATTTATTGCGCGAGATGTATTTCGCGTTTCGCTAACGCGCTACCATATTACATCGAATACTAAGTACTAAAGGAACTTACAGAAAAGGAGCAACAAGAATCTATATGTAGGTCGGAAAATATCCGAGGTCTGTAGACGTGAAACTTAAGCAGTTACTGCTAAATTAAGTAAGCCGTTAAATACCGAATGCCTTACATTTTACGAGCCACATACACGTTTTCAGATCGCGCATTTTATTTAGTCAGCGTATAAATGGTAATTTCTTCTAATTTTATTGATTATATTGTCATGATTTTGTTTTACGACACTTTTTGTATTATAAGTTTTCGAAATTCAGCTGCATGTTGTTTGAAACTAGGAGCAAGAAGAGTGATTGTATTTCGTTTATGCTTCAACTTTTAGGCTGCCTTAAATCGCGTGCAAGGTATACTAATGATAATACTAATCCAGTAGACCTTAAGGCATACGATAAGTCAGGAAATAAAACAAACTTACATATGTCTGTATTAGCTAATTTATCCACCATAACTAAAATATTCGGCTGTACTATAAAATGAATTTGCATGCAGATACTTCAATAGCTCTTTTTGAATAATTGGTAGCTTTCAATATTTTTGATAAAGATACATACAGGGTGCTGCAATCAAGATGGGGTGGACGATTATAATTAAACGATGAGGAATTTCGAAAACCCTTTTTGGAATTTGATTGATGGCTACATGGACTACGTTTTAAAAATATTTTCTTTATACAGGGTGATCGAACCAGTCGGTGACGAACCAAACGTATGTTTTTTTTTTAATGGAACACTCGATATAAGAATATTCCAATCGATTCTGCTAATTGATACAAACAATTTGATATAACATTAGTTGGGATTAAAATTGAAAAATTCGCTGCAATCTCGTCCATTTTATACCAAAACTGGAAATGAATATTAAAAAATTAAGTGTATCATTGAATGTGCCATATTCTAGAGTAAAATAATGGCCTACACTCAACTTGAAATTATTCATCATTATACAGGATGATCAAGTTTTGTAAATCTAATTGGGATTTACTTTTTTCAAATGGAACATCCTGTATATTATTTTCCTATGTTACAGAGCACTTTATCAGCTTTCCAAAAATGCCATATATGTTATCCATTTGACTGACGGTTTTTAAGCATATTGATTGCAAATGTAATTTTTCGAGATTTGTTACGTTTAGGGTTATATTTATAGTTCGTGCTTGAGGTTGTGCCGCTGCTCGAGCACGCGATTTTGACATATTTGAAATGGCATTTACGTCAAAATCGCGTGCTCAAGCATCGACACAACCTCAAGCACGAACTATAAATATGACCTTTATTAAAGATTTAAAGTCAGTGGATAAAGTAAAGTGAGGAGAAGATTGGATTCTTGCATCTGAGCTGGAGGTGGTCACTTTGCACAGTTTTTCTAATTTTTAGTTGGTAAAATTGTTGGTTTGGTAAAATATTATACAGGGTGTCCCAAGTTGAGTGGCGTATTAGAATATTTCCTAAAGTACACCAAAGAGAGCGCTGAAAATTTGGTTGCCTTGGTTTCCGGCCATGCTCTTTTTAAATAAAATAATTCATACTCATAATCATATTGAACGATTTAACTAAGGTTTCTGTTTTCGTCTACTTGTAAATGGTATATGTACCATGCTGTTTTTACCCATTTGTTGCTTCAGTATCGTATTTGCTTTCTAATTTGACATTAAAAATAATAGTCTTCCTCATACCTGTTTTTATTATTTATGCCTACTTTAGTGTCACTCCGAAAGGTGTAAATCCAACAGTTATACATGACAACTACTGATAAACAGTATTAAATTAGCTTTAGTGAAATAGTTCCCTCTAAATGTCATTTTATAATTCATGGCAACTTTGTTTTTTTTCAAATCTCAGTCTGTTTTATAAAAATCATAAATAACTCAAAAACCTTAAGAGTTAGGTATAGGGAATGTAAATACAGATCAAAAGAGAATAAAAAGTCCCAACTATTGGCCTAGTAAAATACAGGGTGTCCTATTTGAAATAAGCGACTTCCCAAGGTATGAATTTGTCTACATTGGCAAGTGTATTTTGAACATCCTGTGTAAGATATTAGACTTTTTTTCCAACAACGATTTACAATTAGACCTTAGTACTCATCATAAAAATTTTGAAGGCTGTAAGTCAAACGTTGTCTGAGAGAGGCCGAATGACGCCCAGCAATGATTTGTCGAATTATTAAAACAAAAGTGGAATTATTCAAAAACGGTGCATTTTAGACATAAGGTTTATTTAAGAAAGTTGGCCTAAAATTTTGCGTAAAATCCAAAAATCCACTAATATATGGGGTGTTTCATTTAAAATAACGAAGTTCCTATCGATTTCCGTTATAACCGGAAGTCGGCCATCTTTAAAATTATTTTATTTAAAAAGAGCATGGCCGGAAACCAAGGCAACCAAATTTTCAGCGCTCTCTTTGGTGTACTTTAGGAAATATTCTAATACGCCACTCAACTTGGGACACCCTGTATAATATATATGTTTTTGCCCTTGAATAAAATCCTTGTTCTTTAAATTTTTTTTCTGTAATAAATGGACATGCACTAAAATGTTTTTTTTTACTAAAAAGCGGTACGTTGTACGATAAAAAGTTAAGAGAGCTTTTTTCTTCACAATTAGACAAAGAATAAAAACATTTTTATTTTTAGAGAAATCACCGGCGTCCTATTTTTTTCTTGAAAAATAGCCTGTGCGTGCCAATACGCGCGCCACTGGTACGACTGAAACATCGTGTTGTATTGCAAAGTATGTGTCTCCCACAGCTATTACAATGCCTTAAAATTTCATTATGATATCTCAAGCCGTTTTGGATAAATCTAATATTTATTATTTTTCTTTAAATTAAACTTCAACACGCTGTAGATCGGTAACGAAGATTAGAAGATATTCCCCTCTCACCAAAAAAAAACATTTCAAAAATTATTAAACAATACTACAATAGATGTTCAAACAATTCGCCGCCAGGATTTAAAAAACGATATTATAATATATATATTGTAATCTTTTAAAACAAAATAAGAATACAATTTAATATCTTGCTATTGCTTGTAATTTGGTTTGTTTGATTAATTAAAATTCTGTGTTTGACGTTTTAAAAATTCCGACAATATTGGCATATTTAAATTACTTCAAACTAGACATATAATCCAAATTCGTTTTTGTAAGTTTTCTTAAAATTTTTTTACATTTGTGTATTTTACATATTGTTTACACTTTTAGAAAAAAATATATTTCCTGACGAAGTCACAGAGTGTGACGAAATATTGAAAATATAGATTTATCTTATTAGGACTGAAAAAACCCGCATAAAATTTTATTGCTTAAAAAAAGCGGTCGAAAAACAACATCAATATTTTGAGAATAACCTCGCCAACACAGATATCTCCCACCACAATAGTTTTCTGTTTAGTGTTGATATTGTTCGATGTTATTTTCCACACAGCTTTATTTTTATTTCTAGATGTGTTGGATAATCGGCTGTTATGTAGTTGTTTAGCAGCATTTAATACAGATCTGTAAATTGATTTATATCGCCTACAAACCTCAAAATCTACATGCGATTTACTTTTGACCGCAGTACGATACAGTTCCTTTAATTTGGCAAATTATATTAGGATAATATCCATCACATTTGGGGGATATTCCAACATAACATAAAACTATATGCACATTCATGAAAAATGTTTGCCCTATAACCAATCTATCACACGTTTTTAACATAAGAAAATTGTAAAGAGAGGGAATAAGAAGAAAAATATAGTCAACTATGAGGAAAGTTATTGGAAAAATTGATTGTACGATTTAAAGTATATCACACATATGAACATGTTGCACTCCATGTTGAACCAAACTCTCCAGCCAGTAATAGTCATTGTCTAAGAAGAAGCACGTTCATGGGCATGCTGAAATTATATTTGATACAAATAAGAATTTTGTTGTAAAATATGGGCTTCTCTTCATGATCTTTAGAAAAACCATGTGAAGAGGTAAAAGCATTTGATGTATTTTATTTTCCAATAAATTTTTTGGCTGCACCAAAGTCTTCTTCTTAATGAAACATTGTAAAACCTTAAGCTTGAATACGATACTCGAAATGAATCGACTAAAGTACATTTTTCTGCAGGGAGGAGAGCTTTATTTAAGTGAAGTGTGTCTTTAATCGCTTTCTATTAGATGAGACATGAAATTATATATAGAATTGTCTAAATATAAAGAGGACAAAAAAGAGTTTTTTTTTTGCACACTGGTGCTTAGGTGGTTAGCCGTGGCAATTAGTTCGGTTAAAAAATCGGTGTATATTGCGCATTGTATAGTTCACATATACAGGGAAATAGGAGGATCTTCAAATAGAAAAAACGATTTGTCTTTCTCCTACTGGGATTTCTTAAAGAAGACGCAAAGAAATACTTAATTTATATCTTCATTTTGATAAATACATATGAAAAGTGATCACAGTATTATTGCTAAATGACAATGATTGTCATCTAGCTAACAATAATTACAAAATGTCAAACACCTCGTAGATAAACTACAGTTCGAGTCTATTCCATGTGAACCATGCATCTTAATATCTTAATTTTCTTAGAAACCCATCAAGCTTACAAAAAAATTACAAGAGACGTTCTATGTTTACAATGAATCAAGCTATGCAAAATCTATTTTATAATGGCGATATAGCTGTGAGAAAAAAACTAATGCGTGAAATAAATTATAGGGGCGGATTTTGCTATACATTGAAACCGCAGAGAAAAGTTAACAAATTGTTTACTAGATGTCTTGTCGATAGCAAACAATCACTACTTCATTTCATTTCTGTATCTTACTTCGTATTTAAGAAAAAGGTAAAAATTATTTTTGACACCAGCTTTTCACTAAGGCACCACTCCCTTAGTCTTTTTGTACCTATTATTTTTTCTATGTGTGATGGGTGCTAGTTTCAGTGACTTCTTAAGCTGTAACTAACAGAAAAGAATTTATTTAAAATTATCCAGAAATATATACATTAAAAGCAGACAAATTTCATAAGAAACATTGTTCGATTTAATTGGCGTTTCTTTATTTGACCCAGTATTAGGCACTCCGAGATGTTGCTTAGTAGAGCCCTTTTTGTCAACTCTATTTCCCAAAACCTGCCGAAGGTTCTGTATTGGCAAAATTTACATTTATTAAAGTTTAATACAGATTACTATTATATCGGTTCAATACGTCCCACATTATAGCGTCATGTGATGAAAGATCGTTTTACTTAAATAAATCTTTCAATCCGAGATATATTTCCACTTGTAGGTCAAATAAAACAGCAATGAATCAAAAATTAATTTATTCCG
The DNA here is from genome assembly GCA_023690525.1 of Holotrichia oblita. Lineage (NCBI taxonomy): Eukaryota > Metazoa > Arthropoda > Insecta > Coleoptera > Scarabaeidae > Holotrichia > Holotrichia oblita. The sequence continues at coordinate 45,695,422 of CM043015.1, read as the reverse complement.
GAACATAAATTATTAGGTTCTCGTTTAAAATGCTTCTTCGGTCGAAGGTACTAACGTTTAATATGTGCCAAACAACAAATATATCTAAAAAAAAGAAATCATTGATATATCGAATTATGATTACAGTCTCAAACAATATTAAAGCACTTATTAATATAAATTTAATAGGACTATTTGCTTTAATATTGTACCTACAGGTCATAATAAATACATTAACATTACAAAAAAATTATACTGATTATTAATTAATACTAAAAAAACCGCAGTTTTAGTATTTGGCCGTGCTAAGACGAGTGCTGAAGTAATAAGCGATATCAAAATTACTATTAACAATGAGGTTGTCCCTATTTCAGATGGCGTACGAGATCTGGGACTTATTCTAGACACTAACATTCGTTTCAAAAATCATATATCTAATTTAATTAGGTTGGGGTATTCCAGTTTGAAAATGTTATACGGTAGCAAGGATTGTTTGGATATTGGGTTGAGAAGAGCCTTGTGTGATAGAGCCAGAATACAGCGTTTACAAAACTCCTGCCTGCGTTTCATTTACGGTATCCGTAAATTCGACAGGATATCCCACACACTGGGATGGGCGTGTTGGATTAATATGTCAAGGAGGGCTGAATTTCATTCCACCATTTTTTATCATAAGGTGGTTTTCTATAGAAAGCCCAGTTACTTGCATCGTAAGATTCTGTTCAGAACGGACGTGCACAATGTGAATGTGAGAAATAAAGGCCTACTAACTCCTCCAGTTCACCACCTAGAAATTTTCAAGAGATCTTTTTCATACAACGTGGCTAAATCGCTAAATTCAATTTCACCTGGGTTGCGTTCTTTGCATCCCTCTGCGTTTGCGCGTCAGCTACGCAAGCAATACTTCTCATCTTACTGAGTGCCGTGCTGTTTGTTTTTTTTTTTTTTCTTTACTATCCCAATTAGTACTTAGTTAGTTCTGCAATTGCTTTCTTGTATTTGTGTTTAGATTTATGCGTGTGCTTATTTTGGCTAGGTTCAGAAGGAAGACCAGCTGCCTGCTGCAAGCAGCTGATTCTGAAACTTTTGGTTCATCTATAATTTGGTACTATAGTATAAACTATTGTATTGTTTGAATTTACCAATAAACTGCTATTATTATTATTATTAATGATAAATATGTGTTGAACGCCAGTAGTAATAATAAAACGCCCTCAATAACGTGCTGAATCTTTAACATGTCATCAGTTCGAATAAGATGCAAAGTATAAACATTATTTACAATAATCTACAAAATAGAAAAAAAATCGGATGCTTATATAATAAAATGACCTAATAAATATCAATTAATTCTAATAGTACACTGTTGGAAAAAAGTGACGTGCACACCTACATAATCTGAACGTGTGATTATACCGCAATGAAATTTGGCATGGAAGTAGTACTAAAGTAGCATAATTTATCTCCACCTGGAGACCGGCGCAGCTTTGCTGAGAGAGGATGTATCGACAGAGGGATCGCTACACGACGAGGCATGGAGATAATAAGTCGATTGTATAGTAGTGGCAAGATGACTAGCCATGCTGCTTTATCTCGCCTCCATAGCACCTCAACGTTAGCTGGAAGAGGGGGATACCATCGAAGTGTCGTCGAAAAGCAAAATGTGTCTCAACTCGGCAACCCACTAATGCTTTGCCTCGACCCACTGGCGCTGTCTGCGGCAGTGCTCGCGAGACAATAGAATCTGCTTACTCGCGAGCACGGCGTGCTTGCAGTCCCCTCTCTGTCAAACGCCATTGTACAGTTCGCGTAGTGAGTATGCCTTCTCTTCCTGCTACCCAAACTTTTATAAACAGCTGAAATTATGCATGTATCTTTATGCGTTCAGATTATTTCCAAGAACTAAACTAAAATTATATTCATAATAATCGAATAAAAAATTATTTTTAAGCAGATTTGAAAGTTCTGAAACGATGCAACAAAGTCAATTGTCTTATATACTAATTATTCTATAAAATAGGGTATTTCGCAAAAAATATTACGTTGAATTATAACGACAAAAAAGACAGAAGAATAAAAAAAATTAACTTATTCCTGTAATTTTTTCTATAAATATATTTTATAACTTTGATATGCCCAACAACAGGTCACCCCATCAATACCAGGAGAAGGTACTTGAACATATATGTACATACATATATATCCTATAATCCACGCTTAGTGAACTGCAAAGATCAATCATATTGACGTAATCAATAATATAATTCTATTTGTGGAACCGACAAAGGAGAGTTCCACTGGCGAGCATCAGATTGTAACAAGTGAATTATGTCGATTCAATGGTGGGTATGATTTGATGGCTTGTTTGGCATGATTTACGACGAGCTGCGTAATGAGTGGAGAGCGTTTTCACGACAATTGCAGGCTGGTTTAGGGTTTGATGCGCTTAAAGCGTATACAGGTCGTATTAGACGCATAAAAGCACTAGTAATTTTCACGTTCTAATTCTAGATTTATTTGATTTTATTTAAAATATAATTTACTTGAGAACCATTAGTAATAAGATTTTTGTACAAATTTAATGGGCAGGAAAGCAGATTTTGTAAATATTTTATGTAAAAGATACTTTATAGAGAGAGCTGAGATTTTTAAAATATACCATGTTAGTTTCACAGATTTTATCCTAGTATTTTGGAAGGTACAGTAATGAGTGCCGGCAGGCGGACGAAACTGAATACCGCTAAAAGGGAAAAGTACCAGCTCGTTTCGAACTACCTACTATCTGTAATTATCTTAATGGAAGTTATCCCGTAAGAGTTGATGGATCGTGAAATGCTTGCTCTTCTCATCCGTTCAACTAGTCAGCAATATCTCCACTCTGAGATGGACAAATTACACATATACGTACGCACGTGATGTGTGTTCAGAATTTTAGCTGGTGTTGGCAGATTTGATTGATGTATAGCAATGCATTTTGGCGTTTAACACCTAAATTTTGTCTAATTTATTATTTTCCTCAAAAAGATCGGAGAGAAGATGGAATAAAGTTTTAATCAGATATAGTTCCTATTACACTAATTGCAATTTTTTGTTTGCAGTTGTTACTTCAAAATGAATTTGAATGTTTTGATTTTGAATCAAAGTGGGGTAGTTTCGTCCAACTGTGGGGCAGTTTGGATACCGCGTCTACATAAAAAAGAACTAATTACAAATATGTAAGAAAAATGTGTTTGCTGACTAAAAATGAATTATATTTTATTATAATTTGTGAGGAACCAATTTTTTTGCTAAATAGGAATAAAAGATAGTAATAAACAAAAGGTACCCTCTCCCTCGTTATTCACTTTTTGTCAGCATAAATCGTAATAAGTTGCAAATTATTTGCAAGAATTTTAAGCTGCTGTACTTTCGAAGATATTAATAAAAATTGAAATCTCACTGAAGCCTTTGAGGGTTGCAGCTCGAATTTGGGTGATTTCGTTCGTTGTGATAAATAAATGGGAAGAGAAATTTTCCAGTTTATTAACTTTTCAGAACGTTAATTAACGAACGGTTCTCTTTATGTCACTTTTAATCAATTACATTTAAACGTCATCTGTTGGACTATTTTAAAGGTCTGAACGATTTAATGAGTTGTCTAGACCTCATTTAGTTTCCGAACTAAAATTTTATTTTATAATCCTCTCCCGAGCAATAAAAAAGTCGGCATCAGTCTTTTATAAAATGGATTTTTATTTTCGCCCGAATTCATTCCAGCTCCAAAAATAATTATCATTGCTAATTCCACGTTTTAACAAATGCGCAAACTTATACGAACAAACGTAAAATAAGCCGTTATGTCCCGAAAAAAATATATATTGCGACACGGGCTTCCGTTAAAGTGCGCCAAAGTACATAACTAACTGCCGGGCGAGTTCGGTTGAGCCGCGTAATTAAAATAGGTTGCATGTTGATCGTATCTGGCGCAAATTTATTTCCCATTTTTACAATTCTATCGTTTCCACGCACACGGACGAGAGAGATATATACGGTGAATAACGATCCTGGAAATGTAAAGAGAGGTACGTGGCGTCGCATGAACATGGAGACACCGCCGTTATTTATTGGAACATTACAGCGATAAAAGAAATGTTAAACGTGATTATTTAATTCTGTTAATTAACCGCGGGATAGTTCATTTAATTCTATCGAATTTCGTTTGGTTTTTTTTACTTACGAAATAAACTGCCAGCTGTTGAAAACAACTTGCCACAATTGTTTTTTTTTATACTTTACTTACTAGATTTTATCAAGCAGAAAAAAGATAGCATTAGATATATGAACTTAATAATTAGATGAAATAATCATTTACCGTTGAGGCTACAAAAGAAGAACTGAAAAAATCTGTGGATAAAGGTGAAAATAAGCAACTGATGGATGCAAACCTGAACTCACGTAGTGACTTTGAGTTTGTAGGATATCCTAATTTCTTTAATGTTTAAGTCAGATATAAACAAAATGTGTAGTTCCTAATATTTATAAATTTGAATTTCATGAAATAGTTTCCAAAATTAGTGACAAGCAGAATGAAATTCGATTTTGTTCTGTTCATGTATCTTGGGCAAACTGTCAGTATCAGATTATTTTTACTACCACCATTCGAATGATCGTGTTCTGGATTTTTTTTTAGTGGTGAATAACGTCCTTTTTATGTAAAAGCATTCTACGAAAATGCTCATTCTTACGTGCAAGTCCAGAGAGCATTTCGAAATGACTACAATTTTCGGTATGCTAATCAAAGTCCATCGGCTAATTTAATTAAGTAGTGGATACGCAAATTTCAAGTGAGCGGTTCTACAGGTAGTTCTAAGCCTCGTGGGCGCAGAAGATCTGTCAGAAATGAAATTAATGTCGAAGCTGTAAGTGCTGTTGTACGCCAAAATCCACATCGTTTGATAAGAAAACATGCATTTGCTTTACATTTAAACCGGTCCAGTGTTCATAGAATTTTGAAAAAGGACTTACATTACCATCCTTATTAGATCCAGTTGGTTCAAGCTTTGAAGAATGATGATCACCGATCACACTGATGCAGGATTTCAATGATTTTGATAATATTCTTTTTAGTGCACATTTTCATTTAGACGGGTACGTGAACAAACAGAAACGCAAGAGAAAAACATGCAGACGCTTTGCACACTCCAAAAGTAACTGTATGGGCAGCAATGTCTTCCAGTGGCATTATTGATGTATATTTTTTTGAGAATATTTAAGGACAATCAATCACAGTAAATGCACAACGCGTAGAGGTGGCATTGACTGGCTTGCAAGAATTTGTGATTTGACACCACTAGATTTTCTTTATGTAAATCCTCCGGCAAATGTAAATGAACTTAAAGAGCGAATACGGGAAGAAATTATCGCCATCCCTGTAGCACTGTGTCAACGCGTTATTCTAAATGCACCACATCGTTTAGATGAGAGCATAAGATATAAAGGGCAACATTTAGATGACATTACCTTCAAGGTTTAATTTCCAAATGTTAGCAATTATATTTGTAAGTTCAATTTATTAAAATGTTCAAAAATCAATAAGATATTTTATTTCTAAAATCGAATTTCATTCTGAGACACCCTATACTATAGTTTGCTTTCAAAAAACAAGTTGCCTAGTGAGAAAGCAGCCAACAACTACCAAGAACCCCGCCCGGAGGAATTTGTAATTTTACCGGGGGGCCGTGCTTCTTGGAATTTGCAATTTGTATGAATTAATTTAGATAGCTTTTGAAAAGGCAATCGTTAAATTGTTTCCAAACCAAAAAAGGATGTCTTTCAAATAATAGAGGCCAAAATGTATTAACCAACAAATTATTCCATTTCATGGTCAAGTACGTATTATGAAGTAATATGTCTTAGGAAAGCCCTACCCGTTAGATGGTTTTTGTTTTGATTTATTCGTCAGGCACTGTACGAACTTTTCAACTATCAGAAGGTAGAGATTCGTGGCATTGGATTGAGTTTCAAGGCGAACAAAATTCTATATTATTTTAAAGTTCTATGATACATTACCTTGGTTGGTTAGTTCCGTTATATTGTTAGATATTTTAAAGCCATTGAACTCTTAAACAGATTAGAGAAATTGTCTTGCAGGTACCATCATGCTCTCACAAATCTTTAGCATTCAAGATATCATACGAAAAGACACGACAGACGTATGAAATTGAAGTAAAGCAACGCAACGAAATATTATATTTAGTTAATATTACTTTTCAATCGTCTCATTTCTCTAGTTCAGCATTTACTGGATATTACCACAAATAGGAATGCTGGAAACAATAGCCGCAAAATTTAACCGATACCGATTAAAAAAATTGCTATATTCAATGCTTTGCGTTTGCCTGGTTTTCAAAATCTGCAATGCTAAACAAAATTTGCTTTTCTTGAGTCCAAGTATGTTACGTTACAAGCTTGATTTGGATAAAATGATTGCAACTTACTACTGTCCAGTGCGAAAAGTAAAGGAAACAATCAGTACGAGAACCAACTATAAAATTCTTTGATATAAGTTTATTGTGCAGCAAAGAATATTATTAACTTACTACTGAAATATATAAATAGCTAACAATCACGGAAAAAGATTATTTGACAACTATTCTCAGGTGCAAATTGTGGTGAACTAGAAAAAAAAATACTCAGTCAAAAAAAGTGCCGAAAACACTATTGTATGGACAGCCAGTTAGATCCGTAAGCAGGAGGTATTCATGTGAATTCCGAGGTAGTATTAGACTGTCATAGGATTCTTGTAAAACTGGCGAACATTGCTGTATTACGATGGGTATCAAGTCACTCTGGAATCAAAGGCAATGAAATTGCTGACAAGCTAGAAAGAACGACAGCGAACGACTCATAGCTCCAGAACCGAAGTGTGGGAGTTCCTACGGCAGCATCAAAGCCTTCGTCAGATTCGAACTCGTTACTAGGCATTGCTCCTATTGGAATGCACTTGCCGGCATGAGAGACTGTCAAACTTTCGGGATCCGCCTGTATGAGAAAAGAGTGCGTAAGGTAGTCTTTATGAGCAGGGACAGGGTAAGGTTACTCACGGGAATCTTAAGATCTAAAGATGTGATTTATGCGGATATGTCGAAAGCTGTCGATAGCATAAATGATGTTGCCCTCCTACAAAAACTTCATTCACTTGGACTCGCTAATGGCCTGTTAGAACTTTTGGAGTCGTACCTGATAGTGCGAAAGTTTTTCGTATGTTACAATGGTTTCGTATCTAGAGAAGTCGATATTCGATCTGGAATCCCACAAGGGTCCACAATCTTGGACCACTCTTATTTCTACTTTTTGTCAATGACTTACTAAAAATCATAAGTTGTGAAATTTTAGTGTTTGCAAATGATGTTCCTACCGATCAATATTACAAATGCTTGTCTGATGTTTCAAGACAACTTAACTAAAATAAGGAACCAGTGTGCAAATAATCGTCTTACTTTAAATATTACCAAATGCAAACCAATAATTTACACGAGAAAAAGAATGCCTACTTTATACGACTATACCTACCATAGATGGAAATATTTTGTGGCGTTGTCAAAACGTTAAGGATTTCCAAATGATATTTTAATGAAGACCTTTTCTATACCATCTTTGGAATCAAGAAGAACTGCTGCTGCGTTGTCATTCTTGTATAAACTCATACATAACAAAATTGAATCAATATATTTGATGAGTAAGCTAAATTTTCTTGTACCTCGTGCCTCTGCACCTACAATTTCTACCTTTTATGTGAATCAAGCTCGCACTAACTTGTTACTAAAATCACAAATAACCTTAATATTATGCGCATACAACAATATTAGTAATGTTTGCGATTTCTTTATACAGGGTTTCCACGGCCAAGTGGGACATAGGGAGAATACATATAAAATCGGTTTTCGGTGAATATTATCTACCTAATACTACTTCATTCAAATTTAAGGGCCGCATATTATAACTGGGTTAACAATGAACATCTCTACAATCATAGTACAAAGAAAGTCATTTTAATAAAGCCAAAAAATTATTATATTTAAATCTATTGTTCGTGAATTCCTAATAAGGGTTTTAACACGTGAGTTAATGCAAGCGTCCGTGGCGTAATGGTTCACCCGACGGCTTAATAACGCAAATGCATGGATTGTTTAAGTTTCGAATCCCGGCAGATTTAGTTTTATTTTTTATTTTTATCTCCAACAATAATGCTACAAATTCAATAACACTACAAAAATCAGAGATTTTGAAGACTATAAAATCGATTTTTTGAGGATTAAGGATTAATATGATCACGTGCTATTATATTATTCGATTTTTAATTGTTACCAACGACGAATCATTTGTCAAAATAAACAACAAAACTTAATCAAGATTAAAAAAAAAAAAAAAACAAAATTCATTTCTCGGATTCGAACCCCAAACAATTATGGGCCTTACGTTACTAAGGCGTCGCGTGAACGTCTGCGCCACGACCGCTTGCACTAACTTACATGTTAAAAGCCTTATTAGGAATTCACGTACAATAGGTTTAAAAATAATAATTTTTTGGCTTTATTAAAATGACTTTCTTTGTACTATGATTGTGGAAATGTTCATTGTTAACCCAGTTATAATATTCGGCACTTAAATTTGGATGAAGTAGTATTAGGGAGATAATATTCACCTAAAACCGATTTTATATGTATTCTCCTATGTCCCCCTATGTCTTTAGTGTGCTGTCTATATTAATTGGTGTTGAACTGTTGAGTAATAAATGCTATTATTATTATTAAATCAGATAGATCATTAGATAGCGCAACTACCGTAGGTCTTACATTCTTCAAAATTGTATTTCAAAAATAAAATTTGAAGCTTCCACTGATTGTATTCCAATGTGCTGTGTCAAGATTATTATATCCTTGAATTAAATAAACTCAAAACTACAATTTACTGAACAGTTACTTGATCATTCTTTTGTTATCAGTGCTATCTGAAGATATTATGTACAAATTAGATATTGGTAACCAACATACGTATAGACCTTGGTTAGTAGTAAACCGTGTGCTGGGATATGCAAAATTATTAAAGTGTATTCTGAAAAATTCGATTTTTAGTATGTTTGAGAAGAGAAGAGAATAAATGTTTTTTCGAACCTGTTCTTTGTTAACAATTTGGTCTAGTCGGTCACAGGCTCATTTCAGGAGGTTAATCGTTGAAGCCACACATTCCATTTTCCAAGTCTTACTAGTAAGTATCTTACGTGGTACTCAAATAATACTTTGGCAAAATAATGGTTGGCAGCCTTTTTATGGTATGAATCTTCCACAGTTTGGTTCTTAGTATAATGTAATTGCAGTATTAAGAACTGCTTTAATACTTTTAGTTAATTCAAAGTCGATTTTCTTTTAATTATACATGTAACTGTGCCTTGTTACTATATAGATATACCCAAAGTAAGGCTTCAATTTAATAAATATAATATAACGTCAAAACTATCACCACTAATCTCTTTATATACATCTATATGCATTGCTCCTAAGTAGAACAGTAGAAAGTGTACATTTACTTATGTGTAAAGGGAATTAATGGTATTGCAGCTATTGGCGTTAGAATTAAGAAGACGTGAACCTTATTTCGTATCTAAGCTTTCGCTAATTCTTTATTAGCTTCTTCAGAGAGCAAAAATGGTGATAATTAAAGTACGGCAACATCGCAAGACTCATATGCAGTTAATATCCGGTAACATCAATATCAAACATCAAACGACATATTTAAAAATTTTAACAACGCTAATTAAAACTCGAAAGTGTAACGTTTCACGAGGGCTAACAGTAAGTGAGTTTACGTCTTCTTAATTCTAACGCCAATAGCGGCAATCCCATTAATTCCCTTTACACCTAACGTTGTACAGCTAGTACTCCTTTTCAACTTCATATTTACTTATGTATACATATAAAATCCGATGTTAAACGTGTGTTAACTATCAAACTAACAAAAAAAGACCAATACCAATTAAACGAATACCATATCCCCCGATGAATTTGTCGATCAATATATCAACACGCACCTTTTCAAGGGACACTTCTGCTAAATCCACAGTTCAAAAAAATACTGCCAAGCGTATGCTTCTGTTTTTTTCTACGTATTGCGGACGAACGCAATTAGCATAGGTTGACATTCAACCACGCGAGCTTTCAATTACATTCCTCTTTCTCTCTTTCATTCCGCGTCAGAATGCTGCGGACGCGGTGAAGATTAGCCTATATAAAAACATCGTTTTAAACTTTTAATATAAAATTAAAACCCACGCAGTACCAACCAGTCAGCCACTATTCGCTTACTTCATTTTTGTAGTCTCTTCCTCTCCCTTCTATTCTCTACCCCAAAATAACGCCGCCCTAAAGCGTACCATTCTATTTTCTTTGAACATTTTCATTTCGGTTTTGTGTAAAACATTAATAAGACGTCCTTTCATCTTCTGAATGAAGGCCCGAGTGCGCACATAGTCCTCGATATCCGAAGGAGAGTCGTCTCGAACTGAGCGACCTGTCGAGTTAGGTTCGCTATACCCTTCGGAGACGGAAGACGATAAAATGGTTGAAGACGAAATGGTCCGGAGGGCTCGGGACTTTGATTATCCGTGAAAGTAATTGCGATGTAACGGCGGCTTTTAAAAGCGCGCGGTTTTCTATTGTGCCTAGCGGTTGTGAGCGAAGAAAAAAATGGTATGATAAAGTCACGTACGTTTTCAAGGGTTCTGATTAGCAAACCATTATCCTCTTTGAAATAAATCCAAAAATAGCTGCGGATCCTGCATTTAGTGTACAAGATATATGAATAGTAGATTGTTATTTAGTTGAAATAAGTTGGCAGCAATGTATGTATGTAGAAATATGCACCACTGAAATTTTACCTTAGAATAAAAAAGTTTTTTAACGCACATTTGTTCAGTACTATTGCCATTTTATTTCTTTTTTATCGTTAAAATGATACATATTTTTAAAGGTGATTATTCTCTCTCTCTCTCTCTTTCACACTGTGTTCAAACTACCAATGCGGTTACGTAACAAAATAATTCCCAAACATTGAAAACACAGTGACAATGTTGTTTTTCTTTTTATAAATAACCTTTAGGTTATGTGTTTAATATTTACTAAACATATAAATAAGTATTGAAGTCCACGTCAAGTTAGCATTCCTATGTGAAATCCCGTTACGGTAAAAGTATGACTTTTACAATAAGCAATTCCATGGCAGTTGCATAATTGCAGCTTTTAGGCCCGGTTTATTCATCTTCCAGTAAAGATTCTGTTAGTTACCAGTCAATTAAATTTATTTAGCACATTTACTATTTTTAGGTTTATTCATAAAATTTTAGAGGTCGGTTAGTTACTGGGAAGAACTAAATGTTTTTGCCACAGCATTATGTTTAGGAGAAAATAGGGAAAGATATAACATACTAAAAATATATAAAATAGAGAAGAATATATAGCTTCACATAATTTGTAATTCTGGTTGACACAGCAACTCTGACAGTGCATCGAACGTGAAGTCAAGCATTTGCTAAATTTTATCACGTATTGACATAAACAATATAAAAGAGATATAATTCTATTCATTTTCGATATCTTATTATTCCATTATTGAAATTATTACCTAATGCCAGACTATCGTTTGCATTAGTCATATGTCTAATAGATTATTATGGTATAGGGTGAAACCACCAATGAATGAACACCCACCAGTGAATGAACATAGTACACAAAAAAAAACTTACAATAAGCTTTGTTACCAACAAATTACAGTTTTCTTTTTCGGCAATGATGCTGCAATCTTTGAAATACATATTGTATTGTTTCATTTGGCGCTTTTTTATCTAATCTCTGCGTAAAAAATTCCAATGGTCATGCGTGTTGTGGTGCTAACGATTGCGTTGAGATAATGAGATAATAAGGTTTATCTGAATAGTTTTGAGCGGAAGCGATAAGATTATGATTTTGAGAGGAGTGTTATAGTTTTTCAGAGAAATTTGATAAAAGTGTTACCTTATAATTGTTTCCAAAATTAATAAATGCGTGTTCATCTCACTAGTCTGTAGATTTTGTTTGTACCCAGTGAATGAACAGGTGTTCATTTAGTGGTATTTCGCGCCATTACTTTTGTCTCATTCTAGCATGCAATTCTAACAGTGTGAAAGTTACTTCGTCCTTATTCAACTTGTTTATATGTAAGAAATGTCGATTTCCAGTAAAATGAACGGGGTATAAAACAAGCCTGCACAGGGTGTTCATTGACTAGTTCCAGTAAATGAACACCGTGTAATCTAATATATTTTAATTAAATTCGGCACTTAAATACCTGCACAGGTATTTCTATTTTTGTAATTATTAGCCAAAATGTTACCAAAGATTCTGTTACACAACAACCACATTACAAGAGCCATTAAATTTAATCCGAGAGGGTCAAATATGTATCACTAAATAAAGCTCACAGAGATTATGGAATTCCAAAGAGCACATTGCACAATAAATTAAAAGAAAAGTTCCCACGGCAGCGGACAGTTCTGACCGAGCAAGGAGAAAATAAGGTTGAATAAGGGATTCTACAAAATACCAAAATCGGTTTTCCTCTGCATCCTGATGCTGTGAGAGATTCGGTGCAAAACTCACAAACTAGAATTACCGAGAGGAGCACATTATTGCCTGCAACACTGAAATCGAAGACAATAATGTTGTTATGCAAGAGGAAGAATCTTCAGATGAACTTCTAGAAGAAGAAAACAAAGTAAACTTTAATTTACCTTTGAACGAGAAAATATAGAAAAACCAAATACAACATCAGAAAAAGACCAATTAGGAAAAGAAAACGAGAATGCGGAAAGTTCCTCAGTAAATGATTTATGGACTAAACATCTCTCATGGCTCACACTTGACGACAGTAAAAAAGAAGTCAAAAGAAAACAAAGTTAGAATGCCATATGCTATAACGTCCAAGAAATGGAAAGAAATTCAGAAAAAGAAAGAATCTGAACGTTAGAACCGAATACGAAAAAAGATAAGACCCAAAAAAGAAAAGTTTCTGTTGATGACAAAATTGGTTCTACTTTGGACAAGAAAATGAAAACTCATGTACGAGTAGAAAAAAATATCATTGAAATGAAGGAGAAAGTTAGCAAGAAAATCCAACAGATAATAGAAAAGAAATATTAAGTGAGAATAAATATAACGTTGGTGACTATGTTATTGTGCAATATGAAAATTCACATTTTCCGGGTGTCATTAAAAGTATATAAGAAAAGCTGAATACGAAGTTTCAGTTATGTGGCCTAAATTTAAATCTATCAAAGAAAAAATAAACTTTTCTCAGGCATAGAGCGATTATTCTCTGTACCAGAAATGAAAAGACATGCTAATAAATAATACCTAAAAAGTTTCCGTTATCCTATCTATATTATTTATTTGTTAAATATTTTATTACATACCTACATAAGTATTATAATATAGGTAAATACCTACATATATAGGTATGTATACTAGGAACACTTTGTATTTGTACACCATGTTGCTCAACATTCGTAGGATGAATAGTAGACAGCTTATTGCATACATTGCCCGCGTCAAAATATGTAAACACAGATGCGATTTCTGTGTCTATTTTAAAAACGCTGTAGCTGCATTTATAAATGTAGAAAAAAGCATCTATTATTTGACGTATTTGAGTAGGAAGAAATTTGTTTGATGTTTCAAGTATTTCGAATAAAATAATACTGTAGTCTTATTAAATTGTTTTGAGAGGTAATTTCTTCTACTTCTACTTTCTTTACTTTTTGCGGTGAACTTTTTTGTGGTTGAACTAGGGTAAGATCTAAACCAAAAGCATGTTTATTATGCAATAAATAACAATATCAAAGGTTTACTACTTTTATTTATTTAAAACATAACGAAATAATCATAAGTATATACTTATGTTGAAATGCATGATGATGCTTATCATTGAATGAATGTGCGGTTTTTGTGTCTGTTTTAAAAACGCTGTAGTTGCATTTATGAATTTACAGGCCGATTGCATCTATTTATTTGGTCTTTGCGTAGACATAGACAGGTAAGCAAAAAAAAACATATTCTGTATTTCTGGAATCTTTATTTATGTGAATATAACACAGGCTTATTGATAAGTATTCATAGACAAGTCATCCAGATAAATGTCGAAAACATGCTTTCTCGAATGATGAGTCATATTAGACACTGACGTATATAAAAACAAGCAGACACCACAATAATATTCAGTTCTTTATACAGCATTAGGAACAGTTAAATGCATACGTGTCGAACAATATGATGTCAATAGAAGACAGGATGCGTGCAATAACAATGTTGGAAAACGGATGGAGTCTACGTGCTGTAGCGCGTGAATTTGGTGTTAATCCCAATACAATTTTTTGCTTAAAAAGAAAATGGCAAATATCACATTCAGTTGCAAATGAACCAAAAACTTCAAAACGAAGAATATCCACTGCTTATCAAGATACCATGTTAAGGCAATTTTACGCAGAGCATCCATTTACAAGTTGCAAGCAAGCCATTGCAGCTACCGCCTTTCCCGGTTCCGTAACGACGGCAAGACAAAGGTTGAGGGCAAGTGGCCTCAAAAGCTATCGTGCTGCTATTAAAACAGAACTTTCTGAGCGCAATCGTCAAGACAGAATAAATTTTGCACTATACTATCAGAATATGCCCATAGATTTTTAGAAAACGGTAATCTTCAGCGACGAGTCGACGTTTCAAAGCACCCCAAACACTCACACGCGCCTAGTTACCCGTCCTCGTAACTTATAGGCTTGCACCACAATATGTTCATCCGAAAAATAGAAGTGGACGGCTTTCTGTAGGAGTGTGGGGTAGGATGTCATACGCAGGACCTGGTACTATTTGGGATATTAATGGACACTTGACAGCGTTACAATATAGAGATATTTTGGAGAATGTAATGTTGCCATCGGTAACATCTCTTTATGATCAGTTTACATTCCAACATGACAACTCACCCATTCATACGGCTAATGTTGTCCAACAATGGATTACAGACAATAATTTGAGATTATTAAATTGGCCGGCACGATGCCCGGATCTGAACCCCATAGAAAACCTATGGGGTTATATAAAAAAAAAGAATGAGGGAAAACCCTATAGAACGAGGAGACAGAAATTTGTTGTGGCAAAAAATTGTGCAGGAATGGGAAGAAGTTACTGACGACTATTGCCATAAATTAATAGAGTCCATACCGTCAAGATTGGAAGAAGTTATACAAAATAACGGCGGATGGACTCATTATTGATTTCAGCATAAGTGTATACGTATAATTATTTCGTTATATTATGTTTTAAATAAATAAAAGTAGTAAATCTTTGATATTGTTATTTATTGTATAATAAATACACAATGAAACATCAAACAAATTTCTTTCTACTCAAATACGTCAAATAATAGATGCTTTTTTCCACAGTTATAAATGCAGCTACAGCGTTTTTAAAATAGACCCGCAAATCGCATCTGTGTTTACATATTTTGACGAGCGCAATGAATGCAATATTGTCTGAAGTAAGTGAATGTAATATTGTCTACTATCCATCCTACGTATGTGCATTGGCAGGTCGTCCAACCAAAAAGAATTCTTAGTGTACCTATCGCCAAAGAACAAAATTTTTATTTTTAAGTTTTCATTTTTGTAATGATGTTTATGATAAGAATAAAATACCTAACTATTTTTTTTTCGTTTCAAAATCTCTTTTATATCCTATTTTTCTGTCCAATTTGCATGCAAAATTTGTAGAAATCTGAATGTTCATTAACTGGAAAAATATGTTCATTTATTGGTGGCAAGTGTTCATTTAGTGAGTTTTTTGCAGTTCTTGAAGATTTTTCGTGATTTCTATCCAAATTTTTAGTGAAAACGTAATTTTGAAGCATAACTGCAAATAACTATTAAGCAACCTACCAACACATAAAAAACTTTATTTGATCAACCAGAACACTGAAAATTGTTTAAATGTCTTAGCTTCGTCTCTTAACTGTTCATTCATTGGTGGTTTCATCCTATTCAAGTATCATTATAATTCATTCATCCATTCATGTAATTATGGTTGGACACCTGTGGCCCAGGCACTTGCCCTCTATAAAGTCCAATATCTTGCCCAGTGGAAACTTGAGTACTTGCGTCTAATTAGATTTTTAGAAAACTTAGCAACCCCATTCCCTATTAGCGCTTTAGTATGGAGCTGACCTCCAGTCGACCTCCATTTCTTTACACTTTCTTTGTCTAAGCAAGACCAAATCTCCCATCTAAAAGAATCCCTGGCTCTGGTCCTATGAAGTGTTTTTAGTACCCTTCTTGGCTAGTTCATCGGCTATTATATAGCCCTTAATAACCCCATGTCCAGGCAAAAGACACCAAATCAGAGACACCTTGTTGTCTTGTGCCAGTATATTGAGGTACTGTTTGCAATCTTTAACCAGTTTTGACCTGGTAAGAAGGTTCATAACTGCATTGATAGTGGTCTACCTATAAGTCATTATGTTTATTTTTTTTTGTGCAGCCTCTCTTTGCAATCATAATATTATGATTCTGTATTCTCTGCTCGAAGCACCTCCAGCTCAATCGTTGTTAATATGTCGTTGTTATAATGTCCTATATCCAAACCTAATAATTTGAAAGTTATTTTTAATTTTTTTTTCTTAAATTTCTCCCCATAATATTATTGCGATTGTATAATTTGTTAATTAGATTAGTGGGTACGTTTTCGTGCACATTTATTGTTTGTCATAAATTATTATTACGGTTTTTGGTTAAATCATTATAGGTACAGTTTGAAAAAAACCAACTCGTTGACACGATTATCATGAATACCTGTTTGTTAGAAAATGTTTTTCCAAACTCGTGGAAAACAAGCATTGTTATACCTCTTCCAAAAATTGCAACGCCTGCAAGTTACAATGATCTCAGACCTATATCTATTCTTCCTGTACTTTCTAAACTACTTGAGAAGGCAATTGGTATCCAAATCCGCAGTTTTCTGGATGCTAGTCATCTTCTACCTAGTGAACAATCAGGATTTCGAGCAGGTTATAGCTGTGAGACTGCAATGGCACATGTTGTTGACGATATATTGCAAAGTATCGACAACAACCAGGTAACTGCGTTAGTCTTACTGGATTACTCTAAAGCTTTTGATAGCATTAATCATT
Organism: Holotrichia oblita; assembly: GCA_023690525.1. Lineage (NCBI taxonomy): Eukaryota > Metazoa > Arthropoda > Insecta > Coleoptera > Scarabaeidae > Holotrichia > Holotrichia oblita. Next base: position 45,678,202 of record CM043015.1, on the reverse strand, counting down.
TTCTTTTGCTTTCAATTTTGAGATACTGTGGTTTTGATAACGGGTCGATCCAGTTCTTCTCTTCATACTTATCAAATAGAACTCAACAGGTTCTTTATTACGGCTTATTGTCCGATCCACATCCAATTATCTCAGGCGTCCCTCAAGGCAGTATTCTGGGCCCGCTTCTGTACATAGTCTACACATCCAACTTTATAAACTGTTTACGACACTGTCGTTATCATCTTTATGCAGATGACATTCAAGTTTATCACACCTTCTATGCTGCTAATGTGCATGAAGCTGTAAGTCATTTAAATGATGATCTTGAATCTCTTATTAATGAATCCGCTAGACATTGCCTGAAAATTAATACTAAAAAAACCTCAGTTTTAGTATTTGGCCGTGCTAAGACGAGGGCTGAAGTAATAAGCGATATCAAAATTACTATTAACAATGAGGTTGTCCCTATTTCAGATAGCGTACGAGATCTGGGACTTATTCTAGACACTAACATTCGTTTCAAAAATCATATATCTAATTTAATTAGGTTGGGGTATTCCAGTTTGAAAATGTTATACGGTAGCAAGGATTGTTTGGATATTGGGTTGAGAAGAGCCTTGTGTGAATCTTTGATTCTGTCCCGTTTAAATTTCTGTGTCAGTGTTTACTATTCGTGTCTCGATAGTACTGATAGAGCCAGAATCCAGCGTTTACAAAACTCCTGCCTGCGTTTCATTTACGGTATCCGTAAATTCGACAGGATATCCCACACACTGGGATGGGCGTGTTGGATTAATATGTGAAGGAGGGCTGAATTTCATTCCACCATTTTTTATCATAAGGTGGTTTTCTATAGAAAGCCCAGTTACTTGCATCGTAAGATTCTGTTCAGAACGGACGTGCACAATGTGAATGTGAGAAATAAAGGCCTACTAACTCCTCCAGTTCACCACCTAAAAATTTTCAAAAGATCTTTTTCATACAACGTGGCTAAATCGCTAAATTCAATTTCACCTGGGTTGCGTTCTTTGCATCCCTCTGCGTTTGCGCGTCAGCTACGCAAGCAATACTTCTCATCTTACTGAGTGCCGTGTTGTTTTTTTTTTTTCTTTTTTCTTTACTATCCCAATTAGTACTTAGTTAGTTCTGCAATTGCTTTCTTGTATTTGTGTTTAGATTTATGCGTGTGCTTACTTTGGCCAGGTTCAGAAGGAAGACCAGCTGTCTGCTGCAAGCAGCTGATTCTGAACCTTTTCGTACATCTATAATTTGGTACTATTGTATAAACTATTGTATTGTTTGAATTTACCAATAAACTGCTATTATTATTATTATTATTATTATTATTATTATTATTATTTTCATTTAGAAAGAGTTAAAGAAAGATTCTGTAGAACAGGAAATGTGAGTTAGGAAAAGCGTGAAAGGAGAAAGAGGACAACTGACAAGGATAAATTGAAAGTCTTGTTGTCAGTAATTGAGGAGCGTTCTACTAGTTTGACCAGAATATCATCAGAAACTAATACACTACGATCTACTGTTAGCAAGATATTAAAAAAATCAAGAACTGTTGGGGTCTGATTTAGAGATTTCTAGAAGGGCGTTTTGCGAATTCGGATTAGAAATGGGAAGTATAACACCTAACTTGTTCCAAAAGATAATATTTACTGACGAATCGACCTTTACTTATTGTTACAGAGTTACATCATATCAACATTTTGACCACTTTTATAGGACTATTTATTCATCTGTTATTTAATATCCAATTTTTACTGAATAACAACTAGATTCTGTTACATGTTACATCGAAAATATATGTGGTTCACAGTTGCTTTGAATCGTGGATATTATACATAATAAGACTCTGCGGTATATGCATCTTTCGTGTGGCATATGGTATATGTACCATACATTATACGTATTTTCTATATCTTGCATCATTATGCGACCTATTAACTGAACTTACTGCGAACCAAGCAAAAATCTGCATACCAACTATAGAATAAACCCCCGCATATACTCCACACAGTCACCCTGCTATAATGTAGTATTTATACAACCTCCTGACCTTAAATTTTTCCGACATAAGTCATGCGAAATGTCAACGTTATCGATTCCCTCATTTTCCGTGGGAACAAAATGGGCTCAGCCGCATTCAATTATCTAATCTGCATGCATAGCTACCACATTTTATTTCACTGCGTTTTTCTCTTTCTTTTTTAGCGGAAAACTCTTGATTTATGGTTGTCGCGCTTTCGCGTGATATTCATATTAATTTTGATAGTAGAAATGGGGAAAAAGGAAAGTTAAACGAAAAATGCTATTTAGGTATTATAAATCACGGTGTCTAAAATAATATTGTGTTGCTAATTTCGTATTATTACTATTATTATGATTATTATTAGTGTGTAGTGATGTTCTAATTTATCCAAACAAGAAGGCTGTTGTGCGGTATTATAGTAATGATTATTAAATTCGTTCGAGTTCATTATAAATTTATTACTAAATTACATTGATATGCTTCTAGGTTATTAAGATATTAATAGTAAATTATTGTACTGAACTGCGTTGGAATTATTTATTCCACTTTGGATCGTATCAATATTGTATTGTAGGTTCTGTCGTATCGTGACAGATGGAAGATAAACTCAGCTGTTAGACATGTAATCCTTTTTTAAATTTTGTTTTTGTTTCCCCTGATATTATTTCATTTTCGTTATAGGTCATTAAAAGAAAATACAAAGATTCAGCAAGTTTATTCTATAACACCCTTAAGTGTTTTTATGATATTCAATAATACTTGTTAACGTAAATGATATGATTACGTAATTTACATTAAATTATAGTTAAATTATCACTACTGTGTTTGTTAAACCTTCAAAAACGATTCTACGTTTTCGAATGTACGTTTTTGAATGACGTTATTATATTTAGCGAAAAACAATAGGCGCAATAGTATCAATGATTTAAAGAAGAGCCCCTTTTCATGTCAGTTGGCCCAATGTTAGATTTTTCAAGAATTCAATCTAAAATATATATAAGTAATGGGTGCAATTTTTTTAATTATCAATTCAACATTTTAGCATCTTATAGCTACAAAAAAAAACGTGATAGCAAAGAAAACTATTCAACTAAACTAATTAACTACTAAAACAAACAAAATATGCACGCAAAATGAATACTTATAAAACTACAGGGTTTGGCATAACAATGTTACCATTTTTAATACTAAATATATTTTAATCAAAGAATAATACATTTTTTGTTATGATCATAAATTGATTAACATACCTTTGGATTTGACATGTCAGTTAGTGACATTTAAAAAATGGATCGCTGGCCTTTACAAGCGAAAATTGTTGTTGAAAAATTTGCAAATGTGCGGTCAATCACTGCAGTGCAACGTGCATTTCGGCTGGAATTTGGAGACAGAGGAAGAGAGAATGCACCATCTCGACTGACCATTCGCAAATGGATTAGAAAATGGCAAGAGGAAGGGTCCGCTCGCAACAAAAAAGGAACAGGTCGAAGATTAGTCAGACATGCAGAAAATATTGAACGAGTGAGAAATGCGTTTCAACAAAGTCCTAAACGTTCCGCAAAACGACACTCTTTAACTCTTAACATTTCGAAAAGAAGTCTTTGTAGAATTTTACACTTGGACCTAAAATTCCATCCCTACAAGACGCAAGTTGTTTAAGAACTGGATGCGCGCCACAAACTTAATCGAATGGAATGTTGTCAGAATATCCTAAACGCTGTTCAAAATAATCCTAATTTTCTAAATCAACTTCTGATGTCTGATGAAACCAATTTTTATTTATCAGGTTTAGCCAATAAACAGAATAATCGCTACTGGTTTGACATAAATCTAAAAGAAATTAATGGAAAACCTCTGCACAATCCAAAGGTGATTGTTTGGTGTGCTGCTGGATCCATGGGCATTATCGGGTCTTATTTCTTCGAAGACGGGAATGGTCGATCACTAACCGTACATTCAGAAAGTTATGTAGAGATGCTGACAATTTTTTTGCAACCTGAGTTGCATCGCCGACGAATTGAAAATGTTTACTTCCAGCAAGACGGAGCCACTGCTAATACAGCCCGTCAATCGTTGGAAACTCTACGTAACTTGTTCCCTGGCCGTGTGGTTTCGCCTTTTGGCGATACACCCTGGCCATCGTGTAATCCAGACTTGACAGCCCCAGATTTTTTTCTATGGGGATACCTCAAAAGTAAGGTTTTTTCCGGAGCTATCAACAACTTAAACGAGAAAAATCGCATTACTAAGGAAATTGAAGCCATTCCCGAGGAAATGCTATAACGAGTCATGGTAAACTTCTCTCAGCGTTTGCAAGCATGCATTGCAGAAAACGGCGGTCATTTGAAAGATTTTATCTTTAAATAATAAATTCAAATGTATATACAATAATTTAGGATAAGAATTAAAGCGCATTATATTTTGTTTAAAACTATATTTAGTATTAAAAATGGTAACATTGTTATGCGGAACCCTGTACATTAAGCTTTACCACTGGGTAACATCACCTTTTCTTATTACAACATCCGAAAGTCTTTGTGACATCGTATGGACTAAGCATTGGCAAAACTCCGGCGTAAAAGAATCAGATATTTCTTGAAGTTTTTGTTTCAATTCAGGGATTGATCTTGTGGGATGTTTCCGGAGCGCGCCTTCTTCAAATCACGCCACAAAGTTTTAATTGGAGACAAATCAGGACTGCTTGAGCCTTATCCCAGAAGTGGTATCTCATGGTCTTCCATCCATTTCAAAGCGTTTTTCAACGTCTGTTGGAAGACAAAATCTTGCTCTGATGTCAAGTGATTTTTCATAATCGGTACAAGAGATTCGTCTAAAGTCTTTATATTTGTCTGTGTTCACTATTCCGTCAATAAAGTGAAGTTTTCCTATATCTTTAGATGACCTACTGCCCCAGACCATAACTGATCCAGGAAAGTTTATTTTTCTGTTAAGACAGTCGGGATGAAATGCTTCGCGTTTTTCTGCGGATAACACGACTGCTTCTAACACAAACTTCGAGTCTCGAACCATCACTCCACTCATTGCCGGAGAGTTCAATTTTTATATTCTTTAGGCAGCAGTCTAAGTCAATCTACCTCCCTATAACTGGCGCAAGCTGTTGGGGGATGGGAACATAAATTATTCTGGACGGCGTTAGTGATCAGCACGAACGTTTCCAGCAAGATATTTTGTGAATGGAAAAACGATACCAGAGATAAATTGAATAGTAGCATATTACTGTTGCATGTTAAGAAGGGATTTTCAACAATCCAGATTAATGCAATTATTGGTTGCGACAAAAATCAGTACCCAGCAAACATTAGTATGATGGCAGGCTGCTGATTTTGTTCTGGAACTGATTATTTTATGTAACTACACAATATGTCTTACGCCACGGTTACGTGTGATCGGCAACCGGCTGTAATCATTTTGTTTGCTTGGTACATTGAAATATCAAATTTCAGTAATGATAATGAAAGAGGTAGCCACCCCTACCATCCTTGTGGACCCGAACTTGTGAAGGAGACATTATAACGCAAGTGTGACGCCTTAAAAAAAGTCGTTTAATGATATCAAAATCTTCCACGGTCCGAGCCTCTCTTATGAGGGCTTCCGGATTTTGACTGCGGAGTTTGACTGCGCGTGTAGCGTCAATATACCGGGTGTTTTTGGGAGATGGCTCGCCCCTATAATTTCTAAAATATTTGAGATAGAGAAACGAAATTTGGGAATTATGTACGGGGCTTTAATTTACATTTCTTGACATAGTATTTTTTGTGAAAACGCAAAAAAAATTGAAAAAAAAAAATTTATATCAAAAAATATATTTTGCTGCAGTTGTACTCAACATGTTATCCCGAATCAAAATATCGAAAAATATTCAGGTAGTCCCATTTAAAAATCGAAAATCAAGGTCATTTCTGGTAAAAGCGGGAGTGATAAGAATGCATCGACTATGTCAAGAAATGTAAATTAAAGCCTAAAGAAATCATAGGAACGAGCCACCTCCCAGAAACACCCGGTATACAATACAATAAATTATGACGCGGTCAAACCCTGGAAGTCCTCATAACAACAAGTCATTTGTTAAGGTTGAATATCGAATAAAAATAAAATGGCTGGGGTATTGTTGCAAAATTACACATAACACACATTTCAAAAATACTAAAGATTCCAACTAGCTCAACACAAAAAATTTAAATTAATCTAACTGGAAAGCGCGGCGTTTATACAGTCCAATGTTACCAAGAACCACTATGCAGATAGTGTTTGTTGTATTTTATAATCATATACAGTGAAATAGGTTTAATACGAAACTGACGCGACCGAAACATTTTTTCGTGTTAAAAGATTTTCGTGTTAAAGGGCATATACTCAACAAATCTTCGTTTAGGACATTTTATTTACATAGATACATATATGTATATGCATGCAATAAAAATCAATAAAACAAAAATATTAACAAGAAGTTACTGAAATTTAATACATAATTTGCAATAAAAAAAAAACAAATAAAACGTTTATAACTTTTTTGAAAAATAATCTGATATATTGTATTTTTTGTATTGTGCTTTTTAAATAAACAACATTGTCTCATTCGCTTTGATTTCAAACCCTTTCTAATTCTCGCTGACGCGACGTGGCAGCTGTTTCCATATCTTGTTCATTCCGAGAAACGATATCTTTTCGTGTCGATCGATTTTTGTTTCGCGTTAAGAGAAAAAAAATGCATGCAAATACATAGTACTTTTTCGGGACCGCTTTATTGTTTCGTATTAACCGATATTTCTTCTTAAGCGTTTTCGTGTTAAACGTATTTCACTGTATGTGATAAAAATATGTGCAGTTAGCGCTTATATTTTATTCCAAACAAACAGAGATACAAAATGTGGAAAGTTGGAAATCTTCTTGCAGAACTTTAGTACTCATTAAAAGAAGCAAATAAATTCAATGAACTTCATGAGAAATTACATGACCCTGTAAAATTTTATAACGCTACAAAAATAGTCTGAACTCTGAACGATAATATTACATCAAAAACCCTTACCACACACTTTACGAGCCCTTCCAGGATGAAACCGTTTGCAAAACGAGCAGGAAAACAAGTAAACACGACTCACCATCCATTTTTTATCAACAGGGAATGACTGGTATTTACAGTGGAGACGTATCCCACGCAATAAATAGCAGAGAAAACTTTTAATACAGCCACGTCAGGCCCAAAATCGTGAAAAGTAATGAGCTCGCAACGGCGGAAATTAACTTCATATAAACGCGAAGAGAAGACCAATATTTTCTTCCATCCACTTTGGGCAGTAATATTGCAGCCTTACCCGTTGCTTCGATCTAGTATAATAGCGCAGATCCTCTGAGATCGTAGATTTCTAGTGAAGGTCTCGCCTTTTCTTTTCTAGTCTCCTGTGTAGCTACTACACGTGCTTGTTTTGAGCTGGCGAAGATGGTATGTATAAATTAAACTCTTCGTAAGGATTTCGCGTTGTCGAAAAACATTCATCCGCTTCTTATCGGGATAAATTAGGTGTTAACGTCGGATGTGTTATCTCTGCCAAGGCTGAAATATACCTACTCTATCGACTGGAGAGAAATGCTGTATCGGCGAGTATTTCCTTGTATACTTCCGTTTTGTATCTCAAGAACATCGTTAGCGAGCTTTTCACGTGAGATAGGGCTTACTTGATGCTAGGATGAAGGGAGGTTTTTAATTTAAGAGAGTTTACTTTAAAATGAAGTTTATTTTATGTGTGCATCGTATAAGTTGTATAAGGATAGTAAATGCATGAATTTGATTCTCATCGTAAAAATACTAGCAAGGTTTGAGTAATCATCTTACTCTGTAGTGAATTTCTAGATAAAATTATAAATTTTTCCTCGATATTTTGGTGATCTCGTTAGACATTCTATTGGTCCTCGCTTGCCAATTCACCTTATTAGAAAATAACTGCCCAAAAATTCTCTAACGGCAGGCGTACAATGGCGTCTTATTGAAACCATATTATTTGGAAAATTTTTTACGAGGGGCGTCATTTTGCAGAAATTGTCAATATTTTTCTCCTGTCAAGATTCCTTCAAAGAGGAAAGGTTCTATTATTCTACTATCCACTATTTTGACTAATTTTATCGGTTCAAACGTCTATTTGTTTCACAAAAATTTATCATAGTCGCACACAACTGTAGTCTCCTATCAAGGTCATTTTCTCTCAGTTCTTGCAACAGTTGAATTCTTACACGATATCGTCACGATATGTAGTACTCTTCTGTAACTTAGGTACTTCATTTTCTAACGCAAGTAGTAGAGGTTAGATCCAATGAGAATTAAAATTTCGATCCTCTGTGTGATAATTAAATGCGCCCTAGTGTATTACTTAAATGATTTGGAATATGATTTAAGTGCCTACCGATAACACAGAACATTAACGTGGAAGCTGGTTATGAGACTTGCAACACTTTGTGATGATTTTAGCTTATGCGATGTGTAGAAAAACAACAGACAATAATAAAAACTAATTTAGAAACGTTATTGTTTGACAAACTAGTTTTTGTTTATTAGTAATAACATTTACGTTTTCTAATGTTCGATTATCGATTATGTTGACTGTAGATCCACATCTATCCTTCCAGTTCCTTCTAAATTGCTGAAAAATGCTGTGAGTCATCAGATGCGTGGCTGATTGATTGCGATTTTAAGTTATTTTGGATTCATTGATGATTTCGTGCAATTCTTTTCATCATATATGGTAGGTCTCAGCAAGTCTCAAATAATGGAATTCTCTCTGATCGATTTTCCATTGAATCTGCAGTGCCTCAAGGGCTCTTTTTTGTATATCATTTACTCATCTAACATAATCAATTGTTTACAACACTATATAATAGGTTTAATATCTATCAGTTGCATGTCGCTATCTCTAAATTAAACAGCGACCTTCAGTCTCTTGTCGACAAATTTCCTAAGCATTGTCTGCACATTAATGCTAAAGAAACTACTGCCTTGGTTTTCAGTTGAATTAAGACGAGAGCTGTAATAATGATTGATGTCAAGGTTAGAATTAACGGAGAAGTTATTCCTGTTTCAATTGTGGGCGAGATTTAATGTTCAACTGGATATTAGTTTTCGACTTGAAAAGTACATCTCTAATTAACTTAGCTCGGGTTATTCTAATTTGGTTTTTTTGGATATCAGCGTGAGGAAAGCATTGTGTTATCTAGATTTAAGTTTTATGTCAGTGTATCTATACTATTATTGCATAGACAATGGGGTTAAAGCCCGAATTCAGCCTTTGCAACATTTTTATAAATCAAAAGATTTCTAAAAATCAAGGACAAAAAAATGGGAGTTGTCACTAACAAGAACAAAATATGTCCTCAATACTAAAAACAAATTTGTATCTCCTTGTTTGATACATTTGGACAAAATTTTAATAAAATCCAAATTGGGATCACACAGTCATCGTTATTTTGACAGACCCTTTGGGATTGAATGCGAAGGTTCCACCAATTAAAGGCTGGGACTCTGTTTCCGTTTTCTAAGTTAAATTCTTAGCCAATAATGTGCGGCGTACTTCACGCCTTCGAAGACTTCCGACCAAAAATGTACAAAATTGTTAAACTCACCACAACTGTAAAATATGTTGTGCTAGGTTAGCTTACCTGTAACAAAAAAGACATATTAATTATAATTAGGTGTCAAGACAATATATTTTATTATTGTTCATTAAACATTTTCAATATTCGATTTTTTACCTTGGAGAGAGCGTCTATAAAAATAAAATTAGTTTCAAATAAATATTCTACAACTGGATACCTATTCCAGCGACTACTCATTAAGTAGGTAGCTCACCAACGCCTTGTTAGCACAAAATATATCGCTAAGGTTATGAGAAAGAATACAAATTGCAGGAATACAATACACGAAACATGAAAGATCGACTATAGACTTAGTTATCGTCAAAAAAACTGAGAGAAAATCAAAAAGTACAACCTGAAAAACAAACGAATATACAGATAGGAGAAACTAAATTAAATATTTATAGAAGAGCTTGATCTTGAAATGAGATGAAAGAGATTCAAAAATGTGTTAATAGAGGCATTCAAAGAGGTGTATGATATACCGAATACAACTAATATAAATAGGAGAACAGGCAGATGAGAGACATGAAAGGAATAGAATAGAATAGAACTTTATTTCATTAAATACTTAAATAAGTGTAGAAAACGTCATATATACAAGCAAGCAAACCAACAACTAATGGGCACATTATCTAATATGTAAAAACACACGTCAAAGATTAAAACAAATGTACAAGAAATGTCATATAATAAAACTTACACTAAAAAAGTCAGCAACATTGTACAATATTTTTGTAGCTAGATATGAGCGTAGTATGCTTTTAAATTGTCCTAGTGGTTTACTTTTTAATTCACTTGGTAAGTGATTATAAATCTTTACGATTTGTGTTCTTACATTTCTATTTACCAAAGTCTTAGTCGTTTGAGGTGGCTACAGATATTTTGCACGAGCCCCACGCGTCGCGTAGTTGTGTGAAAGTTCTTGATCACTGAACAGTTCATAATTTTCTCGCAGGAACACAGCACACTCATATATGTATATGCTCGGCAAGGTAAGTATATTGTTTGCGGCGAATACACCTTTACATGATTCCGTTTTCTTCAGGTTGAACATAGCACGGAGGCACATTTTTTGCAAACGGAAAACTCTGGGAGCCTCGACGGACACGCCCCAAAACACCACACCATACCGAATTCTCGAATGCACATACGCATAGTAGCTGCAGAGAGCAGCATCAATGTCAATTGAAGCAGCCAACACTCGCAGGGCATAACAAAATGACGATATTTTGGAAGACAAATTGTCGATATGATTCTTCCAATTTAATTGACAGTCCAGTGTTACTCCTAGAAATTCCACGTGATCGACCGTGGCAAGTTCATCGCTTTTATATGCCATTACTCTAGGTGCCTGTTTGAAATATCCAAAGAACATTAAATTTGTTTTTTTAACATTCAGTTTCAAATCATTATTCTGAAACCAGGATTCGTAGGTTTCTAGGGTTGATCTAACTCCATCGATCAGACCTTCTTTTGCGCTTACAATAACTGAACTGTCGTCAGCAAACAAGACGGGGCGATGTATTGAAACACACGGAAGATCATTAATGTAGACGAGGAACAGCAGTGGTCCCAGTATCGAGCCCTGAGGAACTCCACGTTGAATAACACTCTAATCAGAAAAAAATGTATCTTCCCGTTCTTTCATCTGTTGACATTATTCGTTGTCTGCGATTCGTCATATAACATTTAACTATATTAACTCTGTTAACGGATCTCCCCTTGACATAACCGTTCTGCATCTCAGTAAAAATGTTGTTTTTCATTAAATACGTGTAGAGCCTCATATAGATTATTCTTTCGAATACTTTAGATACATTTGATAACAAAGATATGGGTCTATAATTATTAATATCTCGTTTTTCGCCCTTTTTATGAATCAATTTTACATTCCCTTTTTTGAGATCATCACGAAATACTCCGAATGCAAGAGCAGAGTTTATCAGGTGCGTCAATGGGCGTGACAGCTGGTTAGCACACTTCTTCAGCATAATAACAGATATTTCATCATGGACAACTGAGCCCGTATTCTTTAAAGCCATTATGACATTGAAAATCTCCGATTCTGATGTTGGAAAAAGGAAAACACAACCCGAACTCTTGCCAACGGACCCTATTTCTCTTGGTGTTTCACTAACCGCATTGCTACATATATTTATGAGGTATTCATTTATATAATCTAAAGTTCAATATCGTTCACACTATAACATTTTCGTTTCTTACTTCCTGTTATTTTACTGACGAGTTGCTTTTGATTTATTTTCTGAATTCATATTATAGTTGGAATAATATCTCTGTTTCTGTGTGCGCACCTCAATGCATAAGTCTTTACAAAATCTACTGTAGTCATTCTTTGTTATGTGATTATTTAACATGTCATCATATTTAACATTTCAATATCATCTAATTTGTTTGATATTGACTGAATATTTTGGTGCAGTATATTAAACATGTTTTGGTGTATAGTTTTAATATTGGTAGTATTCAATGTTGTTATCATTTCGTTTTGTCTCTCTGTTGATTGTGAAAGAAAAAACGGTTAATCTTAGCTCCTTTAGTCCATATACTGGGATCTTTCAAAACATCCATATCGTCAAGTTCACATGACGCCTTAAATGATGAATAATCATTAGGCCTGCGAGCTTGGAGCTTTTCACATGATACGTTACGAATATTGCGCCATACCAAATAACGTTTAAGATCCGTCTCGCCAGTTTCCACCGCCAGACCGTATACGTGCATATGACATAATCTTTCAACGGCTTTAATAGATAAATTATTTTCTGCTAATCCATGCATCATATTTTTATTTCGCTTTCTTCTATTGTTAACTGTTTGGAATTCCTCATTTTCTGCGTCGTCAGTTGTCTTTTTCGTAGCTACGATTCCATTTCATTTATCGATGTTTTCTTTTACAACTTTTTTAAATTTTTCTGCAAAGGTCGATGACTTTTCTGTATATATCTTTGTCGTGTTGGAGTTTTTAGTAGTAGACAAGTTTTTGTTGGTTTTTTCAGCTGTACTTTTAGCGCTAAACATTTTATTTATATTATGTTCCGAAATATTTTCTATCGTATTTGCAGCCAATGATTTTAAAGGAATCTGTACGTTGATAGTCGATTGTAAATCTGCTACTTGTCTACAGAGCTTCTTGTTTTCGTCAATTAATTTACCAAATTCAATTTGAACTGTAGTCATTATGGTACTAGTAATATTCTCAACTGCGTCATTGATTTTCGACATTATAAATTGTTGTAGATTTTGATAACAAATCTCACCCGTCTTTGCGGCATTATCCTTATACGCGTCAGAAACATCGTTTGAGGTTATCGACGATAAACAGCTCGGACAGATCCAATCCTTGATCGTACCTTCACTTTTCATTCTCACAAAATCCTTCACCTGCATAGACACACATGCAATATGATAGTTACGATTGCACTTGCTTTTGCAGCAGATGTATTCATCATATCTTATACCTACAGTGTGTTTCACTTTTCATTGGGACACCTAAATAACTTTTTTATTTTGAAAGCAATCAATATAAAATTTTTATCAGTTATGTAGGCCACGACAATGCATCTTTTCATATGAATAGAGTTTTTATAAAGTCAAAATCTAGCCAACTACGATTAAAATAAAAAGTAGCGTTTCAAGTCGGGTCATAGTAGCGATTAAGATAGAGCAAAAAAGTATTAAGAAAAGTCACAAATCACTCAAGAACTCCAAATACCAAATTTCTCTGAAAAATTTGTAATTTTACATTTTTCTCCATTTTTATGCCATCAGCAGATGATAATTTGTTATTGCAATAATAAGAGTGCCATGAAACAAGAAAACGATTCGCAAATTTTATTCAGTATTAAAGAACAAAATATAGCAACAATTTAACGAACAATATTTTAAATAGGATCTTTTTCAACTAGATCACCTTGAAGACGGATACATTTTTCCAATCGTCTTTTGTGATTCAGTACAACTCGTCGTAGTATTTCTGGGGAAATTTCTCGGCAGGCTTGTCGGATTCTCTGACACAGTTCCTGTATGTTTTGAGGTCTTGATGCATACACAACATTTTTAATAGTTCCCCAAAGGAAAAAGTCAAGTGGTGTAATGTCAGGCGATGTAGGAGCCCACTCTATTAACGGGCTATTACGACCTATCCATCTTAACGGATAGTTCTCGTCTAACCATGCTCGCACTATTCTTGCGTTATGAACCGCGGATCCATCTAGCTGGAAGTACAAATCTCGCCTCTCATCCAGTGGTAAATCATCAAGCACATCCATTAATTCAGTATTTAAAAAATGTAAAAACCTTTCTGCATTTAGCGTGTCAAAAAAGAAAAACGGGCCAATGATTCGTGCATTTAAAATTCCGCACCACACATTAATTTTCTGTGAATATTGTCTTTTACAGTTGATGACCCAGTTTGGGTTTTCTGTTGCCCAGTATCTACAGTTCTGGGACGAAACTACACCGTTAGTAGTAAATGTAGCTTCATCACTAAACATAATTTTTTTCAAAAATTCTCTGTCATTTAGATAATTACCTTGAGCCCATAGACAATACTCCATTCTTCTATGGAGATCTCCATATTCAAGAGTGTGTAAATATTTTGGCTTATACGGTTTCAATTTGTGACGACGAAGACATCTCCAAATTTTAGAGTAAGAGATATTTAAATTTCTAGCCATATCTCGTAAACTCGTGTGAGGATTATTACGATACGCTGCTAATATTACTGCATCTAAATGGTGTTCTCGATTGTTCAATCCTCGTGGACGTGGTTTAGTAACATTTCCAGTAGTGTTGAAAATATTATTCAAGTATGCAACAGTTCGATGACGGATGGGTGGACGTTCAGGGTGCCTCGCGTTAAACTCTCTAGCCGCCTCTCGGGTAGAACGTACATTGTCACCAACAATTCGAATAATTTCTACTTTTTCAGCAATACTTAAATGTCTATCGGCCATTGCTTAGCAAAGTTCGATAGTTGCAACTGAAGTAAACTGTTTAGTGAATTGACGTTTGATGTTTGACGTTTGAACTGATGAATCGTTTTCTTGTTTCATGGCACTCTTATTATTGCAATAACAAATTATCATCTGCTGATGGCATAAAAATGGAGAAAAATGTAAAATTACAAATTTTTCAGAGAAATTTGGTATTTGGAGTTCTTGAGTGATTTGTAATAACTTTTCTTAATACTTTTTGCTCTATCTTAATCGCTACTATGACCCGACTTGAAACGCTACTTTTTATTTTAATCGTAGTTGGCTAGATTTTGACTTTATAAAAACTCTATTCATATGAAAAGATGCATTGTCGTGGCCTACATAACTGATAAAAATTTTATATTGATTGCTTGCAAAATAAAAAAGTTATTTAGGTGTCCCCATGAAAACTGAAACACACTGTATATTACCTATATTACCTATATTACCGGAGCAACACGCGCACGTGATCGCCATTCTACTACTACAGGAAAGGAATTGTTATGGCAAATCAAAAATTAAGTTTTGATAGTGACAATCAGAACTGTAAAAAATTAATTGATTTTACAATTATCAAATTATATTTTAACAGCTGTTAGAAATTATGACGGTTAAACCTGTTGAAATTCTGTTTTTACTGTTTGACAGCTGTCATTAGTACTTTAACTGATACACTTGCAAAAAGCAAGTCTTGCCAGGCACAAGTCACTGCTATAGAGACGTCTTTAAACGAAAAATGACTCTGGTTACAATTTGACGTTTGTAAAGAGTGAACTTAGTAGCTGTCCGAAATATTTCCCTAGTTGAACTGTCAAAGAGAAAAATAATTTATAATTTGATAGCTATTCTCCCAACTATCAAATTATAAAGTATGTATTTTTTCCTAACAGAACCATTGAAGTCTATAGTTAGCAAGCCGGTTCAAAACTTAGCTTTTTTATACACAATTACAATAAATAAGCATAGAATGGGCTACTATAGTTTTGTAGCAAACTACAAAATGACAAACATTCAACATAAAGAACCGAAATCACCGACCATTACAAAGGCGACAGCATCTAGGACTCTTCCACATTATTACCGCTTAAGCGCCTGAAATAGTACCAAATTATTGTCAAATGGAATATCTTTGTTCTTTGTCTGTCAAGTTTTATTAGAATACAATATCTATAATATTTTTATGGTGTTCGGGTTTCTTAGTAAATCGAATGTTGAAGTAAATGTAGCTTCATATGTCAAAAGGCGTGATAGATGACTACAACATCATCACCTACTGAAACCATATACTTCTCCATCCAGACATACAATATAAACACACACGAGAAATATAATCAGAAAGCGTCAAAACAAATAACGCAGTCGCAAGTAATGAGCTCAATTTCGTTCCTTATTTTTCAAATAGTGACAAAAAGCGAGCACGTGATCCGCTTTCCTAAAGCTAACGAGTGTACGGCGCTTATTCTTTACGTTAACTTTCTACTGTGTGCGACGATGTTTCTCGCGTGTTTACTTTGTCGATTTGCCTGGAGCACACTGTCATTACTATAGTTTCCACCGCGGGTCTCACGACGAGCTGGTTTATTCACGAGGCGGACCAGGTTAGTGCTACAATAGTGGGTAGCTAGGTTATGCAGTTTACACTGTAGTTCACGCGACGTTGTACGTTGAATAGTCCGGAGTGGGCGTTATGTATTCGCAAATTTTGCAAATAAACTGTATCTAGCATGGACATACGCTGACAGACTGCTGGTACTAAAATAAACATAAATATTATCTTGCGTTATACCAGCATAGGCAGACATGTATTAGAGAGATATGTATGAGTTTGAATTTGCGTCCTCCCAGCCTAAATCGAATGCTTTACAGCAAAGGTCGAATATACAGAAGTACGAATGTAGTAATTAATTATTCAGGAATACATGTGTGAATTATTCAATTTTAAAAGGGCCTTTGTGCCATAAATTTAGTTAAGTTAGTAGATAATGATTTTGTGGACGACTCGCTTAGCAAAATCATCAGAACAGCAATAAATTCTTATCAGTAGGGTACTTAATTTAAGTCAAATTCAATGTAAGATAAGGGAACGGGACATAAAAGGGATAATGTTGCCCTTTATGTCCTTTATCAACGAGTATTGTTTTCAATCGTGACAGTAAATCATAGCACTTGGATTCGGTGGGCCACCCCTCACGTAGCAAGCAGCATGAAGTACCTTCAGGAAATGAAAGAAGCTCTGAATGAACTCTATAGTACCTGTAATATCAAATACATACTGTGGGGTGGTGGATACAGATAAAAAATCGGTAACACCAACAACACCACAACGTTTAATTTTTAACTCGGGACATGTGTTTCGAGAGCTCATAGGCTCTCACCATAAATGCAACACGTTTGCTCAGGACAAAAGTCAGTATTTATCGTATCCGAGCAGTGAGTCACAATCATCTGAACTTTTACAATCAATATACTCGGAAATAGACTGGTTGATTGAGGTAGTTACTAACTGCCCTGGACAACTTAAATCATAACGAATAAAGATGATGAAGTTGAACATTTTAGCACATTTAGGAATTTAATTCAGACCCAGTAGTAGTAGTAATGATTTGAAGGAGTTTTACCAATTAACTGTTTCATATAATCAAACCCTAAACAAATCGATTTTTGAAAAACCAAGATGCATGCTAATTGATTGAGATTTATCTAAAGGCTTTAGGCTACAGAAGCTTCTACAGCTGCACAAATTCTAACCATTCTCTCAGCAGTACCATATGTTTAAAAAAGCATACACCTAAAAGTATAGAATGGGTTAAATAGACTTTAGGTGAGCTTCATATCTTACTTACACTTACCCAAAGAACAACCCGAATAATTCGATAAATACTAGAGAAAAGCAAGTTTAATGGCTGGGTACGATAGAGAAAGCGCGGCTTATAAATTGTTTGACCGTGTTGCTAACCTTGTCCCCAAAGGTGCCACGTTTTTGGAATTTGAAAATTCATTGCTGTTGCATAATTGGAATAAGGAAGAGACAGATTTTTCTAGATATAAAGAATAGAATATCAGTATTAGAAGTATTATCTTTATATATTCGTCAATGCAATGAACAACTTAAATCACTTAAACTTAAATATAAAAACTTGATATTACAGTGAATAAATGTAAAAAGGATTATACATTCCAATAATAAATCCAAAACAACATGGTCTATTGTCAATGCAACTTTAGGTAGAAAGAAGCGACAAAACTTTTACAGCGAAAATTTAAGGTTAGCAGTCAATGAATTCAACAACTATTTCGTAAATGTGGTTAAGAAATTTGCTTAGTCCTCTGCTAAGTTTGAATGCAACATTAAACATAGCTCTGAAACTTTTTTCGTTCAGTCTGTTATAGCCTCAGACTTAAGAGAATGTGTGCTCTAATTAAAAAAACAAAACCAGTTTTGGCATTTATGAAATACCGCTAAAAGTGATACAAAGCTGTTTGAATAACATTATCGTTGCTTAGTTAAGTAATGCTATTTTTCCTTCGGCGTTGAAATACGCTATGGTTAAGCCGCTTCATAAAGCGGGACAGTATGAGTTGATTGAGAAGTACCGCCTAATATGTCTGTTGAACACGATGTCTAAAATTTTGGAGGCAGTAATATATTTACAAGTTCTGCAGTTTCTTAATAAAAATAATATTTTCAGTAAACCTCAACACGGCTTTTTGTCTAGCAGAAGCACCGTTACTGCATTGTTTGACTATTCAGAATCGATACTTAGGGCATTTGAAAGTAATAATATGTCATGCGGCATATTTTTGGACCTATGCAAGGCCTTTGATTCTATTTCACATGATGTACTACTTGAAAAATTGTACCGTTATGGGGTTAGAGGGGTATGCTTGGACTGGTTTAACTACTGTCAATGTGGAGCGATGTTTATTCTGACACATTGCGAACTATAACGGGAGTTCCTCGAGGGAGTGTTCTAGGCCCATTCCTATTTGTGGTCATTTTAAACTACATTTTTATGGAATGTCGTGATGACCAGCAAAAATTAATCTGCTTCGCTGATGTTACGAATCTACTGTTTCAAGGTGAAGATATGATGTCGTTGATAGATGGTGACACAACAATGCTGAGCAACATTGATACGTGGTTTAAAACAAATGGTTTAGTAGTAAATATAGAAAAATCGAAATGTATACTCTTTAAAACAAACGCGACTCCAGAAATACCGAAAACTATTCAAATTAATAATATTCGTTTAAGATTACGAAGCAGCTGTAAGTTTCTAGGAATGATTATAGACGATAAACTTAAATTGAACAACCATACAGACAATGTATGTAACAGACATAGCAGTGCATGTTACGCCTTAAAAGTTTTGAATCCGCTAACAAATTACCAATCCAGAAAATCAGTGTACTATAGCTTTGTTTTTGCAGCCATTTCCAACGGTTGGAAGTATCAGGAGCATGCCCATTACAATAAAAGCGTTCGGTTTTATTGTAATGCGCATACTCCTGATACTTCCAACCACTTCCAACCGTTGGAAACGGCTGCAAAAACACAGCTTATACTACCTTGTGGAGACTATCAACTGATACAAATACAGTTTTCTGAATCGGGAGCATTATATACAGGGATTACGTTTTACAATAAACTACCGTTACATTTTACAGAATTATGCCCATTTACAAAATTTAAGCGTGAAACATACAAGTATCTTTGTGAATTAAAGCCATACTTTGTTCAGGAATTCATTAATTCCTAAATTTGTTCTTTTTTATGACGCATGTTTCTGTACTGGGCGCATATCTGTATTAATACATATATTATTGTGTATGTACAGTGACGTGCTTTAGTACTGACTCAAAGTGCCATAAAATTTTATAAATATAACCCTTATGTAAGACGATATATAACCGACTGCCCTCGAGGGGTGAGTCAGTACTAAAGCATATCACTGTACATATATTTGTGTAGTTCGCTACAGAAATAAAGACAGATTATTATTATTATTATTATACCATTACTTATAACAACCTCCGCAGATTTAATGCAGTTCAAAATAATTAATTTTGATGAAAACAATTGAATCATACAAGGTAGGCTTTTGTCGACCAGTTTGCCTAGAACAATAAATTATTGTAAAAATAAGTGAGGGGGAGAGATGGGAGTCTGTATTAGAAATTGCAACAAGACGTAATAACTGTGGTTTCTGCTGGAATCCATCATGTTACACTGTTGGAAAAAAAGTGACGATCACTCCCTATATAATCTGAAACTATGATTCTAACGCAATGAAAGTTGGTATGGAAGTAGTATTACGGAAACGTCCCGTTTGCGACTAAAAGCGAGTACGTCCTTGCTCATTTCATTTCCGCCATGCCCATTGCTCTGCCAACAACGGCTGCTCGAGACGGTGTGCGATTTTACGGAAGCATACACCTACCACGTGCATATCCACAATCATTCCACGACCGCATAGTACCCCGTCGCGCCACGGTAAGAACGGTCGGTTTCTCCTACTTGCTCCGATTTTCAGAGATTATACAGGGTATGCTCGTCAATTTTTTTCCAACAGTGTATGTCATGTATATATGCAACAAAAGCAATCAAACTCTCATCGGCTAAATTACTACTTGATGCTTTACGATAACTTTCGTTCACATTTAGATCTACTTCAAGAATTTTCAAGCATCCAATATACGTTACGTTAGCTCTTGAGCCAAAATAATTTTAGACGGCACTCGTTTGAGACCAATTTTGTATTATTATCGCAACTAACAAATATCTGGTAGAAGAGATGTTCCGATAATCTACTAACATTCCTCAAAATCAACACATCCATTGTACTATGTGCACAATATAATTTTATACACGTGCAACAGGATTCACAAAAAAGTTGGTATCCGAATTGGCAGTCACACAGGATCATAGATGACACACGCAATATCCTTACATCTCTAAATTGTAAATACAAACGAATACGTCCGATTCCATCAATTACCAATTACATTCAACCGTGCGTCCATTCGAATCGCGCTTAGTGGACCATAAACGCAAAACTCCGTATTATCAGCGGAACGCTTTCAAAATAAAAGGTAGCACGGGCGCTAATACACCACCTATCGAAATCGGATTAAAACGTGAAAAAAATACGCTATCCGTGGACTTTTGCCAATCTATGCGGGTACGGATGTCAAACCGAAAGCGCTATCTATGATTACCTATTAGTATCACTGATATGTGTAAAGTGGTTTAAATATTCGTGTTATATGATTAAATAGAGACGGAAAGCGAGAATTGCCAGTCGCAAGCAATAAGGTGCTAGTAGGAATTAGGTAGTAGGAAAATCAGAGAATATCAATAGGTAAACCGAACAATAAAACATGATCACGTACGTAAGGGACGGCATAAAAATGTTAAAGAATGTAGAGAAGAAATTATGTATTAATAAATAGATGCAGGTTTTATCAATGCTTCAAATAATTATAACAACTTTCGACCTTAATGTACAAAATCAAGTTCTACAACATCATAATGGGACCTATAATCTATTATTCTACCATCTTTAGAGTGGGCTGTACCATTATGGAGTTGGTGTCACAAATTTAAAATGAACCATCCATAATCCCAACCCCCCCATTATTGCCAATAATTTGAATAGTTCCAGTAGGTATGCCATGTCTAAATCCAGTTCCAAGTATGAGTAATCTTTCAAGAAAAGTGCACCACCTTATTGAAAATGATCGAAGAATTAGGCAGAACATATTGACGCCTTGTAGATTCTTCTTGACAATTTTTTTGACCATTTATAGGTTAGTGGCATTTATATATGCTACTTCCAATACAGTCCATATACAGGGTGTGCCAATTATCTGAATTCGGTCTATTATATCTTACCTATTAGTTTAATTAAAAAATGTTTTAAGTAAAAGTTGTTCGGGATCAACTGCTCTATATCGTAAAATAATTTTAGTGTATACAGGGTGTTCAGTTTTGGCTGAACGTTATAAAATTTTCTTTTTTTTAACGGAACACCTATATATTATGACATTTTCAGATTCCCCGTTGTAAATTAAGATAGTTTTGTCTGACAAACCTAGTACTAAAAATTAGCCGTTTCCTAGATATTTCAATTTTAAGAGGAAAAAGATCATTTTCATGGTTGTCTTTGAAAATTAATTCCGTCTGTACTAATATTTGTTTTGCAACGATTCTTTGACATAATTATGACATTACCTTAAGTTAAACAATCCATGCCAAATATCTTCATTATAGCATACAGGGTGTTTCGAAATTGAAAATTAATCGTTGAATTTTTAATACGGTAAAACTTATTTTTTTCAAATGGAACACCCTGTATATTTTTATGCCATTTAATAGTGCTTCAAGTTCGCTTTCAATCGCTTACAACATTCCCTATAGCTAATGTTAATACTTTTTGAGATATAGGTAATTTACTATAAAATACATAAACATTTATTGATATTGTTAAGATGAAGTCAACAGTGCTGTGCCAACTCTACTAATAGGTATATATAAAACGATGTCTACTTTAATATAAACAGAAATGGAAATATAAAGGCTTATTAAGTACAAACAAAACTTTTACTAAAAATAAAAAAAGGGTTGTAAATACAAATATCTATTATAAACATAAGTATAGAAGGCTTATAAAATGTCTTCGAAATGGCCACCTTCATTGTTTATACACAGCTCTAACCGCTGCCGAAATGATAATTTAACACGTAAAAGTGTTTCCGGATTTACTTGTCGAAAAGCGGCGATAATTCTTTCTTTCATGTCAGCAACAGTAGTTGGTATTTCTTGATAGACAATATTTTTGATATGTCCGCACAGAAAGAAATCTAAAGGAGTAAGATCGGGAGATCTAGCTGGCCAAGCAATAGGTCCATCCCTTCCAATCCATTTATTACCGTATATTTGTGTTAATAATTGTCGTACCAACACATGATTATGGCAAGGAGCACCGTTGTGTTGGAACCACATATTTCTTCTAGTAAGAGGTGGTACATCTTCTAGCAAATTTCCAATTTCGTTGAACAAAAAATGTCTGTATCTTTCACCTCGTAAAGGTCCGTCGAAGAAATGTGGACCAACGACAGTATTTGCCAATGATACCACCCCACACGTTAACTGACCATCTGTTTTGGAGACGAATTTCATAAATTATGTGTGGATTCATGTCTGCGTAATAATGGTAGTTGTGTCTGTTTACATAACCATTATTGTGGAAATTAACTTCATCTGTCCATAGCACATTATTCAAAAATTCCGGGTCTTCGTTCATTTTTGCCCCTTACCGTTCTGCAAAATTGTATTCGCCTATTATGATCTAAAGGTAACTGATGCAGTTGCATTTTATACGGATGATATTTATTCTATTTCAATATCCTTCTTAAAGAACTTACACTAATATCCAAATCTCTACACATTGTTCGTATGCTGATATTGGAGTGTTCTACTACTGTCTGGTTGTCAATCGTTCTATTCATTTAAATTTCTAGGTATACGTATTATGATTAATCATTCTTCTGGTATTATACAATTTTTAATAGAAACTATCTTTTTTTAATTGTACACATCTTTTATTTTTGTTCTTATTAAAGTAGGTAGACATCGTTTTATATCTACCTATTAGTAGAGTTGGCACAGCACTGTTGACTTCATCTTACCATTATCAATAAATGTTTATGTATTTTATAGTAAATTACCTATATCTCAAAAAGTATTAACTTTAGCTAGAGGGAATATTATAAGCGATTGAAAGGGAACTTGAAGCACTATTAAATGGCATAAAAATATACAGGGTGTTCCATTTGAAAAAAATAAGTTTTACCGTATTAAAAATGCAGTGATTAATTTTCAATTTCGGAACACCCTGTATGCTATAGTGAAGATATTTGGCATGGATTCTTTAACTTAAGGTAATGTCATAATTATGCCAAAGAATCGTTGCAAAACAAATATTAGTACAGACGGAATTAATTTTCAAAGACAACCATGAAAATGATCTTTTTCCTCTTAAAATTGAAATATCTCGGAAACGGTTAATTTTTAGTACTAGGTTTGTCAGACAAAACTATCTTAATTTACAACGGGAAATCTGAAAATGTCATAATATATAGGTTGTTCCATTAAAAAAAAGAAAATTTTATAACGGTCAGCCAAAACTGAACACCCTGTATACACTAAAATAATTTTGCGATATAGAGCAGTTGATCCCGAACAACTTTTACTTAAAACATTTTTTAATTAAACTAATAGGTAAGATATAATAGACCGAATTCAGATAATTGGCACACCCTGTATAGATCTGTTAGCAATATGGAAAATCGTCCTAATGTGTATGTTAGAATTGGTGAATGATTCGTGGCACTCATGCTGACCACATTTCAAATAATATTGGTGTTAGGCTAGAAGTGGCATATGTGTATGCCACCTACTCGCGAATACATCTTTCTATAAATAAGCAAGTATATTTTATAACGTGTATACTGTTCATAAAATGTAAGTATTGAATTTTATACTAAAATGATCCGTCTTTGCATCACAGTAACAGACATTTAAAAAAAATTGCCGCTAAGAAAATATTGTTGCTGGTACCTACCAATCCTACCTTACGATACGGGTGATTCAGATACGGCTCATAGAATAGCCGGTGCAGGAACAACGCTTCCCGTTAAAAGTACGGTGAAAAATTATTATAATAGTAATACTAAAAGAATTGATGTTAATGTTGCGAATGGGGTACAAACAAGCGCTTATACTACTGCACAATTTTATCCAAGATCCAAATGTATTAGATTTATTAAAAAGTAGTATTGATCCATCGAAAGTAACATCACAAAATATTACTAAAGTTCGCAAAACAAATATTCCTTTAATATATTGCGGAATCTTTAGTCGATGTATTCAACAAAAATATCAAGGAGGAGTCTTCATTTGGGTTTGGCACGAAGACCACGCACACATTATCCACGATTGTTCCTGGAGTGGAGGATACTGTCGATGCTCCCGATTGGCAGGACTCCCTTACAAGCACGGTTCTCGACGAATTAGATGGAATTATGCCATTACCGACAACTACCTCTTCAATCTCACAAAATATCTCATGGAACCACCACGACGGATTTTGTACTTTAACATCTCCGGGAGAAAAAGGATCGCACCTAGTGAAATTAGAAATGTTCGATACGAAGAAATTGCGGCAAGTACCGAAGAATCAATGGTGGAAGGAAGCGACGATCCGTATGAATTTTCTTGTGACAACACCAGCGGATCCGTTGCATCGTCAAGTCGACGAGGTAATTCGGACAGCGGTCGCCCGTATAAAAAACATAAAAAATCTCAAGAAGGAGGTGAAGAAGAAAAACTTATGGAGTTCATCACTAGGTATCCTAATGCTGCTAGGTATTGTTGCTGGTAGGTTGCTAATTATACTTATTCATTCCTAACCTCAATGCTAATGCATTGGTATATAAAACATTGCACAATATAAAGGTAATAATAAACAAATAAATGTTAAATATCAAGCAATATCACATTTACAAAGGCTATCAGCTGAAGATGTTTTTAATATTATCAATGAATTGTCTGAGAGAAAGCGTTAAATTCAGATTTTGACGGAGACAGTGACGCAGAACATAATTTAAACAATGGACTGCCAAAACCTAGATTAGAGTGATTCTAATAAACTGTATCCTAAAAGACCCAGAACGCAGAATATAATTTAAACAGTGGACTGCCAAAACCTAGATTAGAGTGATTCTAATAAACTGTATCCTAAAAGACCCGCGAAAAATGTTCCTGAAAGCGTACAAAGATTTAATATCTATTAGTGAATCATATTTCAATTCTGATGATTCTTTGGCTGATCCAGATTATCAACCCGAAAAAAGAAATAGAATTCACCACCTCTTCTCAGAAAGTGACGAAGAGGATGAGATACGTGAAAATTTTTGACGACGGCGAAACGAATGTTCAAGATAAAAATTTTACTATAAATTGGACAAGAAGATATCAAGCGTTCAAAAAAAAAATTAATGAATTGCAACAGAGCTTTGGACCAAAACACCCTGTTTTTTACTGATGATGTACTCAATGATATTTGCCAACAGTCAGAGTTATATGCCAAGCAGACGGGAGTTGAGTTCAAGACTAGTAGCGAAGAAATAGGAACGTTTTTGGGAATATTGGTAGTAATAGTAGGGGTATTCACAGTCTTGTACGTTGTATTGGTCACTTGATCAAGACTTCCATGTATCGAGGATAGCAAATGTAATGACTTTGAAGAGATTTTCGAAAATTTTACGCTGTCTTCATCTCAACAATAATGAAGACGCACCAGCTAGAGGAGCACCAAATTTCGACAAACTGTATTCCCAAATTGCTTCAACTCTTCATGTTAATTATCTATGGATGAAAGTATGGACGGATCTAGCTTCAAACAGTATTTGCCTATAAAACCAACAAAAAGAGGTTTTAAAATATGGACAATTGCATGTTCTAGAACAGGTTACCATTTGAATTTCAAAGTGTAGGAAAAATAATCAAATGTAAATGGAAGTTTAGGTGAACTGATTGTTTTGGACATTAGCAACAATTTTCAGAATAAAGGTTATTATCTTTATTTTAATAATTATTTTAGTACATTTATGCTACTGGCAAAATTACTTGACCAGGACACATTTTATTCTACATAGTTATGTCATTTTATTACTTGTGGCACTTATATGTGCCATCAAACAAAGATATTTCAAAATATTTAACGATAGGTGGCACAAATAAATGCTACCCAAAATCAACAAAACACCACGAAATATCAAAATATGGCATAACAAGTTTCTATACCCATACACCTAAATCAACCAAATCACATATTAGCTAATTCATATTTTATACAAACGGGTCTGCCGTATAAAGGGTTAGAGACGTGTTTCATTAATTGTTTCAAAATGTAATCATTAATACCAAGATTGAAGTAAATGTAACCATAAAAATATATTTTTTTATATATAAATTTTGCCATTCTCTGTCACCTTCTTAGGGGTCAAAATTTAAAAACCTTGAAGCACATGTTTCATTAATTGGGTCTAAACGCGTTACTAGCATGTTTCAAGTAAATTTGACTACCGAAAAATTCTTTTTTATTCAAACTTTGCCACCGTTCAAGACATGTCTCGTTAATTGTATCCCTATTAACTGTATATCTACAATATATTACTCTAGTTACTTCAATTCATCACTTAAGCGGTGTAATGCATAAAAAAAACTATTGACGTGCTAGCTAACAAATATAATTGTAATTATACTATTTCTTCACGCCAACCCTACAAAATGTTAAGTAACTATATCTAAAGGAAATGACCACCAAAATTGCTTTCCAAATCCTCTACTAAAGTTTCTGTTACTGATAAACTTATCATCTCCCCGCAGCTATTTCATCTTCGCATTTCTTACGAATATTCTCACATACTTTTTCTCTTTTGGAATCAATACATGGGCCCTAACACCGTTCCACACGCTACCATCAACCGCAAAAACAGATAAAAAGAGACACACGTCTTTATTCGTCGTCGAAAATTTCCAGTTCAATAAAAAAGTTGCTTCATATCGACGATGTAGACGAGAGGCAAAGTCCCGGCGTTAGAAACGGCCAATATCTTCAAAGGAAGGCCAGACAATTGAAACTTTCTTTTTAAAGCCAATGCCCTCCTGCTTTCCGTCCGACAATCGTGAAATGATCTGAAAAAGCTGCTCGCATCCAATAAAGAAAAATAAACGAAGGGTTTTCGTCGTCTGTGGAGGATGCGTTGATTCCCTATATCTGCATGGGAGATCTGCTGATTTTGGATGTTCGCAGTAAAGGATGTAGTGCATACATACATATCCATCCGGTGTAGGTTATTGTTACAATAGAACTAATAAGCAAATATTACTCCAACCATAGAAAAAATATATGAGGTTAAAGTAGTTTAACACACAATGTAGCATGCTCGTATATTAAGAATTCACATATATGGATTTTTGACATGAAAATAAAACTCTAAGGTTTATTTTAAAATAATTGTGACAAATACACTAAATGGTGTGATGCCCAAATGGCGTTATTTAATTTTTCTTTAAATGAAAATTTTAGGTTTCTTTAGGCGTTTTTGTGACAGAAGACGGCGATTATGACTTAAAGCTTTATGATGACTAGCAATGAACGAAACCTAGAGGTATTACATGAAGATAACTTTATCACCTAACAAAAAAACATTACTAAATAAGTACAAAATGACTGTGTATCATATGTGCAGAGCGGCAATAAAGTTAAATCAAGTAAACTTGTGAATTCTTCGAATGAGTACCAAGCCTGGTTGAGACAATGCTTTTACAAGGTTTCTTTGAAAATCTTTGTGCATAGATTCTTTCATAATGGTGGTAAGATGTTAAAAGGGCGTGTAACTAATGTAGTACAGTCATTGATACTCAATCTTTTATAAGGTGGAAGAGCGGGCCTGCTGATTAGTGTCGTCGACATATTCTTATGGAGAGAGATGTGCTTTGGTGTGTGTAAGGATTTCAGGAATGTAGATTGAAGTCTCAGCGAGTATTCAGTGTTCTTCAAAGCGAGGTCTACAGGACAGGTGTTGGGCATGCCTTAGCACGAAGCACTTTCCTTTGTAGGATTTGGGCTTCGAATATGAACGAAGACACTACCCTCACCATCGGTGAATGAAACGAACTGCATAGTAGGATAACCTATCCAGCTTCTTTGTTTATCACTCTCCAGATACATTGTATTGCATAAATGGCCGAAATATGTGGTTAAAGGTGGTTAATATGTGCTTGCCAGATTTAAAGTAGATCTAGCTCTATGTTTGTTATTGGTTTTGCCAATACCAATTTGAAGAATTGACTTTACAAACAGGGTTATCCAAGAAGGTATCTGAAAATATAGAGCTGCTTAATGTGTCCGCCAATGGTGCTATTACTGCCAATATTACAAACTTTACAAATGTTTGTGTACCACAATTACAATAACCTTAGGTTCATCTAAATTTTAATGGTACGCTTATGTTTATAATATCAAAAACATTTATTGGTTTAAAGAAGCAGGATTGCTTCATCACGGTGATCTTCGATAGGTTGTTTAATGAATCCTGTCCAGAATCCTGCCCAGAAATCGTTTCGAAAGTTTTGATTGATTTCAGGTGAGGAGTGATTGCCGCTGTAACAGTCGGTGGTATACGTTATACATGAGGCTTTTAGAAGGCCTAGAGTTTCTTTCATGGTATTATATTCTTCATGCATCATTGTTGCTTGAATTTGTAATTTGGGGAGAAGAGTGACAGGAATCCAATTACAAAAAAGTATCAATTGATTAATGATACCATATACTGTCGAGAATCCACTTGCAAATTTTGTCAGAGCTGCATTTTCTTGATTTATAGATAATGTTATGAGTTGAGGTTCATAAGCAGACAGGTTTCCAGAAAGTACTTGGGCTTGATCAAGTGAAAACATTATCTATTAAGTTTCAGAGACACACTATTGGGGAAGCAGCCAAGTAAAACTACTAATTCCTTATTACTGTCTAAGCTTTCGTAAAATTTATTTACTTCATCAGAAACACAAGCTAGAAGACACAGTACAAATACACTTTTATGATGCATTACAAATAAATTACTTACATCGGAATAATAAGACAAGCCATCATAGTAAATCGATGGTCATCCTCACAGGTTAACACTCAATTTTGCATGAATACACAGTTGATGAAATGACTAGGAAATGATCTATACAATTACGATTTACGATTAACACAATAATTTCAAAATTTTAACTTTAAAACACAACCTACCTGTCTTAGGAGGTAAAGGCGAATGCGTTTACGCGCTTAAATTCAGCGAGGATCAGCTGATTGTCGCAGAGTCAGTCTTACCAACATGAATTCCCCCAAATCGAACTAAATAAAGCACAGTGAATAATATACACCGATGTGTAAAAGTAAACGTTATATGGCAGCTCTTCGGTTCTCGGGTTCTCTGCCGTGTAGAAAGGTTGTGGTACTTGGCGTTTCGACCATCTTGTCGTGATCTTCTTCAGAAGTAAAGTAACTTCACTTCTGAACCTTGGAACACCTGAAGACTTGGGACAAGACTTCACTTCTGAAGAAGATCACGACAAGATGATCGAAACGAAGTACCACAATCTTTCTACACGGCAGAGAACCCGAGAACCGAAGAGCAGCCATCAACAGCGGCCGTGAAAGCCTGAAGACTACATAAACGTTATATGTTTAGATTATTGAGGATTTAGTAAGGATTATTATCTGAATGTAAAATGTAGGAATAGATATTACTTAAATTACACAAGTCAGTCTTGAAATTAATATGGTCTTTCTGTTTATTAATACGGCACAGTTTTCGTGGGCTAGTATCTTAACGTCGTGAATCTCAAAAATGTGGTTTAATCTTTGACAGTGGTCAAAGTGGTCTGGGTAAAAATATCAACAAATTACACGATATTTTCATTAACAACGGCTATCCCAATATAGCCAATAGATTTTACAATACATTCAATACAGCTCTCCATTCTCCGAAACCAATTCTTAAACCAGCTCTGTCAAGTTTCACTAGACTTGTTGTCCCAAGTCCTCAGAAGCGTCACTCCTGTAGTGGTCCAATATTCTCAAAAAACTCAAGTATCTATTCTTGACGTTGGCCGCGGTTGTATATCACTTAGCTATGACTGTCTCAAATGATACGCTCCGCAATTCAAATCGATTTGAAAAATACGACTACTATTTTCTTCCATGCAGATTGGAATCTTCTGACTGCTAGTGCTAGACCCGTTAGCTGCCATGATGTTGTTTACATGCAGAGATTATCCCTCGGCAAACATTTTTATTATTCCTCGGCACCAAGTTACTAAGTCGGTTATCTGCTCTTCAGTTAGTTTATGTGGCACCTAAAGACAACACAAACGAATTGCCTGTGCATTTAGGTGTCCTTTGGCTGATAGTAAGTCACTCGCTTGTCTTCGTTGTGCATCGCATGAACATATCTCAACACACAACAACAAGCAACCTCTTGCGACTTGTTGTAGCGTCATATTGCAACATTTTCCTAGTACCCTTACTATTTAATCGGAAAATTATTATGTGATTAAAAATCCATATAAAAATATATCCACGTATAAAAAAATTTACGAAAAAAATACAAATCTATTCGCACAGAACATAATCTTTGTGTGTAATTTTTTATAGATATGGTAACTGAAATTTTGTCGCTGACTGTATATCCGTTATTTATTTACGACAAAATTGCCATTTAATACATATAAGATTAGACTACTTTAGGAAAATCAAACATCAACTTCAATTAATAGAGTTGGTCATGTGATTTTGTGAATAGAGGACAGATACCCACCCTATATTAAGTTATTACAATAGGTTCAGTTGCCCATAAGCTTAACTTTACCGAAATGTGATCTATTAACTGATACAATCTGTTTGTGACGTGGTCAGAATTTATATAGCTGATGTATGTGTGTTTGTATGTCATCTTCAATACTATATAAAGTTCATACTTTACGATATAAAGTTACAAACTTATCTAAAACGGATGGGTTTAGTGGAAATACCAGTTTAAAGTTGTTGATGTATGTATCGATATCAGTAGATATGGGTTGTAAGTTATGAACTTGTTATTAGAGATAGACACCATTAGATTATGACGTTTAGACAAGTAAGATTGAATGCAATTATAAATAAGTTACAAAGTAAACATCCCTCAACAAAAATATCCATCTCTGTAAGACATTTGACTACTCATTTGACATATCAACTACTCCTTTAATTTTCGATTATAACGCAACATGGATAGCTCATGTACCACAGCTATTGTAAAATGCTTTCATTAGAAACACAAGACAAAACTCAAATTGTAACGGAACCCTTCCAAACAAGGATGACTTCCCTCGCTGTATTTCTATTTGGGTATCCACGCTTTTATTGAATGTTTTATTTAAGGTAACGCTTAATTCCGCTTTCAGCTTACTTAGTTCCTGAAACAGGTAGGTATATATCTATGTACCATCTGTAAAGGGAGACGCGATTTGGTTCTGAATCTATTTACGTAGTGAATTACCTGTGCGGAGCTGCTTTTGTTCTGTGATCAAACACCTGCTTATTCAGCGAAGCTTTCATTTTATGGTAATATAACTAAAATATAGTGACGTCGAACTGTATTTCGTCAGACCTTTCAGGCGCTTCTGTGAATTTTCTGTTATCTGAATTGGATGATGTCTTTGAAATCGTAATTAAAATAAATATTTGTTGTTTATATTTTATATTGTAAAGGTGAATGTAACCTTCAGTATATACGAAAAGGATCGGTTCGCAATAGAAACCGTTTCATTACTAACATTGAGAATTACATGGAACCTTAGCCTAGATATGCAGAACAAATATGTACGTGTCCATTATTTTTTGGAATCAATTGAAGAGGAATTAATTGACCGTTCTATTATATGGTGATAGTGGATGAAGGAGAATTGCAATTATAATACTATTGCATAACCATGCAAGACATCTAGTCTTTATGTGTGTTCAAAACGTTGCTTAGAGTGTCAGATAGTGTCTTTTTCGCTGCGCTTTCCTTATATTCATTCCACTATCAACTAATAGCAATTGATAATACGAATAATATTGACTGAAATCGTATCTGTAATTTTTTTTAATTCCCTAAATGTACAAAAACTAAAATTTACTACAGTTTGATCAATCACTCTGATATATGTATGTAGTTTGATATAGAGATAATTTCGTAAATGTACTATTGCACGATAGTAATATTAGGAGACTATAAGGTATGTGATTTTAGATTATCAGCTCTGTTTCTGCTAATGGTCATTTTGCTTCTGTGGTGATTCTATATTCTAACTAGGAAGTTAGGTG
Source organism: Holotrichia oblita (assembly GCA_023690525.1). NCBI lineage: Eukaryota > Metazoa > Arthropoda > Insecta > Coleoptera > Scarabaeidae > Holotrichia > Holotrichia oblita. The sequence continues at coordinate 45,645,572 of CM043015.1, read as the reverse complement.
AATCGGTTGAATTGTACTCTATCAAATGTAGTAGTAATTATTGCTCTTTGTTTAAAGATTTAATTTATAAGTTTTGCATGAAAAGATGTATCTTGCAGCGTAGCTTTTGTTTTTCGTCTTGGAAAAATGTCTTTATTTGACTTCATTAGCCATGACTCTTAAGCTCGTAAAACAACACCTACGGTAGATGGTCTGGACCTTTAGCTTCTCGGTAACTCGTAACATTAATTTCAATATCACGTGTTAACAAAATATTGTTATAAACAATAAACTTTCATATGTAGACGTTTGAATCTGACCGCCTCAGTAGGTACGGCTACGCAGTGATGCAAATCAAAAAGCACAGGCTACTGAAGGAGAAAGCATGAGTTTCCAAATACTGGAAAGTGGGTTACCATTGCCTGATTAAGATGCTGAGGATGTTTCTCTATTTCGATCGTTTCTCTTACTCTTCAAGGGAAATAATGTAGCGACTTGCTTACAACAGATGTTTGATAAAAACAACTTTTTTTACCTCGAAAATGTTCGGCTAAGCCTGAGTGTCCTGATCTATCGTAAATGCTCCTACCCTATGCCCCTATCCTAGTTCATTTTAATCTGTATGATGAATTGGATGTCTGAGTGTTGATTATTAAGGAAATCCAAAAAAGATGGTACAATTTTTTACTCTAAAATCAGGTATGGCTTCAAATGCCTCCATAAAAATATTAGCTACAACCGGAGAGAAGAAAGGACCTATAACCTATAAGTTTGTTGGTAGTGTTTTTGCTGTTGAAGCTAACTGAGATCTGGAGATTGATTGTCTCAGAGTGATATTTGCTGGATTATATCGACTACGTATTTCCTGTGTATTTTTGAGTATTTAGGAGGGAGTTGGGTAAGCTGTAGATGGGTGAATCTAAAACCAAAAGGTAAAGGTTCGCGGCAAAACGTCGACTTAGTATATTCCAAACCCATGCTCTCTAGTGGGCAAGGTCGGAAGTAGCACACTGCAGGGAAGTACGCAACACACCTCGGTACAGCAGATACAGTTCTCCAATGCTTGATTTCTTTCCATTGCACTCGTTCGGAGGGTGGTTTCCAACAATATGCCATTAGAGTCTATTAAAACCATAAATTATCTAAATTTCATACATGATTCCTTTCCTGAAATTTTAGGATCTTTGCTTTTTAATATTTCTAAAATTAAATTTGTCAATTTTTAGTTATTTTATAGATATTAAAATAACGAGAATACTATGCGATTTATAATGAGCGAGTGAGATGATTTAAATCGCTAATATTCTAAACTTTACCGTATTATCAAAGACGAAAACAAATCAAAAATGTTATTATGATTATAATTAATTTTTGAGGCAACAAGAAGTGTAAGAACAGAAAAATAAATGCAATTCCTAAATTTCTATTGTACCTTGAACGACGAAAACAAAACAGCATGTAAAAAAATATCCCTTTCATTAAAAAAATATGTAAAGGCTTGGACGCTTTTGATAGAAATCTTAAGCGATTTTGCTATACCTGAAAGCATTTTAGAGGCATCCAACAGTAGAATATTGGGTTTGTTGCCAGAAAAATCAAAAATATAATACGTGAAAGAATATCGTCTGTATTGTGAGTGGTAAAACGGAGAACAAGTTCAAGAGGTTGGGGAAACGATTATACTCACTTATTTTGTCAAACTTTCAAGTGAATATTCTTCTCCATCGTTGAAGTCAAAGTATTCCATGCTGTAAATTTGTTTAAAAATTGATGAACCGAGTGAAAATCGACAAGTATGGTGATTTAATAAAATTTATCAAAAAGAAAAATGTTGGATATAGAATTAAAATATCTAAAATATTCGCAAGGGAACAAAGTTCTTCACTGGATCTCTTGGTGCAGAAGTAGAACACTAAACACTTTAACCCACTAAACACCAAACAAGTTTTAACTAAAACACCGACACGTTTCAACAGCAATGCTGTCATTATCAAGGCGATAATAAAACTAAATTAAAATAAAATCTACAAAAACAGGTAACGTAAATGTTATGCACGGTCAATCCGATACGCATCATTAGTTTCCGATTAACGAAAACAATGACGAATACGGTATAGGTCCGTGGTCACAGTTCATTACACATGACTTATTTTTATATATTTCTAAACTTTCGAAAACATCTAGAAACTTACAATTGTTTATTTGTCTAATTAATTTAACATTCGTATGATGGATGTTGTGATCTGTTTCAAAAATGTGTTGGGCAACGCTCGATTTCTCAATTCTATTAAATCTAAGATTAGTCATATGCTCTTTGAATCTAGTTGAGACTGCTCTCCTGGTTTGCCCAATATATTTTTGATTATAATCTTTACAATTGATTTCGTAAATACCTGACTTTTCTAGAGATTGTATTTTATCTTTAGGGTTACGGATGAGACTTCGTAAACTAGTCCCAGAACTGTAAACTATTCTGAGATCTAGCTCAGAAGATTTTACTCAAATCTTTAGTGATAAAGGGAGCGTAAGGGAGGGTCACAACGGGTGAAGCTTTAACATCCTCTCGAAAAGTCGTAGATTCTTTCACAGTTTTCTTATAATTAAACTTCCTGATTAACTTATAGATATGCTGAGGCTGGAGACCATTACACTTGGCCGCATCTTTTATAATTTTAAGCTCTTTCTCATACCTCGCCTTGTTCAAAGTGTGTTGTTGTGTTGAACACAATGATGGGAATCTGAAGGAATGTAGCGAATTCATTGATAAATTTTTGTAAACAACTGCGAAAGAGGTATTTTTGGATGATCACTGTAGCTTTTTTGATTGGAGTTGGTTGAACATGTAGAATTAATAAATTAGTAAAAATATCTATAGACGACGATTTTAGAGAGTCCTTGTATCTGAAAGTAATATTAATCCGGTGATGTTATTTAAGAAATGTGTGGCACTACAGCCGTCACATGTTCACACCTTTAAAAGACTGTTTATCTCCTAGAGTAAGGGAAAGCGTACGATTCAGCCTTGATGTGTTCATTTCTTTTCTAAAATGCTTGAGACAACCGCTACATATGTATCTCTACCTTAAGAAACCAACTATGTTTACCACTCATTGTATTAGAAGATGTTCAGCAACTCTTCTTGTTACAGCCGATGAAGACATTATAAATTTGTAAAAATTGATTGATGGGAGTCGAGCAAAGTTTCCAGAGTGTATTTAGAAGAAAACATGATTAAAAAAGTTTCAATTGCGCAGAAAATTCAAGTTGGGAAAGTTTCAATAAGCAATGTCTCAAATACTAAAGAATCAATGGTTCAGTGTTCATTAGATGCAATTGGTAAGGAAACTAAAGATCTAGTGATCCTACGCACGAACTGCACACATTTGATAATTGCGACAAAATACATATTCTTGTTAAAATAAAATTGTTGTACTGTAATTTTGTATTCCAATTTGTAAAACCATCAAATCTTTAAAGCAAACATTTTCATAATTTGGCAGTTCGCAATGACTGCTGTCAAACTCGAGAAATAAGTGCCATATTGGTTAACAATGTATACCACAGCATATATTTACTTTTGTAAATTTAGAGCTCTACGGAAGATTAAAAAAACAATTAGTAACACAACTGTTTTATTGATTAATTTAGGTGATATTTTCCTTAAACATAAAACGGTGTACCATAGGTATTTCTTCCGTGACAACTTCCGTTTATTATTTTTATTACTGCCCTATTTATTGCTCAATCTGAAGATATGGTCGAAAATTTAAGTAAAATTCAATTAGCTGAAATATTTAATAACTGTGTTGCAATTGAACCGTATTCAAGGAACGAATATAATACTACCCCACAGCTCTATGAACTACAAAATTAACAGAAACCCAAAATTATTTAATTCGGTTTTCGCTAATTCGTTCCATTAATTTATGAAAATACCCAAGAGATCAATACTATAATTCATAGTAAATAATTTCGAGCCGGCTTAAATTCTATAGCCGCAAAACTTTATGCCATCTATTAATCCAGCAACCTCTCTTCTCAGTTTCTCATTTATCAATTTCCCGTAGCAAATTAATTCCATCTCACTATTATACACAACAACTATACGGAATATTGTAATAAAGGTCTTCCTTTCAAATCCTAGTTTTCGGCGTTTCCTCTCGCTTTACTCCCTGGATGGTACTCTTTATACCATGTTATTATAAATATCAAACGCTATCGTCTCATTTACGATTCTGGATAAACAAGCCTCTCGTCGAATCAATAACGAAGTGAGAGACGAGCGCTACGGCAATTCGGAGTTAAAGTTATTCGAGAGGATTTGTACAATAAACGGATATCTTCTAACGAATCGAATCGTAGGCGTTTATACCTCTATCGCTACACAACAGTATATAATTGCAGTTGTTTAGCAGTTCCAGTCCATTTAACGTTCATTGGTATTAATTTCCAATTCGAATTCTGTGAGAAGAGAGTAAACGTTTTTGTTGAAGGGAGTTGAAGGTAATAGTAACGCAATTTACTAAATAGCATATACAAAACAGATATACTTATGTTAATAACAACAACAATATGAAAACGATTTTTTTTTGACACCGAAGTGTATTTATTTTCTTGGCGTATGTAAGTACATGTATATAATGCAATTTTTCCCAAACGCCAATTAAATTAAACATATTTTTATTTAGAAATATGCCGTCCGGAAGTGGAGTCGAACCACCAGGTATGGCTATCGCGGCCTACGGCAACACCGTTGCGCCACCGGGCGGCTTCGACAGCACTAATAATCTTCACAAATTTTTGTATTTTGATGTATAAAAAATGGCTCTTTGAAACACTAAAAATTTGTACCAAATATGAAATAGGTAGTTATTTTAATTCATACTTTTGTACAAATGGCTAAATGTGTTACCACCAAAATCAGCAAAGACGACGAATATTTATCATCTTCTATATTGTTTGAGTTTGAGCAGACGGATGAATTTAGTCCCCTAATAGTTTCCCTTGTGCCATCTCGACCTACAAAACATCAAACGAAGAAGAATCTAGGAACATATGAAATAGAAGAAACTCACTACTCAGGGATTGGTAGTTATCGAATAATTGAAGACCACTCGTGTTCAAAGACAGTATTATCAAGAAATAATGCAAAAATCGAATACCGGTCGCTCCTACTCTGAGCCTGATGGAAACGAAAACGATAACGATGTTCCTAGGTACGCAGTGCTTTAAAAAAATAATAAATTTGGTTTAGGTAGGTACCTAGGTACTAAGATATGATTTCATGCAAATATTACATTTACAAAACATGTTTTTTGTTAAGGGTTATTTGTTATTTTCATAAAATGATTTTTCTTAAGGGTATAAAAATATTTTTTTTATATTTAAATTTGTAAAAAATAATTATTTTATTATAAGGACTTCTGTGAAGCAAAAAAACTGTCTAGAAAATAAATATAAATATCAATATTTTTTTACATTTTAAGTGTTTCAAACTTTTATAACACCCACACTCCCACCTCAAATTCTGTGTAAAGATAATACCAGCTATTTCAAGTCTTCGCCCTTACACGCTGAAGTAGACGATCTTCTTCTAATTCATATTCTTCGCCGTTATTGATATTTTCTTCATCATCATCTGGAAAATCTGCACCTCCTAAATACTTGGCAATATTGTAGAGTACAATGCCACAAACAATAACTGAAGGGACTCTTTCTAGTTTAACACGGCACATATATTTTAGAATTGGAAATCTTCGCTTAAGTTGGCCGAAGCATCTTTCGATAATCACCCTTTCTTTCGTTCGTATTCGTTATTTGGGTTTCGAAATGGTGTCATCAGCCACGGTTCTAAACCATATCCGTCATCTTCTAGTAATATTGCACCAGGGAATTGTTGCTTAAGGAAACGTGTTTCAGAATTTCTCTAAATTCTAGCGTCATGAACAGAACCCGGCCAATTTGCATCAATACTAGTAAACATTTCTTTGGAGTTGCACGTTGATTGGACATTTAAAGTCGTACCTACTACTGAACTAGATGCACAATTTATCGAGCATATGCTCACAATGTGAAGGGAAACCTCCGTTTTATTCATATCAATCGGAATATGTGCTTAAAGTAAGTAGATGCTCATGCTCAGAGGAAAGTCTTGAGTAAAAGCGTTTGCTTACATTTTTATTCATAAAATATGTAGCAAATGCTCGAAATTTTGCGAGTATAGAGCTTTGCTCTCTTTTATTCATACCACCCATAAATATGCTATAACTTTGTGTTTATTTTATGCCGTTTGTTTAAATGTTATGATGGCAGGGCTGAGGACATGGCAAAGCGGTATTTTGAAATGGCTATAACTCTTATGCATTCTTAATAAATCTTAATGCAAAAGCCTCATGCATAGACTACAATGATTTTGTAAGCTTTGATGGGCTATATTTTAGCCAGTGAGCAATTGTCTTTAAGTTCGTTTGCAGAATGATTGAAGCCATCGACGACATCGACATATGGCCACCATAATAGTTCTTGTTGTTAGTAAGTCTGCAATTCAGAAAAGGTACAATACTGGTCCAAGCACGCTTCCCTCAGGGACCCCTTACAGTACGGGATATCAATAGGTGTAATCACTAACCTGATTCACTACGATGTGTCTCACTGTTAAGTGTGATATAACGAATGATTTTAGTATTGAATTTACAAAAAAGCACGTTTCTGTGATATGATAAAGCCTGTTATCTGTGTTTGATTGGAGGATTGTGTTGTTGGGGTCTTCTTGGCCGTCTTGTGCCCTTCCAGTCGACACTCTGTAACTCCTCTCGATGTAAGACTGTGGTGTAAGTTGTTTTAGATGCATTGGTTTTGTTTGTCATCTATCAAGTTTTATTTTCTTTAGTTTTGGCGAATTAATGTTGTTATTGGATAATTTTTTCCTCAGCAGTTTTCTTTTAATGTCTACTTAGTCAGATTTTTTCCCTAAATGTAATGCGATACATTGTTTTATTTTCGCGGATGAGCCTTGTATATTTTAATTGTCGCGTCTTTGATACAATTCCTACTAGATGATTTACATCTTTGAAAAATCTTCAAAAACTCATGTGAATATGAGCACCACTGTATTCACTTTAACTCCATCGAGGTTATGTAGAACTTTATAACTATCAAAATGAGCGAAACAAGAGCAGAATAAACGCTATGTCGGTCTTACATTTCTTATTTTGTGTCAATTCATTTTGTAAAGCGGAAGTTTATAGTAGATATGAAAAATGTTATTCCTGTTTCTCAACCAATACGTCGATTCATCAGTAGATAAAAGTTGCAAATTGTTTGCTTTCATTATTTTCACGACTCCTCTGTGGTTTGAAATTTTCAATTAAAACTTAATTTCACTCATCGTTCTTGCTTACGTAACAACATAGATAATTGAAATTAAAGCTATAGCAAGTTTAACAAGTTGTTATCTTTAAATAAACAATCATGAGTTCGTGTATGACTACATTTAGACGCTTTGGTATAAATCAATATATGAAGAGCTGAAGTAAAAATTTAAAAGTGTATCTAGTTTAATATCCTAACAAAATATTAAGAATACTTAGGCAGTGTTTGCAACACCAAAGTGAGCTGTGTCAAACTTTCGATTAAACATGTAAGTTCGAGAATAATTACCTACCCTTTCCCTATCTTGGAACAAACTTCAGCTAGCTGTAGTTTACAAAAAGACATCGAAAATTAGCGTCATTCCACGTTCTCGCATAAATTGTATTCGAAATCACCTTATGCAAGTAACACTCCCATAAGTAATCTCTCGCAGATATGATGGATTACATGTAGAGAAGCCTGGGAAAAAGGAAGATAGAAAGGTGTTAGAGAAGGATAAAGCACGGCGAACTATTCGCAGTTTCCACCTACCAGACGCCAGCGTCAATATCATCGGGAAGACTTCGGTAATATCAGGTCGTCGGAATTTATCCAAGTCCGCCCGGTATTAAAACCATAGTAATAGAAACGTGACATCTTCATCGCCGGATTAGTTCAATTAAAAGCGAACTGGAGGCGGTTTGATATTTTCAACCATATTTCACTGGCCCGCCATCGACGTTCTCATTATAACCGTAAAGGGAATGGAGAGATCCCGTGAGCATGTATGTGCTACGCGCCCGCCTAGGACTTAATTAAAAAGTTAACAATGCCTCGATGAACGATGCTTCTGCAGCACTTTTAACTTGCCTATATACATATAGGTATATACATATATATACTATATGCGGTGAGGTCATTGCCATTACAGTTGTGCGAGGGCACACGAATAATGTTAGTAATAAATACAAAGTGATACGAAATAATGCCTTCAGTGAGATATCCCTGGAAATATATTGTGAATCTAAGGCTTGCTGACGTTAGCAGCAGAATACACTAGGAGAAATATGAAATATCAATGAATGAATTTTCCAAATGTTAAATAAACTGCAATAACATCTGTACCGTTTGTAAAATGAATTAAATTGAAAGTAACAAAACACACGAAAGAAATGTAATTAAAATGACCGTAATGCAGTATTTGACTAATTAAATTTTACCCCATGGGGAAACTGTGTTTCGAATATGAAATTTGTAATATTGTTTGCTTCTTTGTGTTACGGTTTTTGTTTATTTCACCTCTTTCATTTTTGCAACCAGAACGAATTGAATTGGAAGTAATGAAAAAATTTTGACGTAAAATGGATTATCTGTTTCGAGACTGCTTTGGACTAATTCCATTTTGCGTGTGTGTGTATGAGTGATCACTAATAATCTCCTAATAAGCAGAATTTTGCGTTGGAAAAGAAAACGCGTACTTATTATTTTTACTCCATTTCCTCAAATTTCCATTACCGAGCAAAACATATTTACTCAGACCTTTTGGGAATATAATTTCTAATTCGAATAAAAAGAGCACCGTTTTATTAGTTATTACTGCCGTAGTAGTATTTTGTCTTTGTAAAGGGCTTTTATGCCGTAAATAGAATTGCAAAACACTAAACGATTGTGTTTACTACTGTACTAGCTGCTCACTACTCGATCAAAAATAGTAAACACTCGCATAACCTCTCCAATGGACAGTAAATCAGAAACGCCTACTGAAGACTATACTAGACTGTAAAGACGGCAAACAATTGAAGTCCAAATAATAATGATAATGTTTTATAAATTAAAGATAATATAATTGATGGTAAATTAATTCCTCGGGTATGCGGTCAAAAGAAAGAGAGGTCAAACTATTGACTTATTTATTAATTTCTCAATATTTCGCAGAATATTCCTGCTTCATCAGGAGAACTACAACGTTAAAAAACAACAATGAATTATCAAAATAGAATAACAAACAATTGTACTTACTTATACAAAGTGTAAGTTAAAACGGCAACGGTATGTAATAACTAGCAATACATTAGCTACAAGAAAAATCAAACGGAAAAATTTAAAATTTCAAAATTGATTGACAACACCCAAAAAACATTTAGACAAATATGTTAACAAAATTAAAAATTTTTCCATAGTGATAATATAAAATATCCTTTACAGTAAATGTATGAAAAATAGTGAATTCAGCAGAATTAAATAACAGTCAATTAAAAGGTAAGAACTAAACAAAAATATAATCATGGGGCAATAAATTATTAATGATAATGTTTTTTCAAAAACTGAGGATGTGGATAATATTTGTGTAATGGACTCTGATATATTTGATCATAGAATGTTGTTTGCGGTTTTACCCATCCTCACATCATGTAACTTTGTAAATTCCGTATATTATGAAAGAAATTTTAATGAAAATAGCATCATACGAGCAAATGTTAAATAAGGTATCTTGGTGCAATTTGTACAGTTATGAAAATGTAAACGCTGCTTACAATTATTTTTATGATATTTTCATGGAATGCTTTAGTTTTTGTTTCCCAATGTCAAAGAAAAATGTTAAAAACAATGGAAATTGGGTTACTTTTGAGGTGAGACGTTCTTGCGAAGATGTTAGAGATTTATATATTTTGCAAAAGAAGTTCCCTGCTTTGAAGGAAATATATATGCAACGAAAAAAACAACATGCTAGCCTGTTGAAAAATACTAAAGGTGATTATTATACAAATAAAATTACCTCGTCATCAAATCAATCTAAAGCGGCATGGAATGTTATTAACGAATTGTCTGGCAAAGTAAAACAACATGAAAATATTGTTCTAAAGAACGATGAAGAGACAATAGAGGATCCCCTTCAAATAGCTGAAACTTTTAATAAATATTTCGTCGAATCGGTCGATGATATCCTATCAAAAATTTCTAGTGGTGGCAATTGTTCAAGTAGCAGCTATAATCATGTTGACAGTTAGAGGGAAGTAACGGCTGTCACAATCCACGATCATCTTAATTACGCTCCACGATCATCTTAATTACGTTTAGCTCATGTTGACAGTATGTGTGCAATGCCATTCAACGAATATGAGATAAAAGACTTGTTTAATAAGATTAAAAATAAAAGCTCCGCTGGACCCGATGATGTACCGTCTAGTTTAATGAAAAAAATATCAGACATATTAGTGACCCCATTAACCATTTTAGTGAATATGTCATTCAGGTTAGGTGAATTTCCAGAAAAATTGAAACTGTCCAGTATAATACCGTTATATAAAAGAGGTTCACGACTAGATATAGTCAATTATCGTCCATTAACAATTTCACCTAGTTTTTCAAAAATATTTGAATATGCGATGTTGGACAGATTACTTTCGCATTTAAATAAACACAACGTTTTAGCGTGCCAACAACATGGTTATCGATATAATCATTCAACACTTACCGCGATTCATGCCCTATATGAACATGTAATAAAAGCTGTTGAATCCGAAAAGTTTTGTGTGGGAATTTTCTGTGACCTAAGTCGTGCTTTTGATTATGTTGATCATGATATTTTGTTGACCAAGCTAGAATGGTATGGAATTAGGGGTGTAGTAGCGCAATGGTTTGAGTCGTATTTGCGTGGTAGGCTCCAATTGGTAAAGATTCGGCATAAAACTGGTAGTTGTATAAGTAATTTTAGATCTTTTATTTTACCTACTGAAAGAGGGATGCCTCAGGGTAGTGTTTTGGGCCCTGTACTCTTTTTAATTTTTGTAAATGACATTGTTGACTTTCTGGTTAACTACAAAATAATTATGTATGCTGATGATACTAGTGCTATTGTATCAAATAATAATACCTTAGAAATGGAAAATAAATTAAACGCAGTTTTGAAAGATATGACTACTCTGTTGTTAGTAAACCACAACAGACTATATTTAAATGGTAATAAAACAAAATATGTGATTTTCCATACTATTCAAAATGCAACGCAACTTGATTTCGATATATCTGCACAAAACAATGAAATACAGCGGGTAAGTGAAATTAATTTTTTAGGTATGACTATGGACGAGACATTATCTTGGAGTACTCATTGCCAGAAAATTATAAATAAATTAAATTCGGGCTTCTATCAAATACGTAATCTCAGGACGATAATTAATATTAAACCTTTATTATCGTTTTATTATGCTAATATTCACAGCGCGAAATGTATTTTTGGTCCAGAAACGTATTATTCGTTGCATAGCTGCAATTAACTCTAGGAAATCATGTAAGCCTTACTTTAGAAAATGGAATATTCTGCCCGTTCCTGCCTTGCATATATATAAATTGTTGAAGTATATTCACAAGAACAAACGGGAATTTCCGTGCAATAGTGACGTCCACACTTATGATACTACGTTTAAAGGAAATTTTCATATTCCTAGGTTTTTATTGAATTTAACCAAAAACTGTCCTAATTCTTTGTGTTTAAAAATATTCAACGCATTACCTTAAAGGTTCAAACAGATTATAAGTAGCAATAAGTTTAAGAACAGTATTAAAGCATTCCTAGTAGAAAAATGTATATATTCTCTTGAAGAGTATTTTAATGAATGTACCCTGTAGTTTCTGTGTTTATTGTATATTGTATGTAACTGACGAATTTCACGCTGTACCTATATGTGCATAATGAAACGAAATATATATTATTATTATTAAATGACCAATCGCTGCGAAGTACTTATAAATACTGTAATAGTGGAAATGGTCCAAGCCAACCAACGGCAATACTTATTACATTTATAAACAATACAGCGACAATAACCTAGTTAATAAAGACATTCATTAGTGCAGACTTCCTCTTCAAAATCATAAGCCAGATCATGAAAACTATCTCTAATAATAGGCAAAAGCGAAGTTATAACATACAATAAGGATATAAGGTGAAAAATATGCACAATATTACATCAAATCATCGGGCGATGGGAAATATATCTATGAAATCAATAATGGGGTAGTTAACGGTCACTTTGTCAACACTTTACTGAAGTTATCTTTGAGAATTCTGCTATCTATCTATCGTTTCCGTTCAATATAACATTAAAGAAATGGGGACCTATTATTTTGTTATTTAATATAGCACACCATATATTGACAGTTTGGCGAAACATATTTTTCAAGATATCATTATTTAAATTAATTTGTTCCAATATAGTTTGACAGATTTCTACCCTTGTTTCTGTTGCCTCAGCGTTAATTTTGTAGTAGGCTTAATTTTGGTTTATATCCTGCTTTCCTCAGAGTGTTTCGAATCCTCCCATAAGAAGTATTTTTTGGATCGTCAAGCTCTTCTTTTAAATTTTCAAGATTTTTCTTATATAAATATTTGGATTTTCTTCAACTTTCAGTAGTATATTTAAATCACTATTTTCATCCCTTTCCAATGTTCTCCTCTTTCTCGCTAGGCTTGAACTGAACTGCTGAAACTTTTTGTAGATGCGACCAAATGTCTTTTTATCTCGAACATGCATCCGGGGGTTAATTCTTCGGAGTTCCCTTTGAGCCAGTTTAATACTATTATTAGTTTTAATAAATGTTTGCAAAATTAATTGTTTTTCTCTTTCTGAATACATAGCCGCCTAAGAACTGGAATCTACATTTTATATTTTTGAGTGTAGGCGCGTAGTTAAAACGCGATTATTTCGAAAACTATTACAGTTAGGTATATGACATGTTATACAAAAAATATTCAAAAATTCAAAAATCATAAGATATAGAATGCTCAATTTAAAAAAATATAACTTTAACTTGTCGCGAATTTCTGCAACACCATGTATATAAAAAGGATTATTCTGCAAATAGCTTATCTCAATTTGTACAACTTTTGTATTTAACATTTTTGTCTAAAACGAAAAACAAAAAAATTAAGAGGAGGGGACATCTTCATCATACAGTCAACAGTTGGGCCATCTTCGTCATCTGATGATAATTTCATCACGACACCTGGGTACTTCTGACTATTGACAATCATATTCCACGACGACAAATTCCTTCAGATTTAGTTGAACGTCTCGATCAGAAGATCTGTCACTGTCCTCCATAAAAGTGTCGAAAATGTCTCCATCTTCCTCAGCACTTTCGTCATGTATGCTTATTTCATCAGTGGAAGAACTTGTATCTGATTGAATTGTTGGTTCATTGTTCTTTGGCCTTCCACGAAGGGCCAATGTTAACCCAATGGCATACAAAAACTTGCCTCTTTTCAAACTTCATAAAATATTATGAATACAGCAGACGATGTATTAAAATTTACATTATTTTATCAATCATATCGAGTAACTTTTGTTGTACTAATTTTTTCTGTTGAAAATACATATATTTTTCACAAAGCCACTTAAAACAGTGCTGCCGCCTATAGAGAAGTTCTGAAAGTTCTAAGTTCATGTCTTTTACTGGCTAGAGGTGCCATCTACAAATTACAGTTCATATTACTAACATTTATCAAAATTTGTGAGAGATATAAAAATTCAAACATATATTTTCGGTTGGGCCAAAGTTACCCTTAATGGACCAATGTTATCCCAGTTGACGGTAATTAAAAATTTGTGTCAAAAACATACTCTAAAATTCGTAATTTTATGATAGGGTCTATATTTCTTAACGCTAAAATGTTATGTCAAATATATACAGTTCAAATATACGAGGGCTATTTTTTTTCAACCTCCGATGGGCTATAAAGAAAAGACGGGTGAATATACAAAATAGTATATTATTTTATACGGAGGAAAAGTGATACCAGAGAGCAAGCCAACATTGAATTTATGTGTTTGTATGTTGCTATAATAACACTATCCTCTCCGGCGGCAGAAAAGTGAAAAGTAAACCTCCGGCGGAGGAAAAGTGCCACTTTGCGGCCGACTGTTCAGTCGAGAAATGTCATTATTGACGTTTCAAGAAAATAGTATATTATTTTATACGGAGGAAAGTGATACTTTTCATGGCGCACTCGTGTTTAGCAGTCGAACGAAGTGACTACTACTACTACTACTATAGATCAACCAGAATCCCGTGGCACTTGCACTTAAGTCAGAGAGGTGCCGAGAGAGCTCATTTATTTAAATGTCGTGTTTACTGGTGACAAATGTTAATGTTTCTGGCGCTAACTACATATGTCCAGCATGAAGGACAAGTTAATCTAGATTATATTTGCTTATTATGCGAGATATATTACTAAGTCTGTAAATCATGACTTAATCCAATAAAAAATAAGTTTCCCTAGTTATAAAACATCGTTCAAATTTCCTTGGCGCCGACTATATTAATCAATATACGAACTACAGTCATATACACGACAAAATACTGCAACATACGATAATTATGCTAATATCAGAAACTCACTTCACCCAGAAAAAATACCTAATTCCTCTTTATGCGTCCCAGACGGTATAGCGCATAGAAGCGAAGCAATCTTAGTCAAGACTGGCTTATCACACTATCAGTTAACGAAGTACCAAATCAACAAACAATAACAACGTAAATTTCGCCAAATATATACATACATAGATCCAAACTAACAATTCCACTAATCGGGATATTAGGTATCATGTGAACTTGCAATCCAAACAAAGAAGCTTTGCTTAATGCCTGAAAACTGCATGTTCACCAGCGAAAAAGATACAAATTATTTGAATGAACCACAACAACCGTCTGAAACAAACCCAAAGAAAGAAAATCTCGGGATTAGATTTAGTAAAATGATATTCAACACTATTCTAAGAACAAGACACTATAACGATGATTCCAAAATCTGGCCAGTCCTAGAGCCAGCCTACTAAGACTAATCAGTCTACCTACCTACCTAGGTAATGTCAAAGCCACTTGAGGAAGATTTATTTCAACGAATCAACCTAATTCTGGCGAAGAACTGCATCATTCCAGACCATAAAGTTGAATTCTGAATCTACAAAAAACTACAAATGAAATATTGCTTAGATGTGTTTGGCGAGAATAATCAAACACACCACAAAGTTTGGCACGCCGGCCATCTGTATACTAGATATATAGCCAACCTATTAAACACCTCAGAACAACTACAAGAGCATCTAAACCATATCTAAGATTGATAAAAGTGGATAACAGTCAAACTTAACAATGCAGAATTGCCACAAGCAAACCTAACAAGATACATTGGAATGTACTTGAATCGAATGTTAATATGATGCAACCACATCTCCACCAGAGGGTGGCAGCTAGGAATTAGAAGAGGACAAATGTGGTAACTCATCGGGAGGAAATTAATCCCAACCACCAAAACGCAGCACTCTGTATATGCCACATTCGTGAGCTCTAAAAAGACTCTGAATATATTGTAGCTTTGATATTTGTTAGAGGTGGATGTTTCCATGAAAGTTAATGTAAAGCAAATGATTAATAAAAAATACATAATTCTTCTTTCAACTTCTCTATCTACACCATTATAATATAAATACTAAATATCGAAAATATTGCCAAAAACCTTATCGGGACCTATAAAAATACCTCGCCGAATATCATCAATCAAAAAATATACCAATCGAAACATTTAGATTCCAATAATCGCATTTGTGTAAAAGGTCTCATGTTTAACTGTTATAAACTTCAACAGTTCTATGTATAGAGTTAGTACGCGTTCTATTCCACCTATTCCCTCTATAGTTTGGCCTCTAGGATCGGATCGATTTTCACCTTCTTTTCATGCCTATCTGCATGGCCGTACACTTTTATGGGGGCGTACCATGCGAAAGTCTCAGATTCCAGAATTAACTATTCCATTTTAGCTTTACCATTAACACCAGTGCTAGAGGGTTTATACGATATACGTGAGCGATCACAACAGTTTAACCTAAGCCGTACGTTAAATTTATCACCCAAAGTGGGAAGCATGCATTCGTTTCGTTTTTATCAAAGCTAACAGATCTGGGGGAGTATTTCAAATGTGCAACTAAAGAGGTCGACATTGTTCGCATTATTACAGACCATCTGTTGGTCTATAAAATGGAAATATTACTACCTGTATAACAATAAATGGCGAATCACGTAGTGTACGTAAATAGTGGCAAGTCCTTTTCAAGAAGTTATTTAAAATAATAAATTAGCATAAAAAATGTATTATATGAAAAAATATGCAGGGCTAACGTGACTTCGGTATCGTGTTGGTTGGCCATGAATTACGGTGCCATTCCATTTGAGACCTACCTCTATAAATTAGGCCGATAAAACTAAGGTATTCTTAATATATGTGCGTTCTGTACATATTTACCTTATCCGTAGGTACACTACTTAGTTGTATAACAAGGTAGGTAATGCGGTGTATAGAGAGTACACAAAGTAAGATATTCGGATAACCTCAATATCATTCTGTCGATTTATGAAGATAATAACATAATTGTCATAATACACAGTAACTATATAAAGCAAACATTTATGGAATCTACAACATGGTCAACCCTCGTATCTATCTTAAATTATTGCTTCGGTCTAAGGGTTGGATTATTCACAAATTTATTTAAATTATCCTATAAAATTTCAAGCCCAAAGAACTTTGAAGTTTATTATCTAAAAACTGCAAAAAATTGACTTGACTACTTTTTGCATTGGGCATTTTAATTTTCATTTGAAGAACTATGATAGACACAACAGTTACCTGCGACGTTAGACAATTTATTAAAAACCAAAAAATGCCTGTAATACCCGCTTCTGGTATATTTTTGGAAATCACAAGCATTAGAATCGCACCACGTGGTTTCGATCTATCCCATCTCATCAGCAATCCTCCAAATGCAAGCCATAATTTCATCACAATTCGCTCCTTAACTTCAATCGTATAATACGTACGAAAATGTACCAGCCAACTCCTATTCCTCTTGCGGGCAAAGTCGTAAGTAGCACAACGTAGGGCACTACACAACATAGGTTGGTACAGAATGTAATCCCGTTCTAATGCTTGATCTATTTTCATTGCACTTACAAGAATTTTGTGATTTATTATTATTAATTATTTTACCCAGCACACCTAAGAGCCGGAAGGCAAGATTGCATGGAATCACCTAACGGAAAATAGCATCTACTAAAAAAGGGAGAGAAAAACAATTTATTGCAGAGCTGCTGGATTTATTACAACCAGTAATTTAACCTTTATATAATTGGGAAGGAATACATCGCGTAATGAGGGGAAGTTTATCCATGTACTAGCTACGATCTCTCTCTTTCGCTGGTAATGAGTTTGCTTAGTATCCTCTCTAGATTTCAAATAAATATTTTATTACATGTACAAATTACATGTAACAATAGCGATAACAGCAACGAACTAAGAGCGACTTTAAGCGAACTTCCTGTTGAAGAATAGGAATACATTGCTGAACATTTAAAACCAGTAGCATTGAATACTGAGAATGAATTTGTTATTTTGTGATCACACAGTATTAAGGTGCTGAATTGTAAAAGAATTTTTTTCAGACATCGTTGGTAAATATAAATACTCATAGAAAGAAATATAACAACAGACACCTTTGTGACGAGCTTTGAATTCACACGACCTGGTTAATGCTTTTCGAAATATGTAAAATGGTATGCTTCCGATAGCGCGAAGTTAGCGTCTTCCCAACCCCCTTCCCTTCTTCCATTTAAATTTTTTTAATTTGTATACACAAGTTTTTAGGTTTGTTCTACATTCCCCCAAAATGTACTTGCAAAGTAATATTAAAAAATTATTGAAGGAAGCAGAAAAAAATTATTATTTCGGCCAACCTCCCATTTTTCAAATTCTAATTTTTGAAAATTGCTCGACATTTCTACATTTTCTATGAACATTGTTGCAAAATGAATGTATAGTTCACGAAATATGTAATTGTGAGACATGCCCTTCCTTGAAATTCAAAATTTTAAAAGTTGCTGCTGATTGTTCTAAACATCGGTCAAAAATTTTAGTCTTTTGAAGTTTGAAGATTGCTTAAGGTTACTCTAGAATTTTTGTTGTTCCAAACTGTCAGCATGTTACCATACAAACATTGCGAAAGAATTAAGAAAAATGAAATTTTTTCAGCAACCTTTTTCGCAAATCGAACATTTCACGGTTGTTTCCAGTTGTTTTAGGGTTGATCTATATTGTTTTAGCTTATTTTCACGTAGGTATACTATAGTTCGTGAAATAATTAAGAAAACCAAATTTCGTTGACCCCCTCTTTTTGAAAACTAAGCATGTGAGGGATGTATAACTAATGTTTAATTATACGTGATAAAAGCCCAAATTTTTAAACAATACAGACCAAATCTAAAACAATCTGAAGCAACTGTCAAAAGTTCGATTTTCAAAAAGGAGGGGATGGGTTAGCAATGTTTCGTTTTTCGTAATTATTTAACGAAGCATACACGATAGAAGGCTGAAACTTTGGAAAAATATAGACGAATTTCGAAAAAATTAGTTTCTCAACTTTGCATATGAGAAATTTCGTTTGTCACTTATCTCTTAGGAAGTATATGCTTGATAAAAGGCTAAAACATTGAAAAAACGAAGAACAACCTGGAATAACTTTCAAAATATCAAATTTCAAAACGTAAAGGGGAGGTGGCTACCAAAAGTTTGCATTTTATGAATGATAGTTTTGAAATAATGTTCAAAACAACTTAGATCAACTATCAAAATTTCGAATTTAGATACTGACATTATTTAGATACTTTACTATTTTCCACCAAAACACATAAGTATGTCTCATTTCTATATACCGGTCAGATATATTGGTAGAGAAGTTGAGAAGACTGACTTTGGCTGGCAAACCTGAACTAATTAAATATTGTAACAAAAGAGAAGGTGGAGTTGATATTATGGATAAAATGTTGGCGGAGTACAGATTGAAACAGTGAATGATGTGAAGGGATTACTTAAAAATAAAATTAGGTTTCAACTTGTCCAAACTAGTGAATGAATAATTACCGTCTGTAGCTACAAACGAATTTGCAATATTGCAAACTGCGGAGAACTATTAACTCACCTCGATCACAAATTATTGTATTAATTTTGAATACAATTTTCTAATATCTACTTAGAATAAGAAGACACAAATCATCAAACTGTGAAACTCACCCAATAAAAATAAACCACCCGGTCGCCCGAATAACTTTCTTATGTCAGACATAATCTACCGAATCTCAACAACTTTAGAAATACATATTTAATGTTCGTCCTGTTCACCAGTGCCTCGTCAATTTTATAATGCACTTACGGATCAGTCTATTTTTATTTATGTTATAAGATCGAGAAATGAAGCTTCGGGGAGTTTACTATTCAATTACAACATGATGATTTTATAGCCTTAGGTATCTTGATAAATAATATAGAACATAACACAGTTCCTGCAATTTAAATTTACAGTGAACTTGTGGAGATAATTTAGAAAGTTTTGTATATGCTACGAGAAATTTCGTATCCAGTTAACTCGTGTAGAAGGTGGATAATCAAATATTTTGTAATGAAATATGTTGTACACTTTAAACTTTATAATATGATTAGCCGTTGTGCGTGGTTGTACGAAGGTTATACGAGTATTACTTATTAAACGATTATAAAATAGAGTATAATATCTGTTTTGCTCTAAATTTCAGTTAACTAAAATTTTAATTAATTCTCTATTCTAAGTTCTTTTTCCATTTTGCGTTGGTAATGAGGTTATTATGAAACGCATACGTTTTGGGTTTCAATCAAGTGTTATTTGAAGAACGGAGACAGAATATTCAAGGGTATCAAGAAGTTAAGAAAACAGAAGTTGTTGACACCATGTTGGAAAATATTTTCAGAACGATTTGCAAAATAGAGCGAGGGGCGTTTTTATATTCGCGGAATGGGGGATAAGGGGTGGAAATAAAAAAACCAAATTATTTTTCTTTTTCAATATATTCACCTGCAAGACGGATACATTTTTCACATCTTTCAATTAATTTATTTATACCCTCATAAAAAACTGATTTCTCTTTATCTGCAAAATACGCCGAAACTGCCTCCTTGATTTCATCATCGGCAGTAAATTTTTTACCCCGCAGCTCTTTTTTCATTTTCGGAAACAGGTAATAATCACTCGGGGCCAAGTCTGGGCTGTAGGGTGGGTGATTCACAATTTCGAAGCCCACCTTATGCAGGGCAGCTAACGCAACGCGGCTCTTGTGGACGGGCGCGTTGTCGTGCAAAAGCAGCACACCTTTCGTCAATTTTTCCCGTCTTTTCTCTTTAATGGCTTCTTTAAGTCGCTCTAATATTGAAACGTAATATTTTTCGGTTATAGAAACACCTTTATCTTTATAATCAATCAACAATATTCCTTCCGAGTCCCAAAATACCATGAGTTGCCATGAGTTTCCCAGCTGATTGTGACACTTCAAATTTCTTGGGAGGTGCTGTGCCCTTTTTATGCCACCGCATGGAGTCTTGTTTGGACTCAGGTTCATAATGATGAACCCAAGTTTCGTCTCCAGTAACAATTCGACTCAATACACCATCCTTGTCTTCATTACTGAGGTCCAAAAATGCACGCGAACACTACGTGCGCTGTTGTTACTTGGTTGGTTACTTGGTTTATGTTACTTGGTTGACGATAGCTCAAAGACTAACTGTCTAATAACAATGAAACTTCGTATTTATACTAATTATGAGTCGCTGCACAGGCTACGCCCTCAATGCGCCTAATCACCCCCCTACAACCCGCTCATTCCGCGAATATAAAAACGCTCCCTCGTATTACGAAGAAAGGAAAAATTATGTGTTTGTTCTCACATGGGCACTCAGCAATATAGTGACTGTTCCTCTTATTTCTTACGACACTGCAAGTCAAGTCTGAATTCTGGAAAGAAATGATGGTAGTACATTTTTAACTCCCGTACATTCCCAAATAGCTGGTTTTTGTACAACAGAATACACCGTAGTACTAGGCAACACAAATTTCATTTTTAATAGGTAGCTGGTAGCTGGGCTAATAGAGCCATATGGGTTACAGGACTGAGGCAGGTACAAGCACAGAGAAGCAACAATGTATGCAACTAGCAAAAGGATTTATACATAATGCTTTTGAGCAGGTAGATGACAGGATATTAAAGATGATAAAGAGGATTTCAGAGTGTTTTAAAATGTTTAAATGATTGTTAGAATAGCAAGCGCTGATGCAGACCAAATGTATAGCAAAATACAAATTCGGATTAGGAAGAGCGAAATTATTTCCAGGCTAAATTGATTTCACCTATACCTATTCAAAAACCTATTACCGATTCGCACGTAATGGACACTCGAAATTTTGCAACGACAATTGGGATTGGTACAGCGTAGTAATCCCTATTAACCTTTATATCCAGTATATCGTACCGAATTAATCAAAATCGAACAGTTATCGCGCTGCGACTAACATAATTAAATTCGCAATTCCCCAATTGTTCGATAACATTAATCAAGACCGAAAGAAGGTTAAAATCACGCGACCGCTACCATAGCCGCGGCGCCATTTTAAAACGTGATCGAATTAATAGAGATTTACTACCGAAATATACTCACAACAGCGCACGTACTACCTGTGGTATAGCAGTACATCGCGACCAACACAGCCAAAATCTCCACCAGATTTCGCATAAGCGGTTCACTGATAACGATGGTCATGTATCTGAGGAGCGTGAAATGCATTGCGGAATTATGTAAGGACGTGCTCGGTTTACACGCTGTCGTGAGTCTTTTGTATGAGTATGTGATGGTGTATAGATAAGTTGTTGTATGCTTCCCAACGATGATTTGGTATAGAGTATATAACGCAGTAGCGTACTTAATATTTACACTTCCCGAAGTGAAGTGAGTGAAAGAGAGAAATATAACAGATGAATTAAAATAGCACAAAATGTGTTACAAAAGTAATTAATAACAATGCCTTATCATGTTCATCATTGATAGCTTGTTAGTAATAAATGAAGTTGTACACATTCAGTCGGAATTCATGTCGTCGTCTACAGCGCAGTGTTTATCAAAACTGCTCACCATTTGGTCTGTCGGTAGGTGATTTATTGGGGTATTAGTATTTAAAACACCGGACAATTGTGTAGATCAGGTACGAGAATTGAAATTATTTCATGAGAAACTTTCCTGATTAGAGTAGGCTGTTTTTTTATTATTTTTCTTTCTAAGATTGAGAACACTGCAGTTTTTACTATACACAAATTTTGACAACTGACAGTGACAAATTTAAATTAAGAACATTTCCATTTGATTGTTTATTCTTTTATTAAAATGTTAGAGTTACAACACAAAAAGTTAATAATTGAAAGTTATTTTAGAACTGGTCGAAACTTAGATAATGGAGAATGGGTTTATTCCATTAATCAGTGTTTGCAGGATTTCCGACAACGGTTTCCTAATCTGCCGATTAGGTATGCACAGCTGCTAGAAGGTCATGTTCAAGGAAATTTCAGGAAACAGGTGCAGTAACTCATAAACCTGGTGGCGGAGCACCTAAAAATCGAACGGCAGTTTACATAAAGGATATTCGACAAAGAATGGACAACTCACCTAAAAAGTCTATTGCAAAACTATCGCAACAAGTTTAGTTGTCGGTTGGAACATGCCACACCATTTTAAAAAAGGATTTAAAACTGTATCCATATAAGATTCAAGCAGTTCATGAACTTACCCAGGTAGATTTTGGTACAAGAACGCAGTATTGTCAGTGGTTCTTGGATAACGTAGATAATGACAACGTTCTCGACAAATGCTTTTTTACCGATGAGGCTTGGTTCCATCTTTCTGGTTATTTAAATAAACAAAATATGAGAATGTGGTCTGCAGAACATCCTCATGAATTCGTAGAAACTCCACTACATCCACAAAAAATAGGTGCCTGGCTAGCGGTTTCAAGGAGACGGATTATCAGGCCTATATTTTTTAATGAAACCGGAACTACTGAAGTATACCAAAACCAATTATTACAGCCTTTTATTAATGAACTGCATGATGACGAGCTGACAGAAGGATTTTTTCAACAAGACAATGCACCGGTACACAGATCTCGATACACAATTGCTTTCTTGGCACAATTTTTCGATGACAGAGTTATTAATTTTCCAGCAAGATCACCCGATCTGACAATTTTAGATTATTTTATCTTTCCATATTTGAAGAATACTATTTTCAAGACCAGACATCATACAATCGCAGAACTTCGCAATGCCATTACCGATTGCTGTGCTGATATAACCCCACAACACGTTGTAAATGGTTTTGAGAGTATGAAGCGTAGAATTCGTCTCTGTCTTCAAAATTATGGACAACACTTTCAGCATCATCTTTAGTAGTATTATAACTTTTGAATTTAACTTATATACTAAACATTTTCCCTAAAGTAAAGTAAATTTTATACATCGCGGTGACATACGAACCAATGAACTGTCAAAGTGACGCACTGTAGCACTGTTACCAATCATAGAAAAAAATCATGACCATCTCTAATCAGGAAAGTTTTTGAAAGCATGGTATATACCGATATAAATACATATACCTATAATAAAAGGTTATCGTAGGTTACTTTAATTTGCAGATGTCATTTTAAAATACTGTTAATACACAAAATTTAAATGCAACGGTGGAAAGCATCTTTTTTATAGATTATGATATTACATATAAAGAAAAATTAATAATAAACACCGGCATTTGTTAGAAAACTGTAGCTATACACTACTTACTAAATTAGAAAGACTATTAAGGTAGATTTACAACCAATTCAAAGTTACGAATTAAGCTTATGAGTACGCATGAAATTGCAAAGTTGCATTTACAACCACGTCTTGAAGTGCTAAACAAACACTTTGCAACTTAATTCATGCATGAAAGTATCAACTGTATTAATGTACCTATATTTTCTATTTGTAATAACCTGTTGCGCCAACTTATTTATTACAGGTGTATTTGTATTGTAAAGGACAAATATGTACAGAATAGATGTGCATTACTGTTCAAAAATGTTAATTTGACAATCTATCTTGACAGAACGTAAATATCTGTCTAGAGTATCAACCAATCACAGCAGCCAATTATGTGATTTCCAATTCGATGCTTGGCGAGACCAAGCAACGAAGTGCGAGTTTGCAATGAATTTCACTTCGAATTTCGTGCCAAAGTGTGCTCTGAAGTTGTTGTAAATGCGTCAATTTAAAACGTATTATTTTAACTGTCAATTATCGAATTTTGAATTGGTTGTAAATGTACCTTTAGGATTACGAAATTTATTGCACTTACAATTAGACACTACTGTTACATATGTACTATGCGCAGATTGGCAACACTGCTCAGCTGTCAAGTGACACTGATCATCATAAAAGACATGATCATAGGACATGATGTACAATGACACGCAATAGACATCTATTGTCATCAATAATGTAATATAACCTATATATATGTAATAAACCAGTTACGTGCTTATAAATGTTTTGAGTATTATTAACAGACTAACATTACAACTACCATGTAGATATATGGATCATTATTCAGCAAAAGGACTGGGTCCGTTGGATTACATTAATTATATACATAGGAAGATTAATACTAATTACCGTAAGCGGCCGAGTTTATAGATGCCGTAATGCCGTATGTAGATTTAAATGCAAACATTCAAACTAATGAATATTTAATTTGGAAATTAAAATTTTAAAGAAAAATTTTGTTTTTAGTAACGTGATATTAATAGACCAATTTAAATTTCTTTGTTATTAGAGTTAGAGCGTTATTATTTAACAAAGTGGTGGTATTTTTTAAGATTTCTGTTAATATAGTTAGATATAGTCATTTCTATGTTCTTAGGTTGGTACTAAACTGAACTGTACGAGTGTAATACATCACATATAGTTTTTGATGGTGTTTGTTAATGGTGTAACGTACTCTTGTAATCTACTCAGTGTCAATGTGGTTCTAGTTAAATAAAACGTTAACAGTTATCTTAAGAATATACATCTTTAAGAAAGATATATTGTTACTGACTTCATTGTTTTTTCAAAATGTGAGAAAGATTTAAATTTTATCAAGCAGGAATTATGCAAATGTTTTAAAATGAAGGAATTTAAGAATACTAAAATTAACTTTTTAGGTATGGAAATAGTAAAGTGTGATAATTCACTTTACATAAGTCAAAGAGAATTGATCAAAAAGGTTTTAAGTAAATTTGACATGTTTAATTGTAAAGAATGTGACATACATGTGAAAATGGCATATAAAAATTGCCTTATAGAGAATTAGCTGGTTCTCTAATGTATATTATGTTGGGATCACGACCTGATCTTAGTTACACTATAACATATTTCAGTCAATTTCAACATTGCTATACAAAAGAACATTGGATGCATCTTAAAAATGTTTTAAAATATCTTAAACAAACTGTAAATTTTGGTTCATAAATTTATAAAAGGTAAAGAATCGAATATAAATCTATCTGCATTTGTAGATTCTGATTTTGGAAATGACAACATTTATCGTAAAAGTGTGACGGGATTGGCTATCAAGCTAAATGAAAATATAATATCGTGGAAATCTAAGAAGCAAAATACTGTAGCTCTTTCCACCACTGAGGCTGAATACATAGCCCTCTCATTATGTATAACGGAAGGATTGTTTGTTTCACAAATGATATCTGAAATGTTGACTATTGACATAGGGCCAGTTATCATATATGAGGATAGTCAGTCCTGCATAAGACCATAGAAACAAAACGTTCTAAGCACATAGATATTAAGTACCATTTTGTAAAAGATTGTGTTTTAGAGAATAAAGTAAAACTAAATTATATTTCGACAAATTATCAGCAAGCTGATATGTTCACAAAGGCATTAGCCAAAAATAAATTTCAGTTTTTTAGGGAACTTATGAATATGCACTGAAATCTAGATCAACTTTATTCAAGGTTTCCTATGTCTAATTTTTGTAGTTTACGAGATATTTCAAGTTTTTTGAAAATGCAATGTTGTACGAAAAGTTTAGTATCTCGAAAATGACTTAATTTAGAGAAATGGAACGAAAAGCGGAAATAGTAGTTATTTGATGTTTTTAGATAATTTAAGTGAACTAAATTTGTTCTTTGTAAGTGAACAGCCAGTATATCTTTACATCGATGGCTAGAAATATTATTATTCGAAGAAGTTGATTTTATATTGTTACAATTTAGGTATTTGAAAACATAAATTCCAAGTAATAAAAATAAACAAAACAAAAAAGCAGTAAATATTTTTGTAGTTGGATTAAGAAAAAAAGATTTCGTATAAAATAAATGAAAAAACATAACAAAATGAACGAAAAAGTGCTAGCGTTTAACATAATTGCCATTTTCTTCAATACAGAAAATAACTCTCTGTTTAAATGCTGTTCTAACTTTCCTCAGTATATCCGGTGTTACTGAACCGAAGGCGTCTCTGATTCTCGTTTTCATATCCTCTGCAGTGGGCAAGATATTGTAAACGATCCCTTTTACATTCCCCCATAGGAAAAGGTGCATACATGTTAAGTCCGGAGACCTTGGTGGCCAATTGCACGGACCATCTCTTCCGTTCCACCTATTAGGAAATTTCCGGTGAAGGTAGTTTTTGACGGATCGTTTAGAATGGGCAGGAGCGCCGTCTAATTGAAGCCACATCCGGTTTCTAATATTCAAGGGAATATTTTCCAAAAGGGTCCAAAAGTCCCATTTTAAGATTCTTAGAAATTCGTCTCCTCGAATTCTTTCGACAGAGGGCATCGCTTAGACTACAAACTATACGACAAGAAATACAAATAAGTAGACAACGAACAGGTATGCAAAGAGTAATTCAATCTCTCGAAGTTCTCGAGCGCAGCAAATTTTTATCAAAACAACATCTCGTTTCTAATTCCTTCAATTTCATGCAACTGTCGAGGGTTTCCCCAGCGAGGAGAATTATACGCCGCTCTGGCTTGACAGCGTATTCTCCGGTGTCCTCTTTTCGACGTTTCTATATTTACATATCCGTCGTTCACATACGCTCGTACATACCAGATGTACAAAATACCTAAAATGAAGCGATGCAAAACTGCAGCTATCTAAACTGCCATTGAGATTATTCCAGAGAAAAGTACTTACTGTACCTTTGCTGCTAATCTTCTGCAGTTGCATTTCTGTTTAGATTAGAATCTTCCTTTTAATTATAAGTTATGTTGAAGTATATTGGTTGACGATAGGATCAAATGTTCAACTATAACCACGATTGCACAATAGGAATCAGAACTGTAGCGAGAACGTGTTTAAAGACGAAGTAATAATATACGTAAGATTACTTCGGTCTATTGTCTCCATGGGAAATAAGCCTTTTGTCTCACTTTAGTTACCATTTATTAGCAGAATGTTCCGTTATATTAAGTTGTACTCTTTACTATAATACGAGAGAGAATATACTTGCGCTTTTTGTGTAAAAACCTTTTTGAGCAAAAACACTGGACATATGAAAATGTCGAGAACTGCTACAATATAAAGAAAAAACATCTATCTTAATGGTATACGACAATGTACTAATTCCAACTCCATGCCCTCTAGTCGGCAAGGTCAGAAGTGGCACATCTCAGGGCACTACACAACACAGGTCGGTACAGCAGATACCGATCTAGCTCGGACACTTCGTGGATTGTCAGTTCCGCTAGATGTCTCGATCAGCAGTTAATGGTGATTCCATATATGGCTTACCATGACCTACCATATGAAAACGTCGGGAAATGCCACAATATAAAAACTAAAAAATATCTTTAACACGGGCTCATGGTATATTGTTGGAAGTCACACTACGCACAAGTGCAATGAAAATAGATCAAGCATTAGAACCGGAATCTGTTGTATCGACCTGTGTTGTATAATGCCCTGCAGTGTGCTACTGCAGACCTTGTCTACTAGTGAGTCTGAAGCTGCACTTAGCATGACGTCTCATATATTATACGACTAGGCTTGAGAAAGGAACTGACAAAATTTCAGCTACTCAATCCACCGTCCATTTCACCAACTTATCTTCTTATTGGCGAGAAGTGAATGATGCTTATAACTGCAGCCATTAGGATGACAGATATAGCTTAAGAAAACATCTGTGTCTTTGTCATGAGTTTCAGGTTATTTATCTTCGAAGGTATAGCACATTTACGGAATGTTGGAGGAATTAAGTCGCAGTTTATAGGAACAGTGCTCAACTCAATATTTCATAATTATCCTGTGGACAATGGTTCATTGTAACGATTAAGTACTGCATATCCTTCATTCTGGAATACATTGCGCCCGTTATAACCTCATGTATACCACATAATGCATTTCCAGTCCTTTGAAAATAAGTAGCAATTAACTAAGAAGATCCGCTATCAATAACTTTCAGATCTAAAGACAATTAGCTTGCTCCCAGTACTGTCTAAGATTTTTGAAAAACAATTCCGCTGTGCGGATATTAGCGTACTACCTGCCTTCCAAGCTGGCTCCTGCGTTGGCCTGCAACCAAAGTAGCACGAAAATGCTTTTAAAAGGTTAAATAAAGGTTACTTGCAACGTTCAACGTTTATATACGTTAAAAAACGTTGTCTAAACGTTACTCACTAAACGTTAATGTAACGTTAAAAATAGATCGTCATATTTGGTTACTTTAATGGTGAAAATATAACGAAAATATACTTTGTAATAGATAATAGATAAAGATACTCGGTTTACCTTGAAGAAATTACAAAATTAGTTTATAGCTACCTCTTTACCTTTCTATTTTTTGATGGGCAAAGAGTTTACGTCATATTCTTCTCATTACTGCTATTCATTTAATTCGGATCTGTTACACATTTTTGTAGTTTCATCGTTATCAAAAATTAAGTTATGGCAATTAAGTGTACTACATAATTAAATCAGCTTTTTACCTTCTACAACCTGGAGCATAAGTTTCCTTTATTAAGTTTCAGCTTGCAAAACTGGAAAGAAAATTCTGCATTTTTTAATTTTCCAGTATCAACTCTACAAAACGTTAATGAAATGTTTCTCATGTAACGTTTACAGAACGTTAAACTGTAACGTTTAATGAACGTTAAATTGTAACGTTTATGGCACATTCAATTATAACGTTTTATTTTTGTGACATTTAGGCGTTTCCGAAAAGTTACACCAACGTTTTTGGTAACGCTTCAGAGAATCTTTTTATAACGTTTTTAAAACGTTACATGCTACCTGAGAAATCAGATTTATTAAGAATTTGAGATGGAATTTTAAATGCAAGCGATAATGGTCTTCTCACCTTCTTATTGCACACTTCTTACTGCTACTTTTGAACTGAGATAACGAAATTGTTTCCCAGTTTTCTTCGTGGTAGGCCGTAATCAGTGCATGATGTTGGGAGGGGACGTTTCTACTGAGCTCTAGGTGAATTTCGGTGTACAATAAGACTCTATATTAACTATTTGTCCAACCATACTATTAAAATAGTACTAAATACTTTAAGAGAATAATAACCAACTATCTGAAGACGACTCAAACCATGGTGATCACCAGATACTGTAAATACGAGCTAGTACTGATGGTCAAAATAGCAGGCATTCTTACGACAACGCTATCGAACCGTTAAATTGTTGAAACTTCTTTAGCAACGATGTGCCAACCCCTTTAACGTTTAACGGTGAGAGAGAACGTTGAAATTTTGCATTTGTAAACTCAAATCTAGAAGCTCAGTACCAAACCAACAGTTTACAATTCTTGCAATTCTTTATTTTACCGATAAGGGAAAGGAATTTGATTGACCTACAAGTCAGGTTGGATGTAGACGTGGTCAAGAGGAAAAGGTTTACGTGTTTCAATCTCTAAGAGAAATAACAAAAGTGTAACATTGTAAGACATATTTGTTTGGTTGTGACTGTGGGCTCGTAATATTTGTTATTCCTATGATGAAATATCATATGGTCTAAATCGATTAAATGTAATCGGTACACACACACATCAAATTTAAAACAACTTACATTATAATTTCACATTTCATTTATTTACTCTGTAGTACACCCCAATACTTAGTCTGTTTATTCTATTTGCTCAATACACAGTGTTCATACAGGAACAATACTTCTGTACAGGAGACCGTTGACGTCATACGTGTACGGAGTCGTATTTCCGATTTCCGCTCATATATACACACGCGTAGGTAAACGGCACAAATGACGACGTCGACGACAATTGCATTCGCGAAGGGCAAATAATCGCCCTGTCTGATTTTGATCCAGGGACTATTGTCAACAGATGTCCGACAATAGCGTGCCACTTATGCAATTGTCCCAGCGGTATTGGCAGGTAATAATAGAGGGTGCGCCGCATCTGTGTTTGTTGTGATGTGCATGCCAAAGTACTACTCTTCGCCGTTACTATCACATGACACCCCTCACTCAAACCACATATGCGATCTGGTATCTTTGATTATGACGATTTACCAGTACAGGCCTTGGAAAAAATTACGCTTTAACTGTATATGACACAATAACGTATATGGTTCGTCCAACCATATTTTGAACACAAAATTAAATTCAGAAACTGCTTGGTTAGACAAGTTATCTAACTAGTATCTATGTTATCGAATTTATTATTAACTAGTATTTTAAACCTGCTTGAATATGCTACAAGACGATAGAAGATGCTGGATTAAGCACAATAGTATCAATTCAGGTCTATTTTTCACTAGAGGTTGCAAAATACAAAGCCATGAACATGTTTGGCGAAAGGTAGGAAAGCGACTTGCAAAGTACGGTATTTATCAAAAGATTTCGCTTGAATTAATGGTGGATTATCTGAACAATATCGTAACTGAAAGTTAAATGAGATTTCCTCCTAGCTAGCAGATGTAATAATTGAAGATTGGGAGAACGAAATGCTTTCTATCATAATAATAACTCTATCATAAAACTGATGAAATAGGGCATAATGAGTCTTGTGTACGGTTGGCTTGTTGCTTATCTTCATAGCAGATTAGTTGATATCACAATGCGTAGTATGATCTCACCGTTGCAAAGCATGGCTTCGAGTGTTCTGCAGGGGACGCATCTGGAACTCTTTATGTTGTTTATTAATGACTTGTCTCCATGTCTGCTTACATGGCCGCAATATTGTGCAGAGAGATATGGACAGTTTAGTTGTTCTTCTAGTTAATGTTGTCAAATGTCATTTTATTCACTTTGAAACAATAGTGTTAACATTGTTAACAATAGTGGGTGACATTTAAGGAGCATTATGAATATCACTGTTCGTTGTTCTATAACATTTAATGTTATTCCAATCTTTTTTTTTTAATGTGGTGTGTGCTTAGTTGCAGTGACTCCGTAAGCTGTATTACTTGTCTGACTATCACTGCAACTCTTGCGGTGTAGTTTAGTGTGTGTAAGTTGTGTTTAAATGGCTTTGTGACAGCATCATATCGCCTTTTATGATGCCGCGCTGTTAATCACTTTGCTCCCAACAGCGAATGACAAGTCGATCCGGGATTAAACTCTCTGAAAAAATGTCACCGTCCCTCCAGAGAATTGAACCCCGCCACCTATCGTCCTCTCACAACAATAGTCACCCGCCTAACCACTGCGGCCATCGACCCGCCCATCTCCTTTCTATATTGTGTTTTGTAGTATGGGAAAACAGAATAGTATCCACGCACATCATCATATAGTTCAAACAACAATTGGCGTCATGTGAATGGTACACTGACGATTATTTGGTATTTTAATTTATAGTTGTAAACAAACCTTTCAGACGCAATTGCGACAGTCCACGGTTATTCAGCTCAAAATAATTTAATTTATTAAATAGCGCACCTTAATACTTCCACAGTTTAATTATCGTGCTTCGACACACCAAGCCACCTTGTCCGTCAGTTTTGAACAATGTATCTCAAAGAGAAGTACTAGGTTCAATGTTCAATATTATTTGAAGTGGATGCACATGCCATAATTTTATAAGGGTGGGCGTCTAATTAATGTAGACTTCAATGCTTCGTTGCTTTGAATAACGAAATTCAATCAGACTATAATTTGCAATTGTTTGCAACAATAAAATATAATCAAATAATAATATGTAATCTATAATAGTTCCATTTATGCTTAATTATATAAAAGTTCTAACATTCATCCTGAACATCAGCATAAAAACTACACTATTGACACATAAACACGTTAATTACTTGAACAATTAACAGAAAAATTCTACTTTAAATGAGGATATGTTAGTTACTCCAATTATGGATACTAGAAACTTAAAAACGCAAACTTTCTGAACAATACAATATGCAGAGGACACATTCAATAAATTCCTGCTGCTCTGTAGGTGACCTATACGATTTAATATTATATATATGTCACCGCAAGTTTTCCACTTAAATTATCGCGTTTCTGCCGCCCCATTTTATTCCTATTATTAAAATGTCAATACGTACTTAAAAGTACATTACATGTTGAAAAGGAACACGTAATAAAAGATTTATTGTCCATTATTCACCTAATAGCGTAACTACTCGCTCTTTCCAGCTGATAGAAACTACGGACTAAACACAATAATGCCTTCGGGAGAAAACACGCATTGTGTCAACATTCGAACAATAAACACGTCCCGAGAATCATTGGTGTAAAATTACTGTACTTATAGTAAGGGAAAGTATTCGGATCCAAAAAAAAGAACAAAAACGCATTGGTAATTCAAGTCGATGTCACGTTTGTAGTACTTATACAATGCGCTTTACGTAATCCGGTAGGCAATATAATGAAAACATGTTTCTGCCTCACGGTATTGGTAATCGGAACACATAGAGATTTGCACTCCACCACCACTTCCTGTTGTATTGTATGCTGATGTGGATACACATATTTACCGATGACAATTCGTTTAAATTGCATTCCTATTTAGAGTTAGCTATTTAAACAATAGAATATAGCAGATGTGCTTATATATTTAACCGACGCTATAGATAGATTCTAATTATTTGAAATAGTAAATGAAAGATCAAATTCCTTCAATCATACATAACCCATAAGGCATGTTGCCAAAAGTATTCAACTATTACTACATGGAATTCTTAAAAAGTAAAATCGATATTTCGTGTGATTTTAAGTATTAATATCAAGTAATTTATTTCAGAACACAAATTAATTATGCTTTCACTAGATGCAGTATTTCTTTAGCAGCAAAAAATTGACCTATCAACAAAAATTCCTAACAATAACTAAATCATTTGTATATCGAATGAAAGCACCTATTATATTTGGAATCGGTAATCGGGATCAGGAAGATATGTTAGAAGAGCTGGTAAACGTGCGACAACCGCTGAACAAGGCAGGCATCATAGAAGACCAGTGGCAATTTAAGTTTATACGTTAAACTATAAGAAAAGGGTTGCAAGAACATAATCTTAGATGGAGGAGACCGGTTGACAGGCCACGATAGACTTTGGCTCATAAATGAAATCGATTGGGGTTTGCTCAACATCATGTAGTTTTGGAGATGGAGGAGGGGAGGAGGATCCTCAGTGCCTTTCAGCGCTGAGCCAAGATTTTGGTTGAGACGTTGTGATGGACGTCTACGAATTTGGACGCATTCAGGAAGTGGAAAGTTTGGAACAGGATCTGACATAGTGTGGGCTGGACGAATGAATGCTGCCCGATATATTGAAGACATACTTACGAAGCATGTGATACCTGTTAGAGCTCTTATAGGTCGTAGATTTCTATTCCAGTATGATAATGCAAGATCCCATCTATCAGGTTAGACAAGACAATTACTGGAAGAACATCAAATTAAAGTTGGCTACGTCTTAGCCCAGATCTAAATCCGCTTGAGTATTTGTACAGTGCTTTCATTTAGGATTAAAACCCACGTAACCTCTGACGTAAGATGACGTAAATAATATGTTGGTAACAAGTATAAATATCCCTAATGTGCCTTTAAACATTACAGAAGTGGTACGCGAGATGATGATGGGAATTTGAATTATTCTCTACCAAGTTGTATCGAGCAATTCACTTAAGCGTTCCCAGATTTTGATGGTGATAACGACCAATTTATATCATATAAAAATAAGAATTTGGGTAGCAGTGTCCAGGCGAAGAATTATTGGACCAATATTTTCCATGAAACCATTACAGCTGAACGATACCGTGCTATATTGAACGAATTCATAGCACAACTACACGATGATGAGCTACGACAAAGTTTCTTTCAACAAGATAATGCCCTCGCACACAGAGCTAGAGCTACGCAGGAACATCTCAGACAATTTTTTGATGATAGATTAATAAGCGAAAACTTATGGCCTCCATGCTCTCCAGATCTGACACCATTAGATTTTTATTTGTTTGGCAATTTAAAAAATAAAGTCTTCAGAAATAGATTACACAATTTAGAGGAACTTCAAGCGAGAAGAAATAAATAATATCACCATCATAGAAGATCTGCAAAATGTAATTGAGAATTTAAAACGCAGAGTAAATATATGTTTAGATAACAATGGAAATCACTTTCAACATTTATTGTAATTAATTTTCCGTTACATAGTCGTGATTATTTACAATATAAAGCTAAGCTGTAAAATTTGAATCTCAATAATTTGTAAATAAAAATTTCTGGAGGAATTTTAGTTTTACTATAGTACCATACTGTTAAATGGGTTGCATATCTAAAAGCGATCACGCGTCATAGTATCTTCTATACTGTTAGAATCGTTGTCCTTAGTTGCAGACATGGCTGCATTAGTATCACTTAAATTACGTAATTCTCAGAAATATTTTATAAGTTTTTTCTTCATTGTCTTTTTACTCTTCTATTTCTATTTCTTCAGAAGCAAAGCATTTTCCCAAAGTTTTTGCGGCAGTCTACATTTCTTTTGGTTTTCCTTAGGTGCTATCTGCCTTGGCAAAACTGTCATTATTGAAAGTTCCAAACTCTTTTGTCACCAAGAAAAAATATTCCAAATTAACTCCAATTGCACTTGGAGAAATAGGAAAGTAAAGCATATTTGTAAACAAATTTCAGAACCTTCAAACCCCCCAATGCCATCCGCCTTTGAAAAACATCCATTCTCATGTCATTTCTTCAACAGTCTGGGGAATATAACTTCATCAACATTCTTAGTCATTATCCCAATAACAAGCTCTTAGAATATGGTGTAAAGCTATTTTAATCGATTTAAACCTTCCAACATCTAATTCTGCGGCGTGTGTAATAAGTAGTAAAAAAAATAATTGCTTGCCATGCCATTTCAATCAACGATGCTGTGACATGACCTTCTATGTTTTAACACAATCAATAATCTATCAGTAAAATGTGCTGCTTCCATTTAGCCTGTGTCCTTTAGATCCTTTAGAATACAGCTGTAGTTCTTAATAACTGACAAATAATGGCAGGTAATCCCGTCCTGCATTGTTTTGAATTCTAACATGAGCTTGGAGTTAATTTATCATAAAAATCGTGCAGGAGTACAACAAATTTTGTGCAGTTCTTCTACTTTGTAAGTTGATTTTTCCAATGAGCTTCAAATTCAGATATCCAGTCACGGCAGAATATCCTGCTTTAGATCAGTTTGAATCTGCCCTCTTGTTTTAGGAAATGTAACATGATTAACTGCAATTGCAATCCGTCAAATCCTAATCCCTAATCAGTCAATTTGGTAATAACTTGTACTTTTAACTGCTCCCTTTAATGGGTAAAAGCTGTAGCTCTGCCCACAACGTCCAATAAAGTCAGGAATGAATAATCACAGCACGTACTTTGTTGGAGAAACGTGTTAGAGTCGTTGGTTAGAATGCCTTAAGCCAACCCCTCTGAGCAGGTTATGAGAGAATTGGTTCGTTTACGTGGAATATAGTACAATGAACATCCAAAGAATTGAATTAGGTTCTGAGAATTTACAAATGAAAGAAGAGAAATGTTGTAATCACTGAATTTGCAAGACGACAGTTGCTGGAAAAAATGACATATTCCAACTTTGAGTAGCAACCAACATTTCAGCTGCTTATTTGAGGTTTCTTTTTCAACGTTAAGTGTAACAAAACTATTATATAATATTTTCGAAATTCAACTGTCATTACTGGGAACTAGTTGGACTGTACAATCTCATTCGCTTATTTTTCCTCAAGACACCTCAAAAGTTCTGAATCCACCTCAGCAGTTCTATTAATCTAGTTATTCATACTTTACCTTTTGCTTACTAATCTTCCTGCTTAAAAGCGTAAATTCATTTTCATTAGCGCAATAAATTTATATGACAGTACAGCATCTATTTATCTATTTATATTGTTCTATAAAAAATAATTTTAACTGGAAAAACATTCTGTTTATGTTAAAAGTACCTGATGCTGGGATTTATTTAAGCGTTCCAGAATCTGATGTTCAAGTCTCTTTCAAATTATTAATTTTATGGGAAGAATAAATTTCTGAGAAAAGTCATCTTAAACCGAGTTGATACTAAGAGGCTTTCTTTCTTACAGCATCAATTTATTATTTTAACGTTCTATATAAGATCCAAATCTTCATAATAAAAAAAATAATCTTAGTCGAAAAAGCGTTCTGTTTATATCAATACATACATACATATACGAGTATAATGCTGGGGATAATTTAAACGTTCTAGAATCTGACGTTCAAGTCTCTTTCAGACTGTGATACTGTAAGTTCTTCTTTGAGTAAAATGCTAAAGCCCTAAAGTCGCAAATTTTAAATAGATATTACCCTCGACCTCGTTAGAGATGCCATAATTTTATAGCACGACCTAATTTTCACTTCGTATGCAACAACTTCGTCGATTCTATAGAATAACTTCTAATCCTATATAAATTAACGTCGATTTGAACTTTTCATCTCGTCAATAAGCTCCTCCAACGCCAACAACAAACATAGGCAGAGTAGAAGTCTGCGTGGCTCCTTAATCTTACTCTCCACGATAATTATTTTATAATCAATAGCTATGAGATATTTCCCTTTAATATTTCGATCGGATGATGACGAGAGAACGGCGAATATCCACTGGCGGCATCTGTTACTACGACGGCTTCGTCAAAAACTCGCTATCTCATACCGATCCCCCTTATTTCAACCTAGATCCCCCAATTTCCCCTCAACTTCGCTCGTACCCCCCAAGGGCGAATGGGGAGTACGAGGGTGATAGAGAGAGATAGAAAAACCGATACGTCATCCGTCCAAAAAGCAATTAAAGAGGACGTTCAGAGCGCGGCATCAGGTAACTCGGGTTGAACTTTATACACTTGACGTAACGACCTGTTACCCAATTTTTAAACGTCACTGCGGAGCTTGTTAGGAGTACAAAGAGAGTGGTAGCGAGCCATCAGAGTCTGAACTGTAGAGACTCAGCGTCGGCGTTCTTCGACGTTGATTTCTTTCGTTTATCGCGCTAGAAGCATGTGGAAATATATATGTACAATATGTCAAAAATGTCTTAAGATGGACGACGAAAGTCAACACATATTGACTGCCAATAATTTGGGAACTCAATGCACAGCTAGCTTTAAATATGTGCCATTTGCATCAACTTCACCATTAAGTCCTCTTGTAATTAATCCAAAGTTTACTAACATTTAATTCAGACAACTTATTGGAAGCTATTATAATTTTCCCGTAGAACCGTAATAGTTACAAGTGTATCAGATTTTCAGCAGAATGATAAATTATTACGTCTTACTTATTACTATCCCAGTATCTGCGTCACGCCATTTCTGTAGTACGGTACAATATACGGTTATTCGTTCTGTTGCTGTAAAGATGAGGCGAGTATATTGAGTAACGGTGAGTAACAAATTGGTATCTTATTTTCATCGACTTAATCATGTTATTCTGCGACTGCTGTTCCATGTGAGCACAGAAGTACAAGATGCTTGCGTTCTTTCGAAAGATTGGAAAATCAATACGGCAATGTGTGAACTAAATAAATAAATAAAAGAAACGAAACGAGAATCGGAAGCGAAAATGAAGGTCTGGAGAAATATAAAACTAAATCTATTGATTCAACTATCTTTTCACTAGTTTTCTTTTTATAGAAAAACTTGAAGTTTAGACTACACTAATTACGTGGATCTTACAATTCGGAACTTAGATGAACAACGTTGTTCTTTTATTTGTATATTTAATGTATTATTAATAAGATCGTGCAAAATTGTTGCAACGTTTTAAGTCTAGAGCCGGTTAGTATTTCTTTTTATCTCTCTCTAAAGTTGGTATGTTGATTCAATTACAGTTACATAGAAAAAAGAACTGTAACTTATTATCAATATAGCTACGAAATCAGCTTAGCTCGGCTAAGAAGGGCAATTTCCAATGCAATGCGGTGAGGAACGTAGAGGGATGGCACGGAAACACGAGCGTACGTATCTAAGCACTCTTGTTCAGTCTTATTCCACTGGTCGTCGTAAGTGCTTATCAATACACACATACTTAGAAAAGGTCGTATTTCGAAGAAACTAGACTAGCGAGTATGGCATATTTAGAATACGAAGGTGAAGAATTAAATATGTAAGATGCGGCAACTATTTGATATTTGCCAGCAGGTGGAAGTATGAATGCCACCTAAAGAGTATAAAACACTATTCTCAATCCTTCAATCCGTGGCAAAAGATACACCGACCAATTAACATTCAACATCACTTTACTAGACCAAGAAGCATTTGTCTCCTTCTGGAGCAAGTATTCAAATTATACATTACAACGGGTTGATGGACGCAGTAGTTAGGCGGCTGACTATCGTTGTGAGAGGATGATAGGTTCATTTCTCTGGAGGCACGATGACATTTTTTCAGAGAGTTTAATCCCGGATCGACTTTCCATTCGCTGTTGGGAGCAAAGTGATTAACAGCGCGGCATCATAAAAGGCGATATGATGCTGTCACAAAGCCATTTGAACACAACTTACACACACCAAAACTACACCGCGAGAGTTGCAGTGATAGCCAGATAAGCGATACAGCTTACGGAGTCACTGCAACTAAGCACCCACCACACATAAAAAAAGTCGAACATGGATAAGAAACGTTATGCCATCTTTATTTTTGCAAGTTTTGCAGTACCTATTAAGTGTTAGATTTGTTCGCGCTGATAAATATAATAATACACATATAGTAAATGAGGAGAGACGAAAATACAGAAAATCAAATTAAACACAATAAGACGCCAGGACACTAGCCTTGAGTTATTGATTGTTAATTAATTATTAATATAACAACAACACAACATCGACAAATCGCAGAAGTAACTTTGTTGGTAGTTTGATTAGCTTCAAAAGTAACTAATTTATGAAAACTATTGTCAAGTTGTTCTACGATTTCGTTCAGGTAAACTGTAACCTATAAACTGTATTCTATAAAATATAAAAAAACCAATGGCCATTTTGAATTCCTTTGTTTTTGATTCGATCGTTTCAAAATTGGTATTAATGCGATCCTAATCACTTTTGATAACAGGCGTCGCCATTTTGAACTTTTTGGTTTTAGACTCATCGTTTTCAAAATCAATATTTACAGGACTCTGACACCTCCAAACTGAATTTTCTGATCAAATTTAAAAAGGTGGCTACCAGTTTGAACTTTGTTATCCGCCTCTAGTGCACTTTCTCACATAACCTTTGTCACCCACTTAGGGATTAAATTTAAAAAGCTGGAAAATCGTTTCCTTTAATATTTATAGTTGGGCAAAATCATCAATTTTGTTCATTGCATCATGTCATGAGAATCAAAATCGCGCAAAATCTATAGTTGGCCATATGGTTATGGCTTGTTGTTTGTTAATTGTTGAACAAATGTTCGAAATGGACAAATTTGAAAACTCAGCTGTTGCAAAATATTTGCAAGAAACCGTAAGAAATTCATATGGATCTGGTGAATCTGACTGAATCTGCACCTTTATATCAGGTGGTCAAGAATTGGGCAAGAGATTCTAAACTTGGCAGAGAGACCTGTGAACAAGGTGTTGGTCCTGGACGGTCGAAAAATATTATTTGCAAAAAAAGAAAAAGATAGATCTTGTCCATGACATTGTTCTGAAAGATAAACAAATGAGTGTAGGTAAAATTCATATCTTAAACTTGTGGCTTTTTAATAGGTAGCATAGATATCATTTTACATAAAGAATTAGGTTTCGAAAAGGTGGTTGTACAATGGGTACTTAAAATGATGACGACAAAACAAACGCGCATTCATCAGGTCACTTCAGAGTCAAATTTCGCCATCATTAAGCGAAATTCTGAACACTTCCTACCAAGATTTGTTACTGTGGATGAAACTTGGATTTATCATTATGATTCTGAATCAAAAAGCCAGAGCATGGAATGGAGGCACAAGGGTTCCGCACACCCTCGAAAGTTTTGTGCACTGTGCCGAAGGAATTATCCTTTTAGGCACTTTGCCACCTGATCAGTCTATAACTGGACAATATTATACTGCTTTCATTTCAAAACTGCGTGATTCCTCCGTATTTCATTAGTATAACGTCCACAGACGCTTTGTTTCAATGGTCGCTATTCATAATGCTGGTTTCGAAATTTTCCAAAAGCTGTCCTATTCTCGAAATTTGCCCCTTAGTGGCTTCTATGCATTTTCCAAACTCAAGGAACGTTGTCGTGGTATTCACTTCCAGGACGATAAGACGCTGATGAGAGACGCGAACGAGTGGTTTGCAGCCCAAGGCAAAACATTTTTTTCTGAGGGCGTTAAAGCTTGCCATCGTTATACCAACAGTATCAACGTCTTAGGAGACTATGTTGCAAAATAAAAATGCCACCTTTACAATTCATTTCATTCTATGTCGGCCCTCGTATAATGTTTGTATACGCACATAATTAAACGAAATGTTGCGCACAGAGGTATCAGAGCGAGAAAACAAAATGCTTTTAACTTTCAATATGGATTCAATATCTAAGGAAAAGTAGAGCCGTCACAAGGAGTTAAAGAAAATCACTCGATATCCATGTAATAAACAGACAAGGAAGAAAATAAATAACATAAAAATAATACTTCCTATTCGCTACTAAAAATAACAATTTCATGAAATTCTGTTAGTTATTACTATAAGAATTATGACTATATATGTACATATTTATCACTGATACCAACACTATAAACGCGAGTTTTAGCACGAATACCGTCGCATCCACCAATTTCAGCTACTTGAACTATTAAATCTTTCGTGTTATACACGCATACTATAACTGTTATGGGAACAATAAACGCATCCGCTTTATTAGCAAATATCAATAAAACACCGTTTACGAGACGAAAGGATAAATATAAGCGATATAAAAAATTTTACGCCATCGTAAAAGCTCTGACATATCG
The DNA here is from genome assembly GCA_023690525.1 of Holotrichia oblita. Taxonomy (NCBI): domain Eukaryota; kingdom Metazoa; phylum Arthropoda; class Insecta; order Coleoptera; family Scarabaeidae; genus Holotrichia; species Holotrichia oblita. The sequence goes on along the minus strand of CM043015.1, from coordinate 45,603,895 downwards.
GATTAAAAACGGGTATTACTGGTTAAGACGATAAAACGAGGTAGGCCGCGGTAGCGAATTCGAAGACCTCGATTTTGGGGAGAAAGTTGACACGGAACATAGGGAGCGGAAAGGCTTCATCCGCCCCGTTCCTTCGCGAAAGTCGCTCTATACTCGGTACGTACGCGATTCTGTTCTGGGGTGGAAATTCGGGTGGAGTGCTACGACTTACCTTTCTCCCTTTAAATTTTTCGAAGCGTATGCTTCGAGTAATTAGACCAATCGGTCAAAGGAATGCGTGCTCCTGTACGGATCATTATTCGCAAGGGAGAAATCGTGTATTCGCGCGTATTTTCCATGGATCGGAGTTCTGTATAAATCGTCAACGGTTGATGGTAAAAAGAAGAGCTGCGGATTGAGAAAACGAGCGCAAGAGCGACAGATTCTTTATGGACGAATGATGGATTATTTAAAATTTTTGGATCGCGAACGGAAAGTATTTTCTTTGCGTTTAGTACCAGTTCCAAGTAGGTCGGTAGCACTTTAAATAAATCGGTAAGGAAAGGTTAAACTTAAGATATATTTTGCTGCAAATAATATCACGTGGAGTTGCTTTAAGTTACCTTTAGGAAATCTTATTTCTATATAACATTAATTACGTTGTAACCTCAAATGTTTTTTTTTAGTACGCGGACATGAATGATCACGTGATGTCCGACGCTTTCATGTTGTAATTTCGCACAGTAATACTTTTTTCTGAAAAGCGCTTGAGCTCTTTCTTGGTGTTATGTACTCTTAAACGTACCTATCAATTCCAGTAGCACGATTTTCATTGGGATTGTTGTTCCAGCAATATTTGAAAAAATGTTCGTCACGTGAGGTTGTCAGGCTTACTGACGGGTACCAACACATTGGCGTGTCATACAACTTATATAACTACTAACTATATAACTTACATCAAACGAAGGCTTTGTGGATAACTGTCTTCTTTAATTCTTTGCCAGCAAAAATGTAGAATCTGGAACGTCGGATGGTACCCCAGGTTCCTCCTTTTATGTTGATCGTGTTAAAATGCTATAGAAATACGGGAGAATTCCCTTCGCTTTGCTACCAGTGGCTTGGTAAATAATAATAATAATAGTAATAACAGCAATCAGAAATTACAATACAAAGCTAATTCAATTAGTAATTGAAGTATTCATATATAGAATATGGTTATATAATATGTTAATATGGTTAATGATATCTGATAGTTTATTATAGAAAATTATAATGTTATACAATGCGTTTCTTGTTTCTAAGCCTATGCTTTGATATGTTATAATCTGTTTTATATCGAGTACTATATGAGTGCGTCTTTTCATGGTCATTAAATAATAGACAACCTATGTACTTTGTAACTATTCTTTAAATTTAAAGATAACCATGAGAAATGGCCATTCCTTTTATTCCCAGACGAAAAAATAAATGTTTTCACCTAGAAATCGGGGAAGAAAGAAGCAGGATTACAGCGCTCTCCCAAAACGCGGCGTTTACGTGAACTAAAATTGTGACGTATGCTGTTCTGATATGTCAGTTGACAGAAATTTCAGATCCTATATAATACCAAATGCAAATCTCCATTTGATGGGATAAATTTCTGTCAACTGTCATAGGTAGCGCATCTTTATGTATTCCTTCAATAACAATATAACGTACAAATTAGACCGGTAACGTTTAGAGAACTTCTACGTCACGCAGCGTTTTGGTCACGTGGCTTCCTCGGGCATCTTTCAACTCAAAAAATCTCGAAAACCACAAGTCTTTAAAAAAATAATTTCTGTTTCATTTACCGGCGATCCCAGTCCTTTATAAAATGTTTAATTAATGTTAACTTTTGAGAAATCTAGGTTGTCTATTCTTTATTTTTTAAAATGAATAACAAGCATTCATGTATATATATGCCATATTAGGTTAACAAACCATTAATATTAAACAAAGATCGCAAAGAGGTGCGATTATTCAGGTTCAATAGTGTGCGCAGGGCTCTTTTTTGCATTATAAACACACGGCTGGCGTCTGAAGAACCACTCCACAAAAGAATACCATAGCGAATTGTAGAAACACAGTAAGAATAATATGCAATTCTGACAGTAGCAAAGTTTGTGACTTTACCCAAAACTCTCAGTGCAAAGGTTGCACTATTTAATCTCCCGCAGACATAGTCAATGTGATGATTCCCCTTGAGTACATCATCAATAACTATTCCTAGAAAACGACAATGTTCTATTAGAAGTAATACGATTCACAGTTCAATACAATTACCATTGTTTGTTTTAAAAACCATACAGCTGGTTTTATTTTTATTTATGCGTAGATGATTTTTAGTGAGCCATTCGGCTGTGGAATGTAACAGAAATGTACCAGATCGAACCAAGGATGGGAAATCAACTCCAGCGAAAAGAAAATTCGTGTCGTCAGCGTAATTGACGATTTTTTAATCATTTGATGACGTATTGCTAAAAGATCGTTAATTGGGCGATTCTAACGCTCTTCAACTTGTTTCAAGGATAAAGAAATGCCAAATTGAGCAAATTACGGTTCTTTAATCAATTGATATTAGCTATATTTGCTACGTTTCGGCCGACTCACCTAAAAAGTCTATTCCAAAACTTTCGCAGCAAGTTCAGTTGTCAGTTGGAACATGCCACACCATTTTAAAAAAGGATTTAAAACTGTATCCATATAAGATTCAAGCAGTGCACGAACTTACCCAGGTAGATTTTGGTACAAGAACGCAGTATTGTCAGTGGTTCTTGGATAACGTAGATAATGACAACGTTCTCGACAAATGCTTTTTTACCGATGAGGCTTGGTTCCATGTTTCTGGTTATTTAAATAAACAAAATATGAGAATGTGGTCTGCAGAACATCCTCATGAATTCGTAGAAACTCCACTACATCCACAAAAAATAGGTGTCTGGCTAGCGGTTTCAAGGAGACGGATTATCGGGCCTATATTTTTTAATGAAACCGTAACTACTGAAGTATACCAAAACCAATTATTACAGCCTTTTATTAATGAACTGCATGATGACGAGCTGACAGAAGGATTTTTTCAACAAGACAATGAACCGGCGCACAGATCTCGATATACAATTGCTTTCTTGGCACAATTTTTCGATGACAGAGTTATTAATTTTCCAGCAAGATCACCCGATCTGACAATTTTAGATTATTTTATCTTTCCATATTTGAAGAATACCATTTTCAAGACCAGACATCATACAATCGCAGAACTTCGCAATGCTATTACCGATTGCTGTGCTGATATAACCCCACAACACCTTGTAAATGGTTTTGAGAGTTTGAAGCGTAGAGTTCGTCTCTGTCTTCAAAATAATGGACAACACTTTCAGCATCATCTTTAGTAGTATTATAACTTTTGAATTTAACTTATATAATAAACATTTTCCCTAAAGTAAAGTAAATTTTATACATCGCGGTGACATACCAACCAACGAACTGTCAAAGTGACGCACTGTAGCACTGTTACCAATCATAGAAAAAAATCATGGCCATCTCTAATCAGGAAAGTTTTTGAAAGCATGGTATAAAAATACATTATTACAAGATGGTTCACCAAAAACAAAGACATACATACCAGTCAACAAGAAACAATTAATACCAAGTCATTCAAATGATGATTAAAATTAGAGTACGATGACATTCTAATGTAGTAATAAGACTTTATATAATTAATTGTTTAAAAAGTTTTTTCAACTAACTGGAGAATATAACGTTAAAATCCGTGCGTTGTGCACGAAAACATATGTGACCTGATCTACGAAAAGGGGGCTCAGGTGTGAAAAATTTTTCACTTTTTTGGCGATTTGGATAGAGTAAAATATGCTCTATTGAATGGCGCAAACCGGAAGTTTCTAACTGGTAGGGAAGTTTGTTAAAAATGGACAAAAAGAAGAGCAGAAATGATTGAAAATGAAAAAACATTTGAGATTAAATTATAAAATAATAGACATCATATTTCATATTTTTTATTTCAAGGCAAAACCACGTTATTTTACAAATTTACAATTTAAAGTAAATTTATACAATGAGTTGTTTATCTTTAACAGCTGTATTCCGGAAAACTTGTTTTCACACCTAAGCCCCCTTTTCGTAGACAAGGTCACATATATGTATATGGACGTGTGAGTACAGAACAAAGTAAGACTAAAAAGACATCGTTTGTGAAAATTATGAACAGTAGAGGACCTAAGATACTTCCTTGTGGAACGCCAATTGGTGTTTATTTTTACTAATTGACATCTGTCGATCAAGTGAGATGCGAACCAGTCCTGCGCTATCCCTGTTATGCTATAATGTTCTACTTTGTCAAATAAAAGATAATGAGATACGCTACCAAAGACCTTAGTTAGATCGATGAACAAACCGCACACAAGCTTGTTGTTTTCTAAATGAGATATTATCCAATTTATATATTCAAGAAGAGCTGTGTTGGTGTTTTTTCCAATAGTAAATCCATGCTGACATTTGTTAAACACATGTTGGATCCTGTTTTAGAGTACAACAAGCATTGAAATACAAGAGAAAGGTCGAGATAAAACAATCAAATTTGTCATCAACACAAATATTATCAAACACGTTTTCAAACCGCTCATATTTCATAACTGAACAGAATTCACTAATAGCAAATACATTAAAGCAGCGCCGTAATATTGTTTTGATTAAGCGTTGATCACAATTAAGAATTAAGTGAATTATCTGAGCAGTATGATCCGAAATCCCGGAAGTTACCACTTTTGTTTCATAGTCATTAATGTTATTAATAACTATATTATCTATACAGGATGTGAAAGTATTAGTAATTCTTATTGATCTGGTAATGGTTGCAATTGCCCCGTAACTATGCAGTATTGAAAGAAATTCCCTGGTGTTATTATTGACTACAAGATTTCGAGATTTTTAACTTTAGATTTCGCTATAGTCTCCCTTTAACTCTCGATATTTAATTCGCTTAAGCTCATCACTATAATATGACAAATCAAAATAATCATTGCTTCTGCAATCATTCCTCAATTTGATGAAAATTTTTGACCACTTCGTCAATTTTTGATGTCCGAAAATAAGAAAAGTTAGGATTGGACTAAATCTTGGCTGTCAGGTGCACAAGCAACCATTTCGTGTCATAATTTAACTAATAGAAATTGCCAATGTGTGCGCCGGCGCCGCTGCATTAGCGTGATACAACAAAACTCTGACTCACAGGCGGTTGTGTATCCCTTAGTTTTACCTTGTAAGTAGTACCCACTTGTCCAATAGCAACGCGAAGTATTCTTCTATGATCGTTTCGTCCTGCTGGAAATAATTCACAAAGATATCACCATGAACGTCACAAAATGGAATAGCCATAATTTTGTTAGCAAATAGAAATACTTGTGCTTTCTTCAGTGCAATTGGCTTTTATACATTGTTTCGGCTGAATTTTGGTTTTAGGTATATAGTCGTCTATGCAAGTTTCATCAGCAATAAAACGGTTATACGAATTCGTTTCTGGTCCTCAGCTAGCAAACGCAACACCCATCTTGTGACCATTGCTCTGATATGCTATTCAGTGTTTGCCTTTATCAGACCTCTTGATTTTGATTCATCGTCAGTGCTCTTAGGATCGCACTTCAATTCATTCGCTCCGAAAAACACGCTCTTAAATGATGGTGAAGATCCACCATAAACACGATATAACTCTTCTTTGACTTCTTTGAGTTTTCCAGTCAATATCAAAAACTTTAATAACTACACGAAATTCCTTTTTAACCAGATTCCAAAAACAACCAAATCCGTTTGTTTATAACTATAAAATTCAAACGACGAAATATATTTGATTCAGACTTTGATAGCTGCTATAGGGTTACAAACTTGATAAGTAATACGCAAGTGTTTATTGTACTGCAATCTCTGTATTACACACTTCACATTTCAGGCTGCCTTCCTGTATTAGTCAATTGTCTGGTAACAAAAAATAAAATAAAATAAAATATCGTTATTAGTAGGTATACTGTGTGTGTACGGGACCACTCACTCGATGTGGACACACTCTACAAGATGGGCACAATATTATGGCCACACAATGACTAATTAGTCGCCAGCCGGCTTGAACCTGATTTTGAAAACCAGGTCTAAACCGTTTAAGCTCATTTTCAAAACCAGGTTCAAGTCTGTCGGCGACTGATGAGTCATCACATGGCCATATATTGTGTCCGGTTTATACAGCGTGTCCATGTCGAGTGGACGGTCCCGTATACACACAACATATCTACTGTTATTGACGTTCAAATGTTAATAACAATCTTCTTGATTTGTACAAGTTCATCACAATTATTCATGTAATTTGATGTTCGAAAGGCACCGTCTATGCATTGCCTCATAAAATATTTTTAAACGTATTTGATTCTTGGGCTTTAGGGTTTAGGTCGAGTGGTTAGATAAATTTATCTGTTTTATTAAATTTGGTATATTTCCGATTTCTTTGTTCTTCTTGTTCACTGGAGATAATTTTCGAATGCAGTCAACTAACACCCTCTTTTATAACAAGCAGGTTATTGAGCCACGTCTAACAAAAATAACATTCTTTTACATAATGCTTGTATGTACTGCCAGCAATGACAATATTCAAATACACAAACGAAATGGGGTAGACAGTAAGATCAAATATGTCTCTCATTGTGTCATAGAGGGAAATCCAAAACCAGTTATGAATTGTTTAATCGCGAAGCTTTCCATGGTACAAATTGAAGAGTGCCAGTAAATTATTATTTTAAAAAGTCGTTGCATATCACAAATTGTAAAGGGTATTTTTTATAGAGGTATAAAACTTTAAGTTGGCAACACTTTTTTAACTGGTGGCCATTTTGTCAGCTGTCCAGTGATTTATGTTTAGTTTGGTTTGGCATTTCAACATGAATAGACTGACGCCTGAACAACACTTCCAAATTATCCAACTCGTGCAAGAATTGAAGCCACACGAACACCTGGCAAGGCATAGATTTGGTGAATGAGCCCAAAACAAGATTGCCGTTGATCCCGATTTTCATACGCGAATTTTGTATAGCGATGAAGCTCACTTTTGTCTGAATGGATACGTCAATAAACAAAACTACCGTATTTGGAGTGATGGTAATCCTCAAGTGTATGTTGACACACCGTTACATCCAGAAAAACTGACTGTTTGGTGTGCTTTATGGGCTGGTGGAATCATTGGTCCGGATTTCTTTAAAAACGATGCTGGTCAGAACGTTACAGTCGATGGTGACCGCTATAGAGCCATGATTACTGACTTTTTCGTTCATCAATTGAACAACCATGATGTACAGGAGCTGTGGTTTCAACAAGACGGCGCAACATGTCACACAGAACGTGCCACAATTGATTTATTGAAGGAAACGTTTGGTAACCGCATAGTTTCACGTTTCGGACCCGTGAATTGGCCTCCAAGATCGTGCGATTTAACGCCGCTAGACTATTTTCTGTGGGGATATGTGAAGTCGCTAGTCTACGCCGATAAGCCCGAAACGATTGACCACTTGGAGGACAACATTCGCCGCGTTATTGCCGATATACGGCCACAAATGTTGGAAAAAGTCATCGAAAATTGGACCTCCAGATTAGACTACGTCCGAGCCAGCCGTGGCGGTCATATGCCAGAAGTCATATTTAAATTATAATGCCAGAAGATTATCTTTCGAATAAAGTAAATTTCATGTCCATTTAAAAACTTCATCTTTGTTTTATTCCATTTCAAAGTTCTATACCGCTATAAAAAACAGCCTTTATAAGTTCGGTCGGGAATGTGCTACTATGGGAATACAGCGCATGCGATAACGAAATAAAGTTTCATTGATTTCGCAGGCAAGACACTATAAAGAAATATACCTAATTCTGATAACCAGTATTAGAAATAAAAAAAAAAACTTTAAAGAAATTCAATATTTAGTTCATTTTATGAAGTAGATGCCATTTATCTTCCTTACACTTTTCCAGCTCGTAAAGCCGCACCCATAATACATTAATCTATAGAACGACAATACCCACAAAACAAACGCCAACGACTAAACAGAAGCAGAGCTATTCCTCATCAGAAATTAATACTTAATCGGAAACGGTCGTATGAAATTTCCGCGATTGCACGCTATGTTACGTAAAGTAATATATCATACACACGTTCGTATATTATACATATCTCTATCTGCACGCTATAGCTGTATTTCTGGTATGCGTTCAGCCATCTCATCAACTCAAACACCGAACCAGTGGCATATATACACACAAACGTAGTATATACTAGATTTCATCTCATAGCTCTGACGTTAATTTCTCCAGTATTATTTGCATATCTCCGCTTCGCCGGTAGATGGTGCTTTGGTTAAAACGTCACTGGTAAAATACAAAACATCAGGTCTCGGATACAACGACACACAACTGGAATACAGCTGGTATACAGCACCGTTGGCGATGAGAGCCTCATAAACAACTGCCTGCAGCTTGAATCCAGTCTCTGTTGGTCCGCGTCTACGAATAAGAATAATGAAAAAGAAGTAGAAATATTATTATGTCGCTGTAGTGGTGCTGACGTGGCGGTTTCTGTAGTGGCTTTGTTATCCTAGGGCGAGCACAGCAGACAGTACTTAAGGAGACGAAAAAGATGGCATAACGGCAACAGTCTTTTTTCTGGGTTTTTCGAAACTAATAACCACGATTTGTAAATAGACTACCTAAGCATTCAGCTATTTTAAACAAAACGCATATCTACAGGCTATCATCCATAAACGTATTTATATATCGAAATTTAATAAACAAGCGAACCGGCAAAGGTGAAAAAGTTTCACCGCTGGGCCACTCAGTCGTAAGTTGTAAATCATATTTGGGAAGATCTATGAGGCGTATAAATTTTTATTTATGTCCTCTAGTTAAAAATGATTTACAGCCAGAAGTTATTCCACTTTAAAGTTATAACTTATGACACGTCGATGTATAGACAATATATAAAAACGATGATTTATAGTAGCTTTTTATCGATCTTCCTATATAACATTTAATCGGGTGATGAAGGTAGTTTGCACCTTAAAGGGAAAAATATGTAGCTTAATATATTCGCTTTTAATATCTCCCATCTTCAGTGTACCTGAAAATAATCCGAGGGAGAAGTGTTCGTGTGCTCTTGTGCTACAGCGGATAAAACTTTGGTAAACAGAAGAGAATACGAAAATAATTTTCTGTTATATTGATTTAGGATATGCTTTCGTGCAACGTTCTAGCCAATTTAATCTAGTGAACATTTACTAAGCTGCAGCAACTAGAGAACTTAAGAGACTAACTTATTATTTGAGACGGATTACAGTACCCGATTTTTCCATTATATTTTCTATTACAACTTCTAAATTTTCACCGTATAATACATAAGCTTTATTAGGTCTTTAAGTCCGACCAAAGAAAAGTAAAATGTGTCTTTTTTTTTGTAAGGATATGACGCGACAAGATTCGATTAAAAGAATGGAGTCCAATTCTTCCGAATTAAAATAATTTTAGATATCTGTTTATTCTAGTTATACAGCGACCGGCAGAAAGTGCGCAGCATATGGGAAAATGGTTTACCTTTGAATATAGCAAAATTATGTTATTGCATCATATCTCGGCATGATTTGAAACCAAAATAGCACTCGCGATATCTGCCGAAACTCTCATCGTATACGAGGGAGAGTCAAAAATACAAAATTACGCTAAGAGTAAAGTACCCCCATTTTTAACATTAGACTTTTCTTTATTAACCAGTAGTTCTTTAGTTTTAAAAATCAACGTAAAATATCGAGTTTCATTCACTTTTGATGAAAAATTTCAGTTTACTGTTTATTCTGAATTATCCTGTATTAGAAATTGTGCGCGCTCATACAATACGCAAATCTTACTCTCTGTAGACATCGTAACAGAAAACCATAAATAATACGTCGCAAAAGTCAGCTACAAAAATAATATAGCTCTTAAAAATAAAAATTCAAGAATGTGAAATAATTTTGCTGCACACCATATTTTACGTTTTCAGAAGGCAAAACATTTTATTTAACTGAAATTGTGTGATTCATTTTAACTTAATCATCTTTAAAATTGTAATATTTTTTCATAAAATTAGCAACACTTCTTTTTATTCAGGTTTTAATAATAATAATAGTAAAGATACATAATAGTAGGAAATAAAACTCAAAATACATTAACAAAATCGTAAACTAAAATATTTATTTACAAGTACATTATTTTTCTACGTGAGCTCCCCCATTCTCTATACATTTCATTGTCCTGTTGTTAAATTCTTGTGCTACGTTTCTTAAAAAAACCGGATTAATTTGAACGACACACTGCCTAATCGTATTTTCTAAATGGCCCAGATTTCTAAATGGTCGATGCTTGTATACTTGGTTCTTTAAGTAACCCCAGAGAAAGAAATCCATTGGGGTAATGTCAGGCGATCTTGTAGGCCAATGATTTTCTGAAATCCGTCCGATCCATTTTTGAAGAAATTGTTGATTGAGCCATTCTCGTACTTGCAATGTAGAATGGATCGGAGCACCATGTTGTTGAAAATACATATTTGCTCGTAGATTTAAAGGCATATCATCTAGGAACTCGCTAAATTCATTCTGCAAGAATTGTAAATATCTACCTGCATTTAAATTTTGCCGGAAAAAATATAGTCCAACTATTTGAGTATTCAATATACCACACCAAACGTTTGTTTTAAACGAATATTGGCTTTTACATTCAATTGTAAAATTAGGATTTTGATTAGCCCACCACCTACACTTTTGAGAACTTACTACGCCGTTGCTTGTGAAGGTTGCTTCGTCAGTAAATAATATTTGACTTCCAAAATGGAGATTATCTTCCTTCTTGCCTTGGAACCAAAAACAAAAGTCAATTCTAGCATCTAGATCTCTTTTTTGAAGAGTATGGGTGAATTTTGGTTTATATGGTTTAAGAATTCTTCTAATCGATTTTTCGGAAATACCTAATACTTCTTCTCTTTCAGACAATGGCATAGTAGGAACTTCATTTACTGATAATATCACATTTAAACTATTTTCTTCATTAGTTACACTCTTCTCATGGGGTTGCTTGTATTTACTTTCCACCGAACCCAGTCTGTTTAAATTTGTTCAGAATTCGGCATACAGTAGAATCGTGAATATTTTTATTGTGTCTATTGTTAAAAATATTTGCTGTTTTGCGATAGCTATAGTCATTTTCTCCGCGAATTAGAACTATTTCTACCTTTTCTTGTACCGATAACCTTTCCGCTTCCATTGTAATAGCAAAACTAAATGTCGAAATGACATTTATTGAATTCAGTTCATGTTTTTTTAAATCAAACACATGCAGTACGAAAAAACATCTGTCGAGGATTATACCGAGACTAACTTTTTTATTTTTGTCGCTCTTTCTCGTCAAGCGTTTATTATTAAAACCTGAATAAAAAGAAGTGTTGCTAATTTTATGAAAAAATATTACAATTTTAAAGATGATTAAGTTAAAATGAATCACACATTTTCAATTAAATAAATTTTTTCGCCTTTTGAAAACGTAAAATATGGTGTGCAGCAAAATTATTTCACATTCTTGAATTTTTATTTTCAAGAGCTATATTATTTTTGTAGCTGACTTTTGCGACGTATTATTTATGGTTTTCTGTTACGATGTCTACAGAGAGTAAGATTTGCGTATTGTATGAGCGCGCTCAGTTTCTTATACAGGGTAATTCAGAATAAACAGTAAACTGAAATTTTTTATCAAAAGTGAATGAAACTCGATATTTTACTTTAATTTTTAAAACCAAAGAACTATTGGTTAATAAAGAAAAGTCTAATGTTAAAAATGGGGGTACTTTACTCTTAGCGTAATTTTGTATTTTTGACTCTCCCTCGTATACGATGAGAGTTTCGGCAGAAATCGCGAGTGCTATTCTGGTTTCAAGTCATGCCGAGATATGATGGAATAACATAATTTTGCTATATTCAAAGGTAAACCATTTTCCCATATGCTGCGCACTTTCTGCCGGTCACTGTTATATGTATCACCTTCCTTATTTTAAATACAATTATTTAAAATAAACGTAGTATTGCTGACTACAGTTTTAACCTTGATTATTTTCTATACTAGAGTAAATAAACAACGTTTTACAAAGATAGGGAAAGCGATGTATACGTCAGGTCAGTTTGATCATTTAAAATTGTTACATTTGATTTATTGCATGCTTTCAAAATTTTTATCGATTGGAGGACGTTCGGTTTCCTTCCGTTTTTTGCCATTTGTAATATTTTCATATTTTAATTGTTTGTTTTATGATTTTTTCGTAGGAGATGTGTAGCAAATGTGGAGTCGTTACTTTTTAAATTGAATGATCTGAAATGTTCTATCTAATCTAATATTGAAACTTTTTCCTGTCTAACCGATACACCTTTACACCGACTATATTCTAGCTGATATACACCAGATTTATCCGAGTGATTAATTGTACGTTTGACATTAAATAAAATATTAGTCAATTGGTTTTATTTTATTATAATTTTGTTTGTTTCTTATGTAAAATGGTATCAATAATTTAACCAAACCATTACTAGCAACGATGTGTTTAATGATTTTAATTTCTCAATAAAGTGCCGTTTCCAAAAGTGGAAGATATAGAACTCTATGTATAATTGAATTAAATGCCGCTATATTGTGATTTGTGGCGTGGTACGAACCAATTGGTATACAAGTATCTGCAAAACTAGATTTGCGAAATATGTCCAACTCAAGGTTACTGTTCGACTTGATGATTGTATGACCTAGGAAACTAATTGAGTTGTTTAACTCAGTTTCAATTGTAAACTTCATTTTAGAATATGGTGTTTACAAAATTTGCATATACTTGCAATTCACGTTGTGTACATACCTTCAAAACATCCAAAAATATTATACACGTAGCGATGGCAAAAGGTAACGTGTTGTTCCTCAAATCTGAATCTAATATTTTCTTATTAACATCTAACATGAAAATTTTTACCAGCAACGAATTAAGAGGAGAATCCATCGCTAGTCCTTCCGACTGGTTATTAATTTTGGAATAATATTCAAAATAATTTTGTTTAATTACTAAAATCAACAAATTCAATATTTCGAATTTCGTTACGGGATTTATACTTCTATTTTCTAGGATATTTCTTGCTAAAATTAGACATTTTCTGATGTTATATTGCTAAACATGTTAGTAATGTCCACGGAAATCAATATACTATTGTGTAGAATGTAGAACGTTTTTATTTTATTGGCTGGTTGAATCAAGTTTTTTTATAGAAAATTTGGCCGAAAAAATTGTATGGTTTATAAATACCGTATTTAATTTATTAGCAATATTTGTGATAGGGCAATCTATATAGCCTCTTCCTTGAATTAGGATATTTTCTTTCTGTAGTTTTATTAAACTGTACAAACGAAGGGCTTTCACACTCATTAGGATTATATCTTCCACTTGATAGAGAAATTAAAATCAGTAGTATTGGTTTCAATACTAAAGCAATAGATACCATTTTACATAAGAAGCAAACAAAATTAGCAATAAAGTGACTTGAATTGAATGTGTCACTGACTTATTTTGGTGAAATAATCCATAACTGATACTCTCTAAAAGTAATTTAATAGTAGCTTTCACGCCGTCTACTGTCTAATGTTTTATTTAATGCCAAAGATAGAATTAATTCCTTCGATAAATCTGGTGTATATTAGCTAGAATGTAGTCGATGTAAAGGTGGATACATCGGTCAGACAGGAAGAAATCTTAATATTAGATTAAAATAACATTTCAGATCATTCCACTTAAAAAATAACGACTGCACATTTGCTACACATCTCCTACAAAACAATAACAACCGATAATAAAAATGTAATACTACATATAGACAAAAGGGAAGAAGCTGAACCTCCTCGAATCGACAGAGATTTTTTAAGCATCTCATAGTGAATCAAATGTAACAGTTTCAAATAATCAAACTGACCTGATGTATACACTCGTTTTCCTATTTTTGTAAATAGTTGTAGCATACAGGGTTTCCACGGCCAAGTGGGACATAGGCAGAATACATATAAAATCGGTTTTCAGTGAATATTATCTCTCTAATACTACTTCATTCAAAATTAAGGGCCGCATATTATAACTGGGTTACCAATTAACATTTCCATAATCATAGTACAAAGAAAGTCATTTTAATAAAACCAAAAAATTATTATTTTTAAATCTATTGTTCGTGAATTCCTAATAAGGCTTTTAATACGTCAGTTACTGCAAGCGTCCGTGGCGTAATGGTTCGCGCGACGGCTTAATAACGCAAACGCAAGGATTGTTTAGGGTTCGAATCCCGGCAGATTAGTTTTATTTTTTAATTTTTATCTCCAACAATAATGCTACAAATTCAATAACATTACAAAAATCAGAGATTTTGAAGACTATAAAATCGATATTTTGAGGATTAAGGTAAAGAATGAATAATATTTACAATAAAAAAATGATCACGTTCTATATTATTCGATTTTTAATTGTTACTAATGACGAATAATTTGTCAAAATAAACAACAAAACTTAATAAGATAAAAAAAAATAAAAAAATAAAATTCATTTCTCGGATTCGAACCTGAAACAATCTGTGTCTTACGTTGTTAAGGCGTCGCGTGAACGTCTGCGCCACGGCCGCTTGCACTAACTGGCGTATTAAAAGCCTTATTAGGAATTCACGTACAATAGGTTTAAAGATAATATTTTTTTTGGCTTTATTAAAATGACTTTCTTTGTACTATGATTGTGGAAATGTTCGTTGTTAACCCAGTTATAATATCCGGCATTTAAATTTGGATGAAGTAGTATTAGGGAGATAATATTCACCGAAAACCGATTTTACATGTATTCTCCCTATGTCCCACTTGGCCGTGGAAACCCTGTATAAATGCGTCTTCATTGTAGTATACTCTAGTTTCGAGAATGACCAAAAAAGTTGAAACTGCAGTCAACAGTATTAAATAAAGTGGTTTAACACAGTAAAAGTATTATTTTATTTTATATTAAAAAATGTAGTACAAAGTAACGGCTAAAACTATCGAGAATTATCAAGTTTTTATTATTGATTTGTATTGGCACGACAATTGTAATACTACATTGTCTGACGAACCTTGTTTCAAAAATTAATCATTATTTCAACAACAGCAGACTATGATCACCCCTTCTGTACAAAAACTAATCCATGTACAGATTTAAAATTTTATTTTTTTAATTATTTAGGAAACTGTTATATCAAATGCAATATTATAAAGTTTCCAAAACGACAACACAACTGTTTGGTGCAGTTTGTAATACTGCCTAAAATCTGTACACACACAGAAAAGTGTTTACTAGGAGAAAGTAAGACTTACTTTATTTAAGTAATTCTCATTCTCCTATATAAGCAAGAAAGTATTGTTTTCAGTGAAATATTTCCCTTTCTTGGAAATCCAAAGATATATTTTCTTGAACCAAATAACTCTCCATTCAATCGCGCCGCGTCAATATATGTAGGTACTACAAAACGAGTCGATGGCCGCAGTGGTTAGGCGGCTGACTATTGTTGTGAGAGTACGATAGGACTGGAGGACTGGAGGGACGGTGACATTTTTCCAGAGAGTTTAATCCCGGATCAACTTGCCATTCGCTGTTGGGAGCAAAGTGATTAACAGCGCGGCATCATAAAAGGCGATATGATGCTGTCCCAAAGCCATTTAAACACAACTTACACACACTAAACTACACCGCAAGAGTTGCAGTGATAGCCAGACAAGTAATACAGCTTACGGAGTCACTGCAACTAAGCACCCACCACACATTACAAAAAAAAACTACTAGTTTTAAATTCAAGATGTTTTTTGCTTGACCTTAGAGATTTTTTAAGAAAAACATTTACTGTTGCGAAGAAAAGACATCGTCTTGTGTCAAATAAGTATTCTTGTTCCAAGAAAGAACTTACTTCTCTGAGGAAAATGAATGTAAGAAAGTCAACTTTCTTGGCCTTAGAAAACACTTTTCTCAGTGCATGCATGAATTTTATTTGGAAATGTAGTTGTTTAGAATAGTCTCCAGCTGTTATAATAATAATAAAGTAATATAAAAAAGACTAATGTTGAAGATTGTGGTGATATAGTCTGTATAAATGAAACGGAATAGCTCGATAGGTCAAAAATTGCATGTCTTTTTCAAAGAATTTATTTGCCACGCGGTATAGTATAGACTGTTGCTTTCATCTTACACTTTTCATACTTGAGGTTACATTTGTGGTGCGTAGATGGTTATATTATAAAAGGTTGTGGTGGAATGATTTACTCTGAAGAAAAAAATCAGTAAATTTATCACAAAGAGCTTACTAAGCGGGTAGTAACGGGTGAAATCGTCTAATTGAAAAAGACTGTATCTATCCACTTTAATTAACAGATACATATAAATGTCATTATTGACATCAAAATATGAACAAAATCCTGCATTTATCGCTTGTCAAAAATAACCTATAAAACTTGTTCTGTCTTACAAGTAACCTCAAAGAGTGCTTGTATTTCTAAAACTTCAAAAGAGTATTGTTTCAAGTTGTGACAGGAAGATAGTTTTGTATTGACTGTATTTTGGATAGCGTCACTGCAGCTGATCAAGTTAGCCAGAGAACTATTAAGCCACATGGATAATATTGCTAGGTTATCCGGTTTCTCTACAATCTTGACTGTAAAATGTGGTGGTGGGTATTATCAAGCAATAATGCAATCAATATTTTTCTGGAAAACTTGTAAATTCTCTATCGATCTATCATTCGTTGTTGGAATCAAAGTGATTTATAACATGGCTATTGAACACAACCATACACAGACAAACTACACAGAAAACGTTGCTGACACCCACCATAAAAAATAAAAGAACTAAACTCTTTTTAATGTGTGAATTCGACGAATATTATCTTTTGGTTCCATTGTCTACTATAGCAAAATATTAATTAATCTAAATAAGAGTGAAACGTACGAAACAATATTTGATCATATCCAAAATTGGCTAGTCCGTTATTTGCAAAACGAACAAGAAAACATGAACTCTATTACCGCCTGCGTACGAAATAAACTAGAAAAAACATGCAAACAATTACAGTTACAGGTTACCCCAATATTCAGATTTCTGCAAACATAACTTTAAAAAGTTATAGCGAAAAAATTGTGCCTCACGTTGGGCGTTCTAGAGTTAATAGTTTCCTGTGGTTAGCTCCATTATACAGACTATTAAATGATTTAGTCGTCGAGAACATATGTATGCCATGTACTAATGTATACTGTGGAAACCGGTACAATTACATGCGAACAAAATGTAAATCCCAGCATTATATAATCAAGTAAATATTTATTCTTCGGAAAAACATACAAAGCATGTTTCCAGTCGAGTGTAATCGAGAACGTGTACATACCACGAAGTGGTCGGAAATACCGTCGTGTGTTTGTCGCACAACGCGTGCGAAATCCTTAAAAGTAGTTGACTGTTTCCCTTTATACCAGCAGGGATATGTTATGCGCGCCTCTTAACGTTTCGACACGAGAATGCTGTGGTTGTGTATTGTTTAACATGTGTGTAGGACGGCATGCCGTGAAGAACTGTGGGATAAACACTGGATTTTCGAATAGAAGAGGTTGGCATTTTAAGAGACGTGTCTCACTTTTTACAAACACACAAACTGGCTGATAAATTGCAAAGTTGATAACTTATTTTCTCATTTTAGTCTTAGTGAATAATAGATCTTTCAAAAAGTCCTAAAAGCTCTTAATATAATTTAATATTCACGAGTAATCTAAAAAAAACATTATAAACAGAAGATGCTGGTAATTATTGGAAGAGTGTAGAAAAGAAGCGACTCTCCATGTAATTGGTACAAAAGAGGTTTAGAAAGGTAATCTCTTAGAAAGACGAAAGGTCGAGCGAGAAATTAAGAGGATTATCTTAATGTGTGCTACAAAGTTTGAAGAATTGACTGATCCAAATATTGAGGTAGATATATGAAAATTTGCATTAGAGGGTAAAAAAGAAAATAAATTAGAAAACGTCACAAATTCAAAAAGTGAAATACAGAATTGTTTCTAGCAAATTTCACCAACTTTGTCACTCATACGAACCAGATCCTTTGCAATTAAAAAGTATTATTACAAACTAAGGAAATTAAAATTTATGGTATCGAGCATGTATAAAGCGTTCAAATAAGCTTTGCGTCTAGTAGGCCATTCCTTTAAAAACGTATGATTATTAATAATTTAAATTTGCATTAGTTGTCAATTTGACAGATGCATAGTTGACAATTGCTTCGTAATTTAAAATTGATTTAACATGGTTTTTACTGTACAACACAAATCGTTCATGGTAGAATCTCATTTTCGAAACGAACGTAAGATTGACGGACAATGGCAGTATTCTCTTCAAGATTGTTTAGAAGAATTTAGAAATGAGTTCCCTAACTTCATCTTTGATTATGACAGTTTTCGGCACACAGTGACACATTCCGTTATGGTTTTCAGATAAATAGGGAGTGCTAAACAGAAAGCAGGCGCAGGTCGGGCGAAAACGCGTACAGAAGAGCTAGTTAATAATGTAAGAGAAATTATAAATAATGCACCAAGAACTTCCGTACGAGCATTATCACAACAAGTGGATGTATCAATTGGCACATGTCATACAATTTTGAAAAAGGACTTACATTTATTTCTATATCGCATGACCTGTTATCAAGAAATCAAGGAAATTCACTATCCCAGAAGAATAACGTTTAGTCAGTGGTTCTTAAATAATTTTGATAATGACCTTCTTGACAAAACCTTTTTTTCTGATGAGTCATGGTTTTATCTGAATGGATATGTTATCTCACAAAATATGAGGATGTGGACCAATGAGAAACCACATAATTTTTTTGTTGAAACCACACTTCATCCGCAGAAAATTGGTATATGGTGTGCGATTAGTCGAAGGAGAATTATTGGCTCTATTTTTTTTTAAGGGAACCTTAACAGGAGAAAGGTATCGACAAGAAATTATTATGCCATTTATCGAACAGCTTGACGATGAAGAAATAACACAGGGTTACTTTCAACAAGACGGAGCTAGAGCACACACAGCAGGTGAAACAATTAATACGCTGCTACAATTTTTTCAAAATCGGTTGACAAGTTTAAACACTGAACATGAATTTCAACCAAGATCTTGTAACATTACCCCATGTGATTTCTTTTTATGGCCATTCTTAAAGAACTCAATTTATCGAGTACAGGTACCTGATCTTGCAGACCTTCAAATCAGAATTGCTGAAAGAATTAATGAAATTCACAATGCGATACTACAAAACGTTTTTTCCTCCATTAGAAGAAGATGTGGGAAATGTTTTGAACAAAGTGGTAGACACTTTGACCAATTTTTATAAAATTTTGCTTGTTACATATTTCATTCAGTTAAAAATATTCGTTTTATTATTTTGACATTTGTCGCTTCATTAAAATATCTCATCTCACAACCAACAAAATTCCTATTAAAATTTAAGTAACAAGCTAAGACATAATTATATTTCCAAGGGCTACTTTGAGGTAAAACTTATTTGAATTCTTTGTATATTGTACAATACCGTTTCAACTTGAAGACACATTTTGAACGTTCATTAACATTCTAAGGTGCAAAAAATATTGAATATTTTGAAAGGAAGTAGCAAAACAATGGATCTTTATTGTAATTATCATCAGTGCAAGAAGTAAAAATGTATAACATTTAACTATTGCCAAATTAATGCGTGCACTTTATTCCAGCGAGTGGGAAATGTTTTAAAAATTGATATTCCTGTCAAAACATTAACATTTGTGTTTTTGACAAGGATGACAGGTACTATTCACTTGTTAAATTTTATAGCGCCTTTATTAAAATACTCTAATTGGACGAGTTTAACCAGCAAATACCAGAAAACTGAATTTACGAAAAATTTGTTCAAAATTAGAGAGAAATTATCGCAAAAAACATAAAATTTGCTAGCCCGGCATTTTTTAATTTTCAGATCTGGCGGTTGTTCCAGGTTATTCTAGTTGACCTAACTTTTGTTCCAGATTGTCTCGATTTTTGAAATATTTTTTTTCCAGTAAATTACGGTGCTTCCTTTCGTAATAGTGGAGATATCGCAGACAACCCAAAATTTACTAGCTGGACATTTTTCCAATTTTTAAACTTCGACTGGTGTTCCAGGTTGTTCTGATTGTCCTGAGCATTGTACCGAAGAAATTATGGTCCTATCTCTCATAATGGCGGAGATATTAAAAAAAAAACTAAATTTTCTGAGACCGTCATTTTTCGCAGTTTCGAATTCTGGCCGTTATTCCAGGTTGTTCTAATTGCTCTGAATATTGTTACAGATTTTTCTGGCTGTTGTGAATAGTTTTCCAAGAAATTACGGTCCTATCTTTCGTAATAGTCGAGATATCACGAAAAAGTCATTGTTGAATGTTTTTAAGTTAAGAGAAGTTAAATTACAATTTACTGATCGACTGTAAACGCCGAAGCATTATTTGAACATCTATTGTAGTAACAACTTTGGATTACCAATATTTTTTCTTGTCATTAAATGGGTGTAAAATTGTTATATTCGTTGCATACTAAATATTTTTTTATGGTTTGCTTATTGCTAATTACATGCGTCATTGCATGATAACTTTAAATCTTTAAATATATATTGATATTGAAACGCTCTTAACAGCTTTTCTCTCCGTAACTGTAACTATGGGTCTTAGGCCCAAATAATGTATATCAAATTGTTTAGAGTAATTAGCAGAATCGATTGTAATCTTTTAGTACCGAGTGCTCAATTCAAGACACATAAGTTTGATTTGTCACTGACTTCTTGGATCACCCTGTATAAAGAAAATATATCTAAAACGAATTCCATGTAGCCCCCAATCAAATTCCAAAAAGGTTTTTCGAAATTCTTTACCGTTTAATTATAATAGTTCACCCCATCTTGGTTGCATCACCCTGTATATATGTATATGCTTAGTATGTGATGTATGAACGTTAATAGTGTTGTTGTTTTGTCACATTTTGTTTTATATATATTTCAGTAAACTAATAAAACATGTTTAAATGTATGATTTCTGATTTATTACTTATCTATTAAAATACTACTAAAAAGCATTTTTTTATCGACTGTTATAGTCCGGGAGGTAGCGTTGCAAATGAAAAAGTCATAGTAAGCCGCCTGATTTTGATATCGGTAGTTGATCTCATACAACTAATCTGTCAACCGACCGTCAGCTGCTCAAGTGGCGGTGGATCTGGGTATGGAGGGCCGTGAAATTTGTAAAAAAAAAAATTAAAATTTCAAGTAATAGTACGCCGGCTGAAACTTTTTTTTATAAATAGTTGACATCATTGTGAGTTGAATTCAAATCGTCAGCTGCATCGTGGAGGGGGTTTATGCGTCAGCTACGCGCATGAACTTACCCAGTGACAGAAAACATAAAATTCAAAACATTTTGACGTTTGTAGACTGGTACATGATTTAATTGACAGCAACAAGTGTAACAAAAGTAGGATAAAATTATTGTTTAGTACTAGATAAATAATAAATAACACATGTTTCATTTAAGCAATGCATTGGCATCTAAAGAACATCGTAGAAAATAAAAATTAAAGTTTATTAATGTTATTTAATCATCACCATTTAGTAACATTTCTGCCGTTTTCATGTCTGTTTGCACCACATAATCCATACCTCCATCGTTCAATATTATTTGTATTGTTTCGTGTTTAGCTTCATCACTAGCCGCCGTTTTCATCTGGTTTTCTTTTAGGTTATACCGCTCATAACAGTACCTCTCGAGGACGGTAACAAACGTTGTGCAACGGTTACAAACTGAGACGTCATAGCTGTGACTACCCTGACTAATGTATCTCGCCAAAACGTTCCGGTCACATTACCGCTGAAGACCGTTGATAACACGGTCTCTTGCGAAAAAATACTTATTATTTACTTGGTCGGCTGAATACCTAATTTGACGTTATTTTTTTACAAGTTCAAGCATGCAGCTGACGCATAATCCCCCTTCCGAGATACAGCTGACAATTTTATTTCAACTCAGTATGATGTCAACTATTTATAAAAAAATAAATCCACCGGCGTACTATTACTTTATTTGATGTGATTTTTATACAAGTTCATGCGCGTAGCTGACGCATAATCCCCCCTCCACGATGCAGCTGACGATTTTATTTCAACTTACTATGATTACTATTTATAAAAAAAAAAAACCGGCGTACTATGACTTTATTTAATTCTTTTTTTTTCACGTTTCGCGGCCTCTTACAACTACACCCACCTCGGGTGCGTCGGCTGACGCTTGGTTTAGTTATTAGTAATAAGTTATTACTAATAACATACGTATCGAAAAAGATAACAGTCGATCGGCGTAAAATCACTACCTAAAATTCAACGCTACCTCCCGGACTATTACTATAACATCATTAATACACGCATAATTTAATAGTTATTTACGAACCAAGTGCGTGAAATCATATTTCGCGAATGAGTGACCAGTTTAAAGAGCGAGCCGGAGGCGAGCGCTTTATGGACACGAATTCGCGAAATGTTTCACGCACGAAGTTTGTACAATATTTTCTGTACGAGAACAATAATAATAATACATATTGTTAAATATGTTATCGTTTATGACCATATTATTAAGGTTAGGGATTTATGATTTTAAAATGTCACTAAATTAATCAAGTTCCAGGAAGTACCAACTTTACTTTTACGCACTCGTGCTTAAAGTGACTTTTTACGCACGCAAATCGAATCGTGAAATGACAGGTTTTGATAGGCGAGTACAAACATATGTATTACAATATGTACCTTACTCACATTAAGCACTTAACACTAAGGATTAGTTACTATATTATTTATGTTTATATTTGTGTGAATTATAAATATTAAAGCGTACTAGCTCACGCAATTCTTTTAATGCAAGACATGTTAAAGCCGAGTAAGTTTTTTTTTAGTTCTTTTTCAAATTACATATTGAAGTATATACCATATTTATATATTTATAAAGAACTTTTAGTATGGTACAACTTCACTATTTATGTTTGTTATTGTAGCTTATTTATTTCCACACTAAAGTTAAATCAGATACCTGCAAGTTGTACATTTTCCAAGCCGTATTTTATCTTTTCAGAGTGAAATTAGCCACAAAGAAAAAACTGTTATATTAGATTCATATGTTCATGTTATTGACTGCACTACCTAAACAAGGATAAACCATTCACTAGCAAAGTACATTAAAATTGAAGATTCGCTAGGTAGTTTTTATAAAAAGAAATTCCTTGTATACACTGTATTGGCACTAGCGCAAATCGGTATCAGTTGAACTCAACATGAAATTACTCTTTGGACGTGTTACAGTTATAGATAATTGATTTACTGAATTACAAAATTGAATACATAAATCAGTTCGAGTGATGGATATTTTGCTGTTTGCCGTGCAATTTTTTTTTATCATGGACATTTCAAATTAAAAAATATATTTTGGTCACGATGGCCTAGCTGTCTTTCATTTACATAATCTGTATTCTTCACAAAGTACCAAATTTGTATATGAATTAATTTCTTTAATTAGGCAATAGGCAATTAAACAATTGTTATTACACTAAGTCTAAGAGCCACGACCCCTGAATGCCTGATGGATTTTATTAAAGCCATAGTATCTGGAACCAATGCCATTGGTCCAGTATACGGTTCAATAGTGATGTATGAATAATTATTTCTCAAAAGCGTGGTAATCAATATGACATTGTCATATCTCATATGAAAATTTGTAAGAGTAAGGATGGTAAGTAGGATGGTGTGATCAAATGTATTTAACCTCAGCTAGCAGTCGTCCTTAATTGATCAAAGATTATAGTAAGTGGTAAACCAAATTAGCTACCCAATAGAATATATTAATGTAGTATATCAGAGACAATATTCTTAACAATAATGCTAGTGATCTATATTTACTTTTTACAAACTGTTTAGGTGTGAACAGATCATTTAACCAAGAGAACGTTCCAGAGTAGCTCCTAACAAGTAAGTCACTTGACGCTAGATCGTTTCTGTATACCTCTACGCACCGTTGAGCTCTACAACCGTGGTTATAAATCGGAAATTTGTGTCCAATGGATATTGATTTCATTTTATCTGCGGTGGATGCTAGTTGCAGCGACTTTTAAAATCGTATTGCTTGTCTAACAAGTATTACATTTCCACTACTTGCTAGTTTTAATTAATTTCAATATAAAATGATTTGATATCAAATTTATTTGCAGATATAACTCCCATAAAATATTGGTTTTATATTTCAATCAGGTTCTATACATAAACAGAAACTACTTTAAACCACAGGCATTTATTCGAGATGTTAGGAAACATATTGAATATTAGGAACGTATTGATCACTTTCACTAACAAGCAAAGACACCCAAGTGTTCCCGGATTTTGATTTCAGTGCAGTGGGGCCTCCAATAACATTATTTGGAATATTTAAAAAATGAGAACAGATATAGAAATCGGGACAAGACCAGATCGTTCCTTTCAATTTTCAATTTAAAATGTAGACCACTAATAATATATATATATATATTGTAATGAAATTTGATTTATAATAAAATCAAGAAAATGTGAGTTTTACTCTTTTTTAAATTAAATTTTGGGGTTTAAAAATAATTAATCTCAGGGGTTCGTGAATTCTTGGCTCTACAGCAGGTGTAGAGAACAGAATACGAGAGCTTATCGTACGTTGAACAAAATACCCAAATGGAAAAAAAATTCTAAGTTAAAAAAAATATTACAAGACAAAAAGATGTTTTACAAAAAAAAATAATTTTATTTTCTTCAATAAACCTATAAAAATTTGTTTACACTGTGCAGAATGCCGTAGCAATCACCACAACTAAATTATTATTTATAAAGACCTTATTTGGTAGTTTTTGAAATTTTGTCCAACTTTTTGTTGGGACTTAGAAAATTTCTGTTAAAAAAAAAATAACTGAAATTTTTATTTGTTTAATTAAAATAAATAAATTTTACCCTTTTAACTGAATTTACTAAAAAAAAAATTATTTCTAAAAAAAATTTTTTTTTAAATTTTCAAATTTTATTTTTTTACTAATTTTGTTATAATATTTATGTGTGTTTGTGTACAAATAAAATGATATAAAATTTATTGATTACCTTATAAAATATGATTGATAATATTGTGGTGTATTTAATATCTTTCTGTCTTTGTCGTTGGCTGGACTTAACATAAGATCTCTGCTGAGCAACACCCCCTTCTGCGTCAGATGGCTACTGAGGCAAACCATGACATCGACTCGCACATATGCGAAAAATACCGATGGTGCCAACTTGAAGAGTTGCGCATCCTCTATCATTTGATAGTGTAGAATTGGATTTAAATGAATTAATTTTTTCAAATACCTCGCATGTGTGCAATCGTGTTAATGTTACATATTTTATAAAATAGAATTAAATTAAATTGAAGAAATACACAGATAAGATAGTTGGTTATAGTTTACTGGATATTAAATTAATTTAGTGTTTTTTTTTTCTTTTTAGATTACCTACAGCTGGATCATCTGTCAACTGACAAGTGGAATTGTAAACATTGAATAAAATGTAATATTGTATATAACATTACAATATATAGGCTATTTCATTTTAAAAAATGACGAATGTTACGAGTTGTTGACAGCTAACAGACGTCACTCGCTAATTTATTCATATAGATGATTTGTGTGAAAACAGAAACAAATTTTTTGAAAATTCCCCGTTTATTTTACTTGGCGTTTTGTAACAAGATCTGCGATCTTTAATTCCCAAAGCTTGCCCACAACTAAATAATAATAGCGAAAGGTCAATTAGAAGATCTCTCAAAGAAATTCTAAATCTTCTTTCTGTGAAACTATACTAATGGCCTACATTTTAAATTGAAAAAAGAAAGTGGACACACGGAGTCGTTAGGGTGTTAAAAAATACGGTTTTCTATTGCCCTTGATCTTAAACATATAAAGGAAAACAGCCTGTGGTAAGGGTACATATAAAAGTGATGATAGCTTCCCCCAAAATGAACATTTAGATAAAAAATCCCTCTCCTAGCAAAAAAAAACAATAGTTAGAGGGGAAGTAACGGCTGTCACAACGTTAACTATACGTAATTAAGATGATCGTGGAGCTAGTGGGGTTAGCAGCCAATGGAAAAAAACCTTATTAAAAGGAAATAAGACTGATTTATCTAAACCTTAAGCTTTCGATTTTTTTATTTGTAATCTTCCTCAGAAGGTAATTCTAACAAGAAAATATCCAAAGGAAAAACTATTAACAGTAATCATAAATTAAAAACTTACGATTAGAGTAAGAAGCTAGCAGTCACAGAACAAAACATCATAAAACGCACCATTAATACTAATTAGTCATACTAGGCGCTTTTTTAAACTAAACACAACATGTTAAAAACAAAATGCATTGTGAAATTAATAAAAATGCGGTGACAATTCACAAGAAGTAGACCGCATGGCTAAGCGCGGGAAACAGGTGTGAATAAGATAGGTTAAACACAGAAATTATTTTATTGGGGAAATATCAAAAATGAAAGTAACTAAAACTTAAGTCAAAAAAATGCAACACAGTAAAGGAGAGGGCGGGAAATTCAAACAAGGCTAGTCGGAATCTATAACTGTAATAGTGGCATCCAAATCAGTAATGCGGGGATTATTTACGTGAGAGATGTTTTTATTGATATTGAACAATAAGGAGTATATATCGCTGAAATTATCCAGATCCGTTCTAAAATTCATGGTATTATTAGTAGTTTGTATGTAATACATCTCAAGAAACATGCACTTCCTGTAGTTCTTTCAGTAGCTATAACAGAAGTTCCTATCAAAATCCATCAAATGTCCATTATGAAAAATTTAGTGGGAAGAAAGAGCATGGCAGTACTGTCAGAATTTTTACTACAATCTCTGCTGTGTTGATAGATGCGATTTTTTAACCATTGACTGGGAGTACCTATGTAAACAAGTTCACAGTTCCTGCAGGGGATATGAGTAGAACGTAGCAAAAATGGGGTAGTGTCCTTGACTCTAGAGAGGAGTGAAGTAGTAGAAGCGCCTAGTATTACTAATTAGTATTAATGGTGCGTTTTATGATGTTTTGTTCTGTGACTGCTAGCTTCTTACTCTAATCGTAAGTTTTTAATTTATGAATACTGTTACCGCTTTTGTACTTGGATATTTTCTTGTAGAATTAACTTCTGAGGAAGATTTTAATAAAAAATCGAAAGCTTAAGGTTTAGATAAATGAGTCTTATTTCCTTTTAATAAGGATTTTTCCATTGGCTGCTAACCCCACTAGCTCCACGATCATCTTAATTACGTTTAGTTAAAAAAACAATGTCGGTGAAATTTTCTCTCGCTTCTAAAATAATGCAAAAAATTGTTATTGGGATAACTTTCAGTCCTCATTACCCCTCTCCCTCCACCCAACTCCCAACCAAAAACCGAACGGTAAAAAAAATGAAATCCTATCAAATATTATCAAAATTGGAGGAGGACACTTAGGTGGTTTTGTTTGAAAATGAACCACAAACTGTCTTAAATCGAACCACTTCTCGAATGAGTAATAAGTGGGAGGAATTTAATAATAAACATCAAATACACACAAAAATAATGCTTTTTATCACAACACTAAATCGAAAATAGCCGTAGTCACCAGTCACCATCAATCCTACGAAAGAAAGAAAATGATTAGAAGTAATTTGTGAGGAGATGGATTACAATCACACAGAAGAAGCTATTGACACATTTGAGTAGATGTGCCATAATAGGAATTACGATGGGAAGACCAAAAATGGCAACTGCACTCGTTTTACAACATTATGAGTATTGCAGCCGTTAATGATCTTAATTAATGTAATTAATGTACACAGTTTTCAATAAGAATAAGATGAAAAGGAAAGACACATCCAGAATAAAAGTCGAACCTTGAAATCATTCAAGAGAAATTGCTTAAAACAAGAGTTTAGTTCTATAGTAATAGTAGGGGAGACTGGGGAGGAATTTTGTGATTAACATTTACCAATCCATTTACGTCAGAGTGCAATTTAAAGACTTCGCTTAGAAATTTGGCAATAATAAACTATTAAAAATTGAAATTTTAACCTTGATTAGAAATATTTGAAATTGTCAATGCAAAGTGTCTCAAACCTCCTTATACATGGGAGGCTTGATACACCAAATGGGAGGTTTGATACAATAAAAAATTAGATACCTGTAAATACGAACGCAATCTTTTATTATTAGAACACTACCTAACTGATACATAATTCGCAAGTAAACATTTTTATGTTATAATTGACACCTGCACAGGCTGAATGGCACCATTTTAGACACTGCTGGTAACGATTCCATTTTTCTCGAGAACGAGACGCTGAAAATAAAGAATTGCAGTAGATGCAAGCAGCATCGTCATCGGCATCTGCATCAGAAAATGGATCTTTCTCGTTTTCGTCCTCAGGATCCGAGTCATCGAACACAACTCTGTTCGTTTTTCTGTTTCTATCCAAAACTTTTCTTTTGCAGTTTCACTAGTAATTTTTCGTTTCTCCTGTTGAATTTTTGTTTTCATCCGTTTCTTTTCTTCCGTCATATTATATTCGGCGTCAATGGCCTCTTTTTCCGCGGGGTGTCGGTTAAGATTCTGGTCCGACCAGGCTTTCTTCCTCCTTTTTTCTTGCGTGGCAGTGGCTTGGGATAAGGACGAACTTCTTCAGGACTTTTAAATGATGCAGATGTGGTGTTTGGGATAGTGGTATTTTTTAAAGAAGTTTCCATTGCATTTGAAATTGACATCTGCTGAGAGAGATGGATGTGCTAGGTTGATCTGTTGGGTCATCTATATCCGGTTCTTCTTCAGGGTTTTGCCCTACTTCTTGATACGGTCTGTTTGTAACTTCCGCCCCTGCGAAATCGAGATCTTCAAATAAATGTGGGTTGAATGGTAGTGGAAAATCCTTTGGTTATATTTGAAGGTGAGAACGCTCTGACGTAAGCTAATCCAACTAGTTGCGGTATATGTTTTAATGAAATTGTTTGCCCTGGATGACTGACCATCCATGCACCTGCTTGTTCATTGTAATATCTCTTGAACGGACCAAAAACGATACGTCCAGTGGTTGTAACCGGTGGCTCGTGTGAGGGTGGTAAGGTTGACAAATGGATGCCGTTTAACTTACAAGTGGTTAAGGCTTTTGGTGAAATGTGGCTATCGTGATTGTCAAGGACCAATATACATTTGTTTTCTTTCGAACATTTTGCGTGTTTTATGAAGTGATCTAGGCATTTCACGAAATTATCAGCGGTCATCCAACCGCTTTCATGCGTTACAGCAATGGAACCTGGAGGAGCACCTTGAATCATGTAATCCTGCATTCTCACACGAGGATATATAAAAAATGGTCGCACTGAATTTCCCAATGCATTTATAGCGCAACAAACTGCTACCAGTGTCCCACGTTCTGCAGAAGTAGTTTTCGAAATTTGCTTTTGCCCTTTACGAGCAATGATCTTTTGAGGTTTGTGCGCAGTAGTCACTCCAGTTTCGTCTAAGTTATATATGGATTCTGGTCCAAAAGGTTCCCGTTCCATTAGATTTCGCAAATTTTTGTAAAAGTCTTGCACATTATGTTGATTGAACGCAGTCGCTCTGCCCAAGCTAGTCGCTTCAGGAGTTCTTAATGATAATTGAGGATGACGTGACACGAAACCTTTTAGTTTTCTGGTAGCTTTTTATCGTTTTCGTAGGAAGCACTTTAGTATACTGTTCTTCTTCCAGTTTTATAATATATTCCAAATACCAGGGGTTAGCTTTTATCCACCTGCAGTGAATGACCCTATAAATCCGGAGTATATATTTGTTAATAGGAAAGGTTATCACTCCATAAACACACAACTAGTTAGTAGAATTTGTTTAGGAATATTGAAATAATTCACATATGTTAATATTTTAGATTTGTGATTCATCTTTAAAAATTATACATGTCAATGCCAAATTTCCCGGAAGTACCCATGATTCTCATATTTGGAATTCTAGCAATGTTGAACCTCTCCTGAGGAATATTTTTAATAATGGACATGAAGGATACTTTCTTTTGGGTATATTCTACAATGTAGGAATATATATCAGATTATATGATTTTTGTCTTTATTTAGGAGATTCAGGATATCCCTTAAGACCTTGGCTTTTAACACCTATACAAAACCCTCAGAATGCTGATGAGGAAGAATACAATAGAAGACACGCATCTGCTAGAGCAACAGTGGAAAGATGCAACGGATTACTAAAAATGAGATTCCGTTGTTTGCTGAAACATAGAGTTCTTCATTATTCCCCACAGGCAGCATCAAGAATTATAAATGCTTGTGTGGTTTTACACAACATGTGCATTGCCAATAATATACAACTGTTTGAGCAAGAAGATAATGCCATTGATGTAGGAGTGATTGAAGTTGAAGCTATAAATGTGGCAAATGCAGCTCATATCAACCCAGATCTACTTGCAGGTAGACGTATTCAAAGGCGAATAATAAATCATATAAATAATTAAAATATTTGTGTTAAAGAGAAGCAATTGTATTTTCTGTATTAGTTTTATGAAATAAATGTATTACTAGAGAAGTTGTTTTATTTTTGGCAGGAAAAAAAAAAATTGCAGATTCATTGGAGATAATAAATACTATATTAAAAAACATCACAAATGAAAAAGAGATTTATCACATTTATAAATTTCTAATACAACAAATATCTCCCATCTGAAAATATAGGTACAAATAAAAACAAAACTTCTAAAACAAAATATCACCTTTCTCAAAATATATAAATAACAACAACTTCTAAAATAAAATATCACACTTCTAAAATATATAAATAAAAACTAGAACTTATAAAACAATATATTCCAAATATATGTATAAATAAAAACATGATTTTTAAAATAAAATATTACACCTAAAAATACATCAAACAAAATTTCACTTCTTCAAATATATGTACATATAAATAAAATCATAACTTCTAAAACAAAATATTTCATTTCTAAAAATACGTAAAATAAAAAATCATTTTTCTTGGAATATCTTAATGAAAATGAACACTTATTCTCAAACTAGCTTAAGGCGTTACATAAATTTTCTATAGCGATCACTTGTCGCTCTGATAGAGCAAACATTTTTTTATAATACTCTTCTTTCATCATTAATTTTTGTCTCGAAAGTTCTACAAGACTTTCAGTTGCAGTTGCACTTGCAGCAAGCCGTGAACCAGCTGCTGTACTTTTTCTTCTTTTGGAAGGAGGGGTGTATTTTCTATATCCAAGTTGGCATTATTTACCACCTCTATGTTATCTTCGTGGGCCTCGGTTTGCGGCGGAAAAGTCTCTGCTTCTTCTGTGGTAGAAGATTCAAAATCAAATTTCATATTGGGTTCTATAATATTTTTCGCAACCCACAACAGAATATGGAGATATTATATTAACAACTTTTTCCTCCATTTTTGTTAAATTATTCTGTGGTGGTGGTCCTCCTCCGGTTGCTTGCGTATATTTATTTAAGTGGGCTTGTTTCTGTTTCGTTTTAGATCTTATGTCTTGCCATGCCTACAACAATTATTATTTTCAGTATTTCCTTTCTTTAATTAATGTAAACGTGTCCCTTACCTTCCTCCATTGTTTCCAATCCTTGGACGCTCCAGGAATTGCATTTAATGTATCCGCAATATTCTCCCACTTTCTTTGCGCATCTTTAAAAGTAAATGTATTGGAAAATTTTCCACATATTAGAGCTTTGTCTTTTTGTAGCAACTCTATCAGCACATTCTTTTGCTCATTACTACAATACGATTTTTTTATCCATTGTACTCACAATAATTGCAAAACAAATAAGATGTAATTTTGACGTTACGTTGATGACAGGAACTCGCACAAGTATGAGTGATGGTTGGTTCAGTCAGCTCTCCCTTAGTCTTAATTTAGTATTAGTCTTAAAACAAGTATTAGTCCCAAGAAAATAGGTATCGTTCATACAAAAATTATGCGTAGCCATGACAACAAGCGATAAGCAACAAATACATAACCATTTATTTCGTTCATATGGAAGCTGTGACATTACTTTGAAATATTTAGGTAGATATAGGAAAAGTGATAAAAATGAATGAGAAATTTGATGATGGATGATGAATCGAACTAGTGAGGGACTTTGCGCATATATATGATACAAATAATAACTGTAAAAATAGACTAGCATTACACCATTTCTCAACACCCTCTCTTATTAATGCCTTCCTTAAATCTATTAATCGTTTTAATACATATCCAATGATATATTACATATAATAATATAAAATAATACATTTCTACAACAATTAACAACTATAAGGTATCTAACAATTTTTCACTTCACTTCTTAATTTGTTTTCGGATCTAACGTTATCTCTTCCTCTGGCATATTTCTCCCTGTAGATTGTAACTATTGTCTCAAACATGATGGCAATAAATAATCCATACTATATCTTCCTTTTTAGTTTTGCACCTAGCAACGGTCTTGTTACCTTGTCAAATTCAGTTAAAAATACTTCTAGATTTTTTGCTTCACAAGATTTAATTTCATGCTCATTAATTTTTTCCATAATAACATTTGTGCAGTGACATCTTTTTTCAAATCTTTCTTCCAGACTCGCACTGCTAAATGCCACATTCGAATTAATTCGTGTATTTCCTCTAAACACTATAAAACTTGCATCTATTATCACATTTAAATATTAAACGATCAACAAATTTATAAACACTTCTTGAGATAATTATTAAGTTTATAAACATTAATATTGAGTCATAGTAGACAACGAACTATTTGATATTTAAGGAATGCATTACGTTTCGCATTTCTCATGCTCGTAACAATAACAAAGCGAAGAAAGTTTGGTCTTAATCTTCTGTCCTTCGAATATTAAATCAAAGTTTTCAACAGATCCGTCTCTTTAAGACTAATACTAAGAATTGTATGAACACAAACATTAATTGCATATTCCGGCTTCGCTTTTTAAGGTTGAACTAATACTAAGTTTTGACTGGGAAACTGGTAATGTAACTGAGTATGAGCAATATTTCATCAATCGGTATGACATTTATATCCATTAAAGCGCTGTTTTTCGCACGTCTTTGCGCGCAATCGATAATTATTTGTGCAGTCGTCTTAATGTCGATTCTTGAAGTTTCGAGAATAGATCATTCACAACGTCACTCGACAAATTCGTGCGACATTTGTCGTAAGCGACAAATTTCATTCGAGATTCGAGAATCGGGCCCCTGGTCTCTATGCTCTAAATGAAAAAGCATAATGTAATGAATTTCGTTAGTTTTTGTTGTTAAATTGGTAAAACCTTACGTTTGTTATGAAAACTTACATCTTTAGGTAGAAAACCTTTAACCTTGGGCGAAACTTTTAAAGAACACACGATCGTTGCTAGATTCTTTCGTACACTGTTTAAAGACCGACAGTCGGCACTTCACGCGGTAATACCTTCTTGAAGGAACCGAGGTGGGAAATTTGAACATGTATCAAGCCTCCCCACGTATCAAACCTCCCTAGTCTCCCTAACGAAGATAATTGATGCTAGACACAGCATTATAAGATAATAAAACCTTGTGCACCTAATGAACTCACCTTCTGAGTTTTCATATGAAATTAGACAGTAATGTTGATGATTCTGGGCTTTATTCTCAGTCGAGAATTTGTCTCGACGGAACAGACAAAGAAGCTTATAAGTAAGATGTTTACTTTCTGTATATTTCGGCTATACCCTTCAGTAAACAGAGTACAGCGTAATTTTAAGAGCAAATGTGTTTATTAAGAAGAATATACAGTCGCTATCCAAACTATTGGGATCACTTATAATATTTTGAACTTTTAGTTGTTAAATACCGTTAAATATAATTTTGTAGGCACCTAACACATTTTGTCAATCATTGTAATATTCATTGTCAATGAAATGAGTCTACGAGTGTTTGAATATACACAAGTAAATTAGAGAGGTTAGAGAGAGAGTGAATAGAATGGAATCTAGTGACGAATTCGAAACAATTAATTGCAAAGTACCTACTGACGGATAACTGTAGTGTCGTCAAAACATTATTTTTTTGAATTAATCTAATAATTTGGTCAGAGACTGTATATGCGCCGACCTGCTAAACACAATGCAAAGATCCAGTAATTATTCGCAACGATGTAAGTTCATTTTGCGTACTTTCCTGCAGGGAAGAAAAAGCACCCAAACAAAATACCTCATTTAAGATTTTCCCACTTAAATATTAAACGCTTTTAAGAATTAACGATCCATTTCATCAGCATTAAACATTGTTTGAAATCCCCCCAACGGAGCGAAATTATTTAAGTGTATATACAAAGCATCTTTTCTGCGCCGGAAAACGCACCCCTATTTAACTTGTTAATTAGAATTAAGTTTATAAATCTCCTCCCGATGGGGTAGTAGTATTTAGGTAGGAGCGAATATTTTACGAAAGCAGCATTCTAAAAGGAAGTACAACGACCGACGTCGCCTTTACTACCACCTTTACCGTTTCTCCTGCTTTTTCGT
Source organism: Holotrichia oblita (assembly GCA_023690525.1). Classification (NCBI taxonomy): domain Eukaryota; kingdom Metazoa; phylum Arthropoda; class Insecta; order Coleoptera; family Scarabaeidae; genus Holotrichia; species Holotrichia oblita. The sequence continues at coordinate 45,569,102 of CM043015.1, read as the reverse complement.
TTCGCACTGATTCTGCGAGGACTAGTAACGGCTGATGTTTTCACCTTTCGTACACAAAGCGTAAGCGTACGATCCGTCTCTCATATTTTTCATATTTAAATATCCCATTCTGTTCCTGACACGCAAAAGTCGAATATAAATCAAAGTTTTCCAACAGATATTTCCGTCTGCATTTGATAATTCAATCCTGTCGACTCTCCGGGTATCAGAGCAGCGAACTCTAGATGTTCGGTATTCAGGTAGGGTTCCACGGCTTCGCTTACTTTGCGGCTGAACTCGTCTGAGCTTTGCGTACATAAGGGAAACTGGGAGAAAGTAATGTAAGTATCTCTTTCCTCGTTTTCGCAATCGGAATTAAAGATGACGTCGCGCTACTGCTTTTGTACACAGAGTAACTTCCATTGAAACATAAGTTTTGATTGTGTTTTCGCCTCGAGTTCTACGTCTTTGATACAATAAACCACTGATACGTCGCCTGTTGTGCAGTTCGACATAGTTATTTTGTTTCTAGTTCTTGAAGTCCATTCCTCGTGTTTTTTTTTTAAGGACAAACATACATCACAAATCTCATTCCGATTTTTTCGAAAAAAAAGTTTTCGTATCCAGTTGAAACGCAAGCTGACATAATAATGATTGGAAAGCAAATATGGTCAATAGGTATGGAATAGACTTTTGGACCTGACAGTTAGGTAAATCAATGTATTTAATCATACATCCGAAAGTGGAAAAGTAGGTAGTACTACCGAGGAAATGTCATCAATTTGTGTCAAGTTACGACCTCCTCATGTATTTTAAAACAGGTCGATAGCAGTAGTGGTTGGCTACTATCTGAATTCAATTCTCGGAGAACATGATGGCATTTTTTTAATAAGAATTATTTAACGATCGATCCATTGCTGTTAGGGCGAAAATGATTAACAGCGCAGCATTATTAACGGCCGGATAGTATTGTAAGAAGTCTATTGAACACACTTAAACACACCCTCCAGGAGTTGCAGCGAAAGTCACATAAATAATGCAGCTTAAAGAAACAATTGGCAACCACCATAGTCTTAAAATTCATATACAGGTTGGGCAAATGTTCCGGGACGGCTTAATTAGAAGAAAATGAATAAATATACGACTAAAATTGTACTACTTTTATGGCTCCAATTAGGGAGTGACGTCATCAGTTGTCAAAACATCGTAACATTTGAGATTTTTTAAATTGAAACATCCTGTATATTATTGCTTTTTATAAATTTTCTGTAAATTTAACATATATTTTATGGGGAGTGTGGCAAACAAAAGAATGGAAATACAACCATTTTTTAACAGTAACAAAAACATAATTAATAGCAGTTTAACAGAAAAGAATTTAAGAAAGTGTTCGAAATGGAACTTAATGCTTTTGAGAGATTTTCTAATTGACCTTTCGCTGTTATTATTTAGTACGGCAAGCAAGGGGATTGAAAGATTGGATATTTTGTTGCACGTCAAACAAAATAAATAAGAAATTTTCAAAATTGGTTTTTTTACACAACTCAGCTATATGAATAAATTAATATAATTTTTATGCCTACAAATAGCGAGTGACGTCATTAACTGTCAAAAACTCGTAACATTTTTTATGAAACACCCTACATATTAGTGCTTTTTATAAATCCTCAACTAATTTAAAATATTATTATTATATCATTACATATCTAAATTCAACTAGTTTGCAAATATTGACAATCCATTTACTTAAACATTAACAAACTATAAGTGATACAGATCTCCAAAAACCAGGAAAAAAATCCGGAAAAATCACTTTTGGTTCTCTTGTAATTAAAGGGTCCCGAAACATTTGCCCAACACTGTATATAATTCTCTATAGTAGATGTAAGTCGACTTTATTATATTGCTCAAACCCCCTCAACAATTATTTCATTGATTATTACATTTCAATATTTCTATAATTTGTTAGAAATCTAATTTCGTTAAAGAACATCTCAACGTTTATACTATCTATTGTTCGTTTCAAGATTAAGTCTAATTATTTCTATAGTATACTTGCTAATAAATCTTCTACTGCATATCAGTTATCTAGTTTTTCTAATATAGTATTTTCATATGGTTATAAACGTTATTGTTTATTATTTATTAAATTTGAATTGAACTTGCTCTAATTATTCTAGCAGTGTTTAGACGTAATGGTTGCACAAATAAGGAAGCAACTTACAGCCTGTAACTATAAATGTAAGCAATTTATTATTCTCAATATTCAATCCTATTCACCTGTTTGATTGATGCGTATTGCTTTTGCCACTCCTTGTTATACAAAGCATCACCAACACCACAACTTTTGATTAATTACCTGGGACACGTGTTCTGAGAACGCATGATTTTTAATTACAAGAATCGATGGTTGTCTATTCATAAGATTTTTCGTATTTCTAAATGTAAATACTTTCGTACGTCTAGTTCTCGTACCTATCAAGAGCTTTTATAATTTATGAGACTGTTTTTTTTAATATGATGTCTCTTTTCAATTAAATGTTGCGCTACTGCGGACGATTCCTTTAGTATCTATCTAGTCTCTATTGACCTCTTTGTTTGTCCAATATGATATCCAATAATAATATATATGCTTGTTTATACTGGAAGAGGGGGATGTTTATATTGATAATTTTAATTTTATTTATTTATTCGGTATTCGGTTGATGATGAAAATCCATGCGTTCTCGAAGCACGTGTCCCGAGTAATTAATCAAAAGTTGTGGTGTTGGTGATACCGAAGTTTTATTCGTAAGTTCTATTCGTTTGTTACTTTGCCAGGCCATTTTTTAAAATTATTTTTATTACATGATTTTATAATCGAACAACTTTGTCTTTGCTGCACCAAATTGTAACCAGGTAGGTCAAAGGACGTTAGCTTTACTGCATTATTACTATTATTGCAAAAAAAATATTTTCGAATCTGGCTCTATTTACTTTTTAATTTCAGTAAGAACCGGTAGCACTGACAGCTGGACTGTATTTTCAACACACATGATTCAAATATTTCTCCAAGTTTTATCTCTATAAAAGGTATTTCCCCGATATTAGCTTGATTTCTTTTGTCTCTCTCTATTTTTATTCTTGTAAGAGAAGTATTAGAGCTAATATTTCCGCAATGGTTAGGCCGCTGACTATCGCGTGAGCCGGGTTTCAAGTTTCCGGAAAAATAGTGATATTTTTCTCGGTGAATTAAAATCCGATCGACTTACCATTTGCTGTTGGGAGCAAAGTGTCCACACAATGCCATTTGAACACAATTATACACACACAAAAAAAAAACATCGTCAGATTTGCAGTACGAGCGATACAACTTCGATACAACGAAGTCACTCGCCACACATTAAAAATAATAGAAGTAAATCTAAAACCTCTAAAGCTCCAACCAATTATCTTTTCGCTGATTCTAAGACCGCATCTATACTTGAAGCCCAGTCACAGTTATTTTGAGTGTATTAAAGAAGTCTGGGAACTGCGTCGGCTTAAAATTGTCAGTACTACCTCTTACAATATTCTAGCGTGCCTCAAACTCTTGCTCAAAAATCGAAAGCTTATTGCCCAGATTTGAATAGTTTTAATATACAGGGTGCGGCTAAAGTATTGCATCAAGTGAAAAATTTGTGCAATTGATATCGGCAGGACGACGCCATCTTGCTTTTTTTTTAAATAGGAACAAGAGTTTAACTTTAGAGCATTGGGAGAGCTACTTACCCCAAAATACAAAGACATACATTATAAAGTTGTTTATTGAGAAATAATTTAAAAAAATCGTGTAAAATTTAATGAAATAGAAATATAGATAAATAAACAAACTCATAACAAATGTTCAAAATGCTGCCCGTTCACTTCTTGACACAAATAAAGTCGTGTTACAAAAGCGTCTAAGGAATGTTGCAGGTTTCCTGCATTTTGGACATCTATTATGAGTTTGTTTATTTATCTATATTTCAATTTTATTAAATTTTTCACGATTTTGTAAAATTATTTCTCAATAAACAACTTTATAATGTATTTTTGTATTTTGGGAGAAAGTAGCTTTGAATGCTCTAAAGTTAAGCTTTTGTTCCTATTTAAAAAAAGCAAGATGGTGTCGTCTTGCCCAGATCAATTGCACAAAACAAGTGAAAATTTATGTCAAAATTTTGGCTATAACAGTTTAACTCTACCAAATATCAAATCTAAATTTCTAAGCGTTGCCTGTTATTCCACTTGGTGCAATAGTTTAACCGCACCCTATATAGTATTTTCATCGTAAGTTGCGGTGCACGTCATCAATGATTTTTGCGTAATATTGTTAAATTGATATAACATAAAATAAATGATAACAAACAACTGTCAAATTTAAAGCACAGGTTACGAAATCTTATTAGTCGATCGAAGGTTTTCATTCACCTTGATGCAAAAACTAAAATAACGATTATAAAATATGTTTACCTATATTATATTAAAAAAAAGTTCATAAGACGATCGATTTTTAAATTTTCAAATGGCAATATTATTTATTTTCAAGCATGAACTTCTCTTACTGCTTCAAATAGCGACTGTAGATGTAACCGTCAACTTGCACCAACTACAACTTACTTTTGGCATATTTGTAGATTAATGTCTTTTTAGTTATGAAAATAGAAGTTTTGTATTCCAAAAATTTTGTTGATGATGTGCACCGCAACTTACGATGAAAATACTATATCTAATGGGATCAGAATCACGAAATTATCTGTTGAAATTGCAGGTATAGGAAAGGATCTACTACATTTACGTGCTTAATACCAACAAATTTAGAGATTATGCATTAGAATGCGCCAAGATGCTTGCGCAGTGTTATCCATGGTATTACCTTCCGGCTTGAGTGCATAAAATATTAATTTCCGAATCGTGTGTTCCTTCTTGGGTGTAGTTTGTTTATATTGAAACATACGCGCAAGATGTCCCAAATATAAACAAATCTAGCCTCTAATAGCATATCTCATATAAATATTTTCTGAGCGTTTTTATGCATCATAAGAGTACTGTCTTAAATTAATATTGTTTGTATCGCTCTTTCGCATTTATGCGCCACCACTGTGCAATATCCTCATTATCGTCAGTTGCGAATAAAAAAAAACCGTAGTGGAAAACGAAAGAATATAAATATCAATTCTGTGTCTTTATGATATTGTACTATTTGAAAGTGCAGAATCTTTTAATAAAAATTATAAAACGAGATCTAATCTATCATAAATATTACAAAATGTTAGTAAATCTACCCTATAAATGAAGAGCTTTCTGGCGACAATAAAATAAATTTATTTTCATGCGCAAGCTCATGGGACCAATGAACGCCTATCTACAGAAAAATCGGAAAGGCGTCGACTAAATTGGTTCTAACATTTATTTTGCGCAAATGCTACTTTAATACTTTAAATTATACACGGTAATTGTGCCGTAGACATTAAGCATACGTACATAGCACAATTTAACGACTAGTATAAAACCAATAATTTCAAATTTCCTTAATTGCACCTAACGTCAGGTGGCCATATATAATGTTAATATTTCCCGCAATCGTTTGACGACTATGTTTATATTTAACTACAATTAAGAGATTGCATGATACATAAGCCACGTATACGCTTATATGTGTGTTAGCTATTTGTGTGATATCAACCTACGTGCATATCTACACGTAATTTATTTGCACTTCCGTCATTAAGCTAAAATCATAATTCCACACAGAGCTAATGAACCCAACACTAAAGACTTAACGACATGCGAAGAGGGCATTTGCAAATATACACAGGTGGATAGGACCGACATTAGGGAGAGATTCATTAGGTGGTATGCGCGATTGCACTGCAAATTTTGTCATCAAAAGTTAACTGGAGCGATAGTGAAACCAGCTTTAATAGTCGCAGAAATTGTATGACATTATTTGTACAAAACTAAAAACCAGATATTGGAAATACGGTTTTAAAATAAGGACTTTATTTGCTCAAACAAATAAATATATTATATGAACACAATTATTATCTTTCGAATAGCCTTTTGTTGAGCCATTGCAGGGTGGACGTTACTTTCTCTTTTTGATATTTAGGACAATTAATATTTAATTAAATAAACTGGAAATTTAATTAACACGGCTTTGTGTAATAGCAATCATGTATTCATCTCTAACGTCTTACAGTGATCACTGGTAACGACATATGTATGTATCTGGAGCTATAATACGATAGAAATGCAGTAGGTAGCACTCTTTACTACAATCTGCCATTTAACAGCTGGTGTTGCGACTAAACTTCTGTATGTCGACCACCGATTTGGCAATTCATTTGCAGTTTACCGAAAAGCACACGTTTCATTGAGTTCAAAGCGAGTTAAAAAACGATCTAAAAACATGCTATTTCTAGGTTATGTTTCATGAGTGATTTAACATTTCCGCGAGGATTTTCAGTTGGTAATAATACCAAGGCCAATTCGATAAACCACGCATGGAAGTCTTACCAATGATATGGAAGCAAATAAATATTAAAACAAAAATCTTTAGATACTGGCTCGAAGAATTAAGCGAACATATGAAACAATTTTATATAACATATAATCGGATCATATCAATGTACAATACAATATTGTAGGCAATATATTCGGAGAAAGTATCTCGGTATTATATCGGGTTTTAGAAAACGGATGCGAAGTCCAAAGTTTAAACTCGACTCAAAGGGCACACAAAGGGGCTCCTGCTGGCCAAGGTTACTCGGCGCCGACAGAACGGTTACAGGAATGGATGTGAAGGCCAACCTTTTCCACTCAACTCCTTTATAAAGGGGCTTAAGCAATGGCCAACGTTACTTAATTAACGAATGAAAATAAAAATAAAAATTGTTAGTCCATAAATATTATAACAAAGTTCGTTAGACACACTGTCTAATTGTCATATTTTTATGGTCCTGAATATGTTTCTATTTTACATTTTTTTCACCAGTCACAGCATTTCTTGCAGTATAATGATGAATTATATTAGTTTTGCTCGTATATTTGTCCTACAGACTGATCCAATATCATCTATTTACTACCAGAAGTAATTACTATGGATGGCTAAATGATAACACTACGGCTAAAGGTTTATATCGAATTATAATAATAGCACGAGGGTTTTCGACTTCCCATCGATTGTGAAAACTGATCTCACCACCTCTTGTAAAGCTCTCAGCAAAGAACACAGAAGAAAAAAGTGACAAACGGCGCCATATATTTGTAACAGCTCTGCCCAAAAAGCTTATCCTGATGAAAAGTCATTTTTACCAAGTCTCTCTACGCTTTGCACATAGTAAGGATGAAGTTGACTGATTCTTAAAATCTGCTAAACATTGATATGATAGATATCTTTCGCCAATATAATTCTTCGAGTGCTAGCACATAGTCCCAAGCCATCAAGGGATCGAAGGGAACGAAAAGGCAGATAAGCTTGACAAAGAAACAGAGAAAATGCCTTTCATTGGACTTTATCCTTGTTGTGGGTTGCAAAAGGGCCACCTAAAATAAGCAGTTAACAAATGGGAGATTAACAGGAAGGTCTTCCACTGGCGAAATATGCCAGGACAAAAGCAGGCGAAGGCACTGTTCGCCTAAGACAGCACAGTTGCTATCTTTCAGCAAAGAGGAGAGTTTCTGACAGGTAATCTGGCCCACCTACATAAACTCGGAAAAGCTGAAGATCAAATCTGCCGTCTATGTCAAGAAGATCTAGAGACGGCAGAACACATTTTGTGTAAATGTGTTGCTCCCAGTCATACCCGAGAACAACACTCCTGTAGGCCGTTTCTAACACCTACTGACATCCAAGACAGAAATCCCAAACTAATTCTAAGGTTCATCAAATGCCTCCAACTAGTGTAACAACCAAAAGGGCAATGTATAGGCAATAGATCCAGGCAGATCGCAGTGACAAAAGGCAGCAGTGCCACTACCCACATACCTAATATCTAATACTAGCACCTAACACGATCCAACACATATCCAAAGATTTTGGACTACCGGTTTGAAATATTCTGTTAAGGTTAATCCATTATTATGAAGCCGCTAAATATTTTTTTGTTTGGTAAGTCAGTTTAGGAAATGGTCTACCTAAAGCCTTCTGGCTTCCTCCCAAATAATACACTAAATACATATCGGATGTCTTTTCAAAAAATAGTCATTTTTTCATAATTAAAATTAGAAAACAATAATGACTTAAATGACATATACAACTGTCACGACTAAAACCAATAATCACGGATTACGTTTTCCTACTTAAGTCAAAAACATGTGGCACATTTTATAACTCTCAACTATAAAGTTATACTGGACACATTTGGTTAATCACATGCATAAAAAATGTCAGACTTACCATGACAGAAAATATGTGGTGCAATGTTAGCTTACCTGAAATAAAAAGAGACACATTAATTATTATTTAATACTAAAATAGTTTGAGTAAGTATATAGAAAAAAATTATAGCACAAAAATAGATCGTCGTGCGATCTAGTAGCGCGCTACTTAGCTAGCGTGCTATCGTGCTATTAAGTTTTAAGTTTAGTGATTGTAAAATCATCAAAAGAAATTCATGAGCGATCTTTTTTTGCGACTGCACAAGCGGGAGAACCGCAAAGGCAAGCTGGGCCATAAGAGAGACCTATTGTGCCCCCGTGCCGTTTTAGTCCTCTTAACCAGGTTGCACTCTGATAAAGAAGTCCACAACATTGTCGAGGATTAGATTACTTACTCCGGGATCATCCAAACGATCGATCCCAACGTAACTCCGTCTTTCCCTGTCCACTGTCGAACAGTCGGCAAGCAGATGGACTGGAGTTTCCAAATCATAAGCGATAATAGAATGCTTACAGTTGTTTTGCTTGCGAATAATAGGGTGAATCAGATGATGGTGATTCATAGTTCTAATTGACAGATTTTAGCCACGTTAACGAAGAACCAGATGATGAGAGTTGATAATTCCAATACAGAAGGTGTGGTAGAAGAAATTTACTGGAACGCTTATTATGCAGCTAATACGACAAGCATTCTAAGAGCATAAACTCCCAGACTCGGTCAGTTCTAGCAATAAATTTAGCAAAAATTGTCTTTAACGGTAGTCAGCGGATATCTTTGCGTTGCGTTTCTCTTTCTTTCTGTGTTAACACGTATTTTTAGTGCTTTTTTCATGTTCTTTTTATTGCTTGTTTTGCGTTCCATCTTTTACATTAGCTCCATTTTCAACTTCAATGGTAACACTTCTCCTTCGTTCTTCTGCATTATGTTCCCCTTCTTCAGATTGTTACTGTGATAGGATGCTTTGGCAAATTCTTAGACGAAAAGCCAAGAGCTTGTTACGTGTAGCATTAGAAACTACATGGGTTTGGGGTGAGCAGTTTTGGGCGATTGATTATGTCTTATATAGTATAGTTTTGTTCTTATCTTACATAGTGGCTACGCTAACAGGTTATAGCAGTATCTCGCCCTAGGCACACATTTCCATCTTCCCAAAAAAAGGAAAAACACAATTGAAATATTTACAGGATGTAACGCCTGTAATAGACACTCATGGTATACTGTTGGAAATTACCCTGCAAATGAGTGCAATGAAAATAGATCAAGGATCAAAACCGGAGTCTGTGGTTTCGATCTCCCAAGTCTCGTCAGCGTAATTACGAATGCAAGATCTAATTTCAACTCAATTTGCATCTCAAACTTCATTGTATAATATCTGCGATAATGGACTAACTCCAACCCCATGGTCTCTAGTGGGCGAGGTCTCAAGTAGGACACCACAGGGCACTCCACAAAAAATAATCTTTCGATAGATGACATTTTATTTAGTAAAATCAAGGACATAAAAATCAATAAAATATATTTGTTTAAATGATGAAATCCTCTCCATCTTGTACGATTGCGTCATGTCCAGCGATATAAAAGGAAAAGGCGTGTCATTCTGTATTGCAGAAGCTCGTAATTTGCGGAAAATGGCTCGTTGTGTTCGTTGATAAGAGGCTTTGTTTCGGAGATATCGTAGATTGTAAAATTTTAGAAGACATTACGCTGTCTATACGACAACAAAACTAGATCGAAGATAGATAGAAACTCATTACATTGTTCGATCCGTAACTTCTGCTGGTATAAATTTGCTGTCATCGTATACACATTCGTAATTATTTTTGTTGGCACTTGTTAACAATTTCGTTATGATTCTGAGTACTTTCAATAGCGAACGAAATTTTCCAAAAAATAAAAACAAAAGCATATTATTTGAGAACATTTCCAAAAAAATCAATTTGTTAATAAAAGTTAAAAAACATGTAATAATACGAGCTCGAACGATTGATGAAAATTTAATTCCGCCAAAACAGCAAAACGAAGAACAAAAACATTACGGGAATAAACAAAAGTAGCGAGCTTCCATCTAATCGAAAATTTAATAACACACCGACGTAATAATCCCTGCAGTGTGTAAAAAAATACCAAAAATGAACACAAAGGAATATAAATCATCGTATTTTTCAGTTATTATATTACAATGTCAAGCAATAAAAGGAATAATAGTGTTAAAGTATGTATTTCCGCTTGTACGACTTCCATTCAAATACATTACGCGAAATAATTATGATCAAACAAAAAATATATGCTAATTAGCGTTATTAAGGGTAGAACAAAAACGTAACCAGTCATAAATATTGCCTTCATTTTTTTTCGTTCACGTCTCTTTTTTATATCCTCTTTAGTCTGTGGTTGTATAGCTGTGACTCCTCGGAAATTTCATACTCTACGAGCTGAATTTTTCGCTCCCTTCCCTCCCTTCTTCCACGTCCCTGAGCCCTTTCCACACCCGACTGCTGACGGCGGTTGCCGAAGCGTGAATTTTCCAACGCTCTCCCTCCCCCTCTCTTCTACTCGGAAAATTATTCAGGTCACGTAACGGACGTTGGAAATATAAAATTACATTACGCATTACTATTTTACTGATATTTCAATTTATGGTTGTTGGAAGATGAAATGCAGGGTCTCTACGACCGCGCATACCGCGCCGGTGGTACTGATTTTCAGGTTTTCGGGGGAAACTGTCCCCCTTTTTCTTCCGGGAAGTTGGAGGGTGAATTACGCAAAATTATTATTAGCGGTTTCAGGTTTCGATGCCTTTTAATGTCGTGCAGGCGTGAAAATATAAAAGGGAACAGAGAAAGGACAAGTATATTCTGTAAACATTACAAAACGAGTCACTTTGAAGTTGTAAAAAGTATCGTAAATCCTGATGGAAAATTTTTAGTTTATGCTTTATGGTACGTTTAAAATTTCGGTTACATCTTTTTTTGTATAAAAGTTAGAAAATAAAATATTTCAACCAAGTAGCATTAATAACGAAATATGCTATTTTCAACACAATTTCCCGCTTGAGCTCGTCTGTTGTATTAGGAAATTTATTCGAACAGTAAACTACGCCGCGCCGTATGTGCATGCACGGACTTAAAAATGATATCAATAGAAACAAACATAAATTAATTTCCTGCGATTTAATGATAAACATTTTTCTTTCCTTAAGCTGTCTAAATTTTAATGCTTGTCAATGTTATCATTACAGCTAAATAAAATATAATATACATGACTGTTTCGCGTTACCTTGTATAGATCAGTCGAAACACCAACATGGAATACAGAGCTGCTACTAAATTCTGTTTTAAATTAGATAAAAGTGATGCAGAAACGTACGAAACGCTCAAAAATCTGTACGGGGGTGAATGCATGCTCTGCGCACACATTTTCCGTTGGTTTGGTCGATTTCGTGATGATCGTAACGACCTTGTGAGGACAATTACCAAGCAGCAACGCCAATAACCACTTGTAATGAAGAAAACATCGAGAAAATCAAAGAAATTCTTCAAAACGACAGCTGTGTGTCTGCGAGACTCATTGAAGAGGAAACTGGGATATGGAAACGCACGCAAGTCTCTCGAATTGTGACCGAAGATCTGGGCAAACCTAAGGTTTGTGCGCGCTTCGTGCCACACACTTTGACAGACGGCCAAAAAAATCGGAAAATTCACCATTGCAAAGACATGTAAAAAATGACCCAAAGGAACCCGGCAAGAATGTCAGCCATTTTCACTGGTGATGAAACGTGGTGTTTGCAGTACGAGCCAGAAAGTGCAGAAAGAACATCTTCAGAAGAGCCGAAAGTGAAAAATTATGCTTCAAGATAATGCTGACCATCTTCTTCGATTCGAAGGGAACTGTTCACAGTGAATTCATCCCAGAAGGTCAGACGGTGAACGTAGAATATTATTTGGGAGTTCTATAACGACCAGACAATGAGCCATAGCACAAACTCATCATGGTATGTGAATTCTTGACCAAAAAAGGCATCATTGTTATCAATCATCAAAAATCGAAATCACCCGGTTTGGTTTCGTGAGATTTCTGGCTATTTCCCAAACTGAAATTGGTGATGAAAGGAAATCCAATAAACTTCGACCGCCACACTAAACGCCATTCCAGCCGATGAGTAAAACTTTTTCGAAAAATTTGTTGAACGTTTCCTGCGCTGTATTGACGCAGAAGGAGACTATTTTGAATAAACAAGAATTAAAAATGAAAATAAAACGTACTACTTTGTATTTTTTTAAGACTAGTCTTATAGGATCTGGAACTGACTGTGTAGTAGAGAAACAAATGCCTAGCTTATAATAATGGAACAAGACACATAATTCATCAGTACATTAAATTAATTAATAAAAATGATAAAATGCATGGGAGTTAAAGCAGGCACAACGATTTGTAACATATTTAACGACATATTTACAAAACCAGAAATTTTTGAAGGCTGAAATACTTGAATGACATTAAAATTATACAAAAAAGGAGATACAACAAGAAAGATAATAGAAAAGAGACACAGATATATTAGAACTAACACCAGCCGAACTACAACATGGACTCAGGAGAATCACACAGGTGGAAAAGATATTACTGAAAAAAGGACGAGCAATGTATCAGCCTAATCTACGAATAGTGTACGAAAAAGTTAAATGTTGAAAAAGGAGTAGAGCTCTAAAAAAAAAAAGATTTTTGAAAAAATACATTATAGATACAATAAGAGTATTGCATAAGAGCAACAAAACTAAATTTAGAACACAATGAAGAAACAACGGGATTCGAAACGAAAATGGGATTAAAGCAGCGTTCTGACAGCAGTCCTATACTGTTTACAGTATTAGTAGATTATGTATTAAAAAATTGAGAACAAACATGATGGTAGCAGATTCCTCCAACCTATAATAACCTACAACATAATTAAAAGAAAAATAAAAGGATAACAGATGAAGGGAAGACATCTAGATCAAATCAAAAGCGTTAACAACTTAGATGGAAATATTAGACAGAATAGGAGAGACACTAATTGTTTTTCAATACTATTAAGTAGTGTCAAATACATTAATGTAAAACCAATTTTTTTCACCATTTACTGGTGCTGAAGAACAACCATTTTGAATCAATTATTTTTGTTTTTAAGACAACGTATCGGGAATCATCCCTTACAATCAAACGTTCAGAAAATTCGATCTAATGTTATTGTTCCTTATATCATCGTTGCTGTAATAGTTGACTTGTGGAGCAGATGCTTATTACTTAAATTTGGTGATACTGACTTCCAAAAAGAGAAGAAAAAGCGTACAATCTTAATAGTAGTAGTGTTATCACTGAGGTCTTCGGTTGTACCAAGGCTGGACTGAAGTGTCCCTAAGCCTTTTAATCTCTTAGAGATGGCTCGATCTAGCCATGGGGATTGCTTTCAGTTTTGCTCTGTCTTCAGTTGGGCCCTTTCATGGCGGATCTAATTGTCGATATCTAAGATTCGCCTGGTGGCGACGAGAGGCGGGGGTCTGTCACGGTCCAGCTCCCCCAAATGCTGGACCAATGGGTTCTCCGACCGAGCAACCCTTTCAAGGGTTTTCCTGGCCAGCGCCATCGCATGTTGTGATAGAGTTGGTAGTTTGAGGTCTCTGTGGATTTGATTGTTGGACAGGAACCAGGGTGCATTGAGGATGGTACGTAGCACCCTGTTCTGTACCACATCGAGCCTCTTCACTTGAGATTTGCAGGCGCTAGATCAGGTGAGGGCGCCGTAAGTCAGTATCGGTCGGAGAAACACCATATAGATCATTACTTTGAGCTTAAGGCTCAAGGAGCTCTTCAGGCAAATAAGGGGAGCCAGAGCCCACCTCGCCCTCAAGAATCGAGATATTATCATCGAAAAGTGGTGGCGGAACGTCAGCTTGGAGTCAAGGACCATACCGAGGTACTGGACCCTCGGACTCCAAGGTAGCTCGCGTCCCTCTACGATGACATGCGAGGGAGGTGGATTTCGTTTTCTAGAGAATCGAACCGCCACACACTTTTCGGGGTTTATGCGCATCCGCCACTTCCGGGCGCACTCTGTCAGCTGGTCGACAGATCGCTGGAGACGTCTTATCACCAGCGCGTCATTCCTAGATGTTGAAAATATGGCAGTGTCATCAGCAAACACTGCCAGCCTAGTACTTGGAGGATTTGGGACGTCGCTGGTGAAAAGAATAAAGAGCTCAGGGCCGAGAAGTGAGCCCTGAGGAACACCCGCTCGGATGGGTCTGCTAGTGGAGAACACGCCGGATCGCTTGATGCGAAATGTCCTGTCGGAGAGGTAGGACCGTAATAGAGAAATCAGGTTCGAAGAGATGCCAAGTCCGCCCATTTTGAATAGCAACCCGTCATGCCACACCGAATCGAACGCCTGCGCGAAGTCTAAGAAAACTGCACCCGTGGAGTGCCGCGACTCCAATGCGCCTCGGATCTCCTCTGTAAGACGGAGGAGTTGCAGGTCTGCCGACAAGCCTTCCCGGAATCCAAACTGTTGGTCTGGCAGAAAGTTGCCAGCACGGATGACTTCTCGAAGCCTCGTCAGAAGTGTTATCAAGGCACTTTCCTATAAGAAATTACCAGGGTATCGACAACAGCCTCTCTAACTGAGGTTTTTATTCGAAGAAAGAACTGTCGCACTCGTAGTAGGTTAATCTTGATTTTTTACCTGAAGTTCCAAGCATCTAATAGATTTCAGAATTTCTCAGTAATTAATTTGGTGATCGAAACATTCAAGAAGTACATGAGGATGTCATTAGCAAAAATATTAAACAACAGAGGAGATAAAACTTCCTCCTTGATCCTTGAGGTACTGCAGCAGACAAACTATAGAATACATGGGCACCTTAATCTTGAGTTTTCTCATTTTTAAAGAAGATCCACTAATTTTGATCAACAGTAGCAATCTACTTTTCAACATTTTCGAAAACAAACCATCACTTTTAGAAACACCTCGGCGACATCAAGAAAGATAGCTTATATCGACTGGTTGCAGTTGAAATTATTACTACTCTTGTTGTACGGGTAATTCATTATAAATGTCCCAGCCCTTACCACACGTTACGTTAACAAAAGTACAGTGGCGTGCGTAGTTTAGGGGACACAAAAAATAATTTGGTTTTTTAAAATAAGACTGTATATTATTAAATTTTTGAAAAGATTGTTTTCTTCTGATTTCAAAAATACCTATACCATATTATACCCCTGTCTTACACCGTTCTTAAGTTATTAAATAAAAGGTTTGTATATACAAATGAGTTTTGGTCAACATTTAATTGAAGTTACAAATAATAGATAACGAATATAACAAAGATAACTTTACAACTATAAATAAATAATAGCTTATAAAAGTTGTTCGAAGTGTCCACCATTATTTTCAATACATAATTCTAAACGTCTAATTATATTTTGAATTGCATCAGAAATGGCTTGATTGTTTACATTTAGATTATTTATTTCTAATTGAATTCGGTCTTTCATGACTTGAATACAATCATTATTATTATATATTATGTCTTTTAAAAACCCCCAACAATATGAGTCCATAGGGGATAGATCCGGACTGTTAGGAGCCCACAATATGGTTCCATTATTCCCTATCCACACTTGAAATACATTGTTCAAATGCTCTTTAACAGGTAGGACATTATGCGGAGTTGCCCCATCCTGCATCCAAATCATATCCTGAAGTTGAACGTCGGGAAAATTCTCTACAAGAATATTTATAACTTCAGGAAGAATCATTACCAGATAGGTAACCCCACTTAAATTGAAATCATAAAATATGGGTCCAACAATTTTGTTTCTGGAAATTCCACACCATACATTAAGGGTTTTTCTTCCTAATTTTTTTATTGGTTTTATCAATCTTTTCCTATTCTCCTTGTTTTCCCATGACCTACGTTTTTCCTATTAAAAACTCCAGCCGTAGAAAAGCATGATTCATTGGTCCATAATATTTTAGTCAAATAATCAGGATCTTCATATAACTTTTGGATCATTTGGCGGCAAAACTCTAACTTTTTCCTTTTATGAGCATCTGTCAAAAGTTGTACGGGTAAAATTTTATATGGTTTGTAGTTGTTAGTTTTCAATGTACGTTGTATTTTAGAGTAACTTATATTTAAATGAGCTGCTGCATTATTTATACTACATTAAGAATTTTCTAAAAAATAATATAGTGTTTAAAAAAACTTTTCAAGAATACCTTGACCAAGACCTTTATTTCGAAGGTAAGCCCTTCGAAATAAAGCAGTACATCTAATTTATCTTCGTTGTTTGCATGAACTACCCGCCCTTTTCTATTAAAACTACCGGTATCATTTACCTGTTGGTAAATACATACGTCTGAACGCATTGTCTGCGGGTGTTGGACGATTTGGATACAACTCCCTCTATGCTCTTTGCGCTGCACGTTTATCTTTGTTATTTTCTATATAGCAAGTAAATATTTGAATTTTTTCTGCTACACTGTAAACCATTTTGAATGTTTCAATAAAGAAATGACATTTAATAAACATGACAGTGATTTTCATAGCTTTCTTTGATGATATTAAATTTTCAATATTTATAGTAACGAGTTTAATTTACTATATTTATCCTTTAATAACATAAGAACGGTGTAAGACAGGGGTATGATATGGTATATTTTTGAAATAAGAAGAAAAAGATCTTTTCAAAAATTTAATAATTTACAGTGTCTCATTAAAAAAAAAACAAATTATTTTTTGTGTCCCCTAAACTACCCACGCCACTGTACTTTTGTTAACGTTATAATAAAATCATTTTATAACCATACAACTTTTATTTCAAATTTTTTTTTTGATTATGCAATAATAACTATGGTAAGGGCTGGGACATTTATAATGAATAACCCTGTACATTACTACAACAACAGTTTCTTTCCATTCTTCGGGAAAATGTTTGCCATTCAGGTACTATACGATTTTTATAGGAATTAATTGCCAATACCCCCCTTTTGGGTTAATGTGTGTTATATTGAAGTAGGCTATTTCTTCTAGCCGTCCATAAACCTCCGAATCAACATCACTAATAGCATCAAGATTTGCGGTACACTTTAGCTCCAATAATCATTCGCCTTATCAACATTAGCGCACAGTCCTCCATAAATACCATGGATGGGAAGAAGGCTAGTCTTAGAGTGGTTTATTGATTACCCGAAAACAATACATAGACACTATTCTTGGTTTTGGCAATTTACGGTTATAATAATTGAACATCCAAACACCGTAATTCGACCCAAATCACCGACACCGATTTCTTTAAAAAATTTTAGTTAAAAAATTTAAGCATTTGCTTGAATCAGATCGTATGACGTTTAAGTTATCAAACTTGTTATTTAATTTTTTTCAGTAAGTATACCATGTCGCCCAGTGAATTTAGCACAACAACCTATATTGTTATTTAGAATTACAAAGCAAGTAACATTATTAGAGTAGTTCACATTTAAAAATTACAGACTAGTGGTAAAATGAAACTACCTGGTATTGAAAGCGTCTCGTGTTCGTAACATTAACATATTTTCAACTACATACATTACCTAATTATACAAAACCTTTTCGCTCTCATAATATATACAATTTTCCTCTTTAAATGCAATTTATCCAATTATGGTTATAGCGCATAACGTTTACTGCGTTGTATGGCAAAGTTGTACCTACATCGCGATAACTTGATACCGGTTCGTATAGCTGGGAATCATCTTAATAATCACCTCTATTTCTAGATTAGCGTCCCCAACATTCTTGCATGCATTAACGACCTGATAAACACGCTATAAACATATTAAGTTTTAACATTGCTCCCTATAAACTTGGCTTAGTTGAACAGAAGCTAAACAATGAATGAGCTATAAATTTGTATACAAATACAGGATATCGTATAATATTTCGTGCTATTTTGTCGTTAGTAGCAGAAAGTGTTCTGTTATCTTTTTAGGAGTAGATGACATTATTGCTAAGTTGATTGTAGTGCGTGAGTTTATTAAAATAACAGTTCTGAGTTAGCCAGGTGGGAGAAAGAATAACTTAACAGCGAAAGCTACAGCTACAACCATAGGGTTTGAATTAGAACATAGTATATACAGTTGCATGCAAAATAACACCAGCGTGACGTGATGTTGCTTGAATACTAAGGTACACAGATAGTATGCTATAAAACAGTTTACAACAACATATTTGGTGTTGTTTACTAAGAACGACAAAACATTTATGACCAAAACGTCGCACTGTAGAGTAACGTGAAATATTTAAATTAACATACAGTAAACTCATTTATTTATGAAATGTGCTATAGAAATTGTGAGATTGAAATATCGCTGGAGAGGCAGAGAAAAATAATTGTCCATATTTTATGCCTTCAACAGAAGTTTGGCGATAACAGAAGGCTCATAGTTTTATTAAAGCTCAGTCAGATCTGAGCTTGAGAAAGCGGCATCTGAGGTATGAGCTATGGGCTTCACCAAAGTTGTTTAGTCTGTTTTGTTTACTTAATCAAACTTTGGGTGAGCATATATAGATTATGGTGATAAGATTATCTCTGTTAAAGGATACTCACAAGTGGGCATGCTGATATCTACTGAACAAGGAACCACAAGAAAACATGGCAGTGATGTATTGGAGATACCATGACGTGATCTTGTATGTTTCACCCACATTGTACAAATAAGCTACAAACTCTTGATGTGGTCTGTCAGGTTGTATTATGAGGCGGGATGTAGCTTGAAGCTGACGTGCGAAAAATTCTCTAGTGTGGCCATATCGACGAGATATCGCAGCACTGATTGATCAAGCGCTCTCACATCTTAAAAACTCCGAAAGGTTTTGAAAAAGCAAGTATGTATCTGGCTGGCTAACATGAAGGTTGTTACTGTCCAATTGTTTTATTGGACCTAGCTGCTGGAGAAATACTACTAGTGTAAGGGTTTTTCACAATAAACGAGTGAGTTTATTTTAATACATATATTGTAATAAAGAAATAAAAATAAAACATAAATTCCAGGTCTTTGTACATGAAAGACACAAAATAATAATTCTCATATAATGTATAAGCATATAAAATAATGTTTACAAATAATATCTCTCTTTCCTGCGTATTGAACGCTATTTGAAATGTGTACTTTATGTACTTCTTGTATTTAACGAGCGAAACGATATATTTATCGGAGCGATTCCTGAACTAGGGAGAAAGTGAATAATGAGTTCAATAGTTTATCACTACCGCGTAAAACACGATACAACTCAAAACTACGTCCAGGAATATAGAATTTCTCGTATATATTTTCATATGCGTCTATTTGCGCCTTTTACTATATGCTCCATCCAGTGACCCCTTATAATAGTGACGATTCCACGAACCACGGTTCGTGTGCTGAACGCAATGAATCCAACGAGTACACACTCGTATGCGTATCGCGATCAGCGCAGGCAAGTCCGTGGGCGGCTATACCATTAACAAACCGCACAAAGTCAAATAGCACGTCATCTCTATAATACGGGTTGGCGCGCGCTTCTTTTCATCGCTACGAAGTAGTTTCGAGTTTAGCTCCTAAGCTTAGCATTTTTAGAATTATATCCTATCGGTGGCTCTTGTTTCTATTAATTCGTTATCATGATTTTGCTTATTTATCTTATATTACATTAAGCGTGAGATTTAGACATATTAATTTAACAAAATACTGAATATATAGCAAATATATGTAAAATAAAAAGAATGCTTGTTTTAAATGTTTTTGAGTCCTTAACAAAGGTGTTCGTGGATTATAACTGTCTCCCAACTGCAAAACCATTAATAGTAGTCTCCAGAAAAGAAGGTGATATAGTACAACTAGAGGAAACAGTTCGTCACCTGAAGCAAAACCTCACACAATATGCGAGATAACAACAGCATTTGAAACGTCAACTAGAGAGAATTTGAAGAAGCGATAGAACAGAGACAGAGAGCAAAAGGAATAAAAAAGACAGAATAAAACAAAATAAAAGAAAGACAAATAAACACCTTAAGCGAAAGTCAAATGTAGAAAGGACAACAAAAGGACAAGGACTGAAAAAATATGAAACTACAGCTAGAAACAAACGAGAGTAAATTCTTCAGAAGGTAGCTCGAAAGACAACGACCTGACGTGTCTGTTTCGCAATGATTTATACTCGACATCTACAGAGGGCTGGTGCTCCTGTGATCAATTCGGAAAATAGGCGATAGATAGAGATGTTGACGACTCTATTCTCGTGTGTGCACTGTGTCAAAACTAGCGTACATCATTGCATCACGGTGAAATGGGAAAATTCATTTTTTTTTAGTTATGCGTTTCTCTGCAGGTTTTTAAGTTAAACATATTTCTTTAAACTAGAATAGCTAAATGAAAGTAGTAAATGTAAATTAATGATATTTTTATACCCAAAATAGCAGTTAGGCTATCCTAATCCAATACGAGGTGAGTAAAGAAAGATCAAATAGGTTACTGTGTTTATGACCTTAATCGACGAGATATATATAGAGTTGGACGTATAGTTAGATTTTTAATCGTTAGATGTTACACGTCCCCGGATATATATTTTTAGTCTGTGTTAAGTACCAATAAACTAAGCAGTTTCTTGTGCATTTGTGTCCAATGGCCTTGTGACAACATTATCTCACCGATTATAATGCCGCAGTGTTAATCGCTTTGCTGTCAACAGGGAGTGGTAGTTCGATCGGAATCCAATTCTCCAAGAAACTAATTGATTAATTCACTTATTGCAGGCTTACTGTGTTAAGTAATTCAAAATGTACGCGATTTAGCGAAAAGCTAAAAAAAAGTAAGAAAAAGAAAGAATGAAAGTTTGTTAAAAAAAAACTATGAGGAAATTTGAAAACCTACATCGAATTACTGTGTCAGATAAGTGTTTGGGGAAAACTTATCAACAAATTAATTACTTCAAACTGGAAAACGAGACTCAGAAAAAATGTTCGCATTATTGCTCTAAATAAATTAAAACTTTCCAAAAAATGCGAAGCTACGCTCACGTGGAAGTACTAACTGAAAATGGCAAATTTCCGGTACGTTAACGAGAGAGCACGTTTCAAAAACGCAGATGAAGAGGATTTAAAACGTGGTGATGTACATAAGCAGAACAAGGGAATTAAATGCGCAAAAAATTAAGTTGTTACACACAAACATATTAGAATAATATTAACAAAAGGAAGGGAATTGGCGTAATGAACAATTCAGAATGGAGTACAATGTAATCATAACTAAGGAATTACGATACAAAACGTTTCACAAAATCTGGCAATGAATTACATGCAGATCAAAACGGGAGCAAAATGACTAAAAAATACAAATACGTTAAAAAAAACTATAGATGGAAACAAATTGCACACAAGTAGATAAATAAGTAGCTCTTCTTCTTTTTTCTGTTATTCAAGAGGCACACACCTTTTACATGAGTGAAGCGTCGACATTCGGCACATTTTCTGACTTCAGAGAGCTCAATCATGTATACAATAATTTGGGAAACCTCTTTTTTCTTCAGTTGTTGATGCCAATTCTATCGCCATCCTTCTCTTTTTGACTCCATCTCCATTTCTGACAACAATAATCTGTGAATTAAAATATTGAAAAGAATATAATCATGGACCACCGTCTTGTATTGCATCGACCCCCGATTTCGTTTCATTGAGTACAAAGTTATCATGTGTGATTCACGTTAATGGCTAGTGTTTTCGTCCATTGCTTCATCATGTAAACTGAAAATAAGCGTAATATTTTTGTTTTTGTGCAGTACAAAAGAAAACATGGTGGCGTCGTTTGAAAAACCAAACAAACCGTTCACTTCTGGTCTTTTCTTTAGGGCCACGAATTTAATAAGAAGCTGGTTTGTATTTCCTTTGTGGTACGAAAGATGACATTTTTTTACGTTTAGATAAGGTACTAATTCAATTGTCAGCAATGATATTCCTTCTAGTACTATGTATTGGAGTTATAAGTCTTTTTATAACGTCAGAAGGATTATTACTAATATCATATGTATTCTCCTTCCGGCTGTTTTCCGGTGGAAACTTCGAGAGTGTAACTATATAAATGACGTGCATCTACTATGTATTAGTGCACATATCTTGGTTCCGTACTTCGGCGGCTTCGACGAAATATGTATATTACCTGAAGCGGCATCTATCAGGGGAAGCTTTCAAGTTCTCGTCAATAGTGACGTTGTATCCCAGGGATTAATTGCTTTTACAATTTCTTGCAAATAACGCACAATTTTTGCAAATCTGGATCTACTTATTGAGATAACATGTCTGAAGAATTCGATGGTGTAGCCATGCAATACGCCCACAAAGTATAGAAGAGACAAAATCGCTTTGATTTCAATGTTATCAGTTCTTTTAAAATTTCTCTCACGTCCGAATTTGTGAGATAGTGATATGATCTTTCGAATAGTCCTTGTAACAAATAAATCTAGCATATTGTCCGTTATAAACCAGCTCCAAGTCTTCAATTTGTGATTTAGTTTGCCTAGATAAACCTTTAACTTCAATAATCTGGTTGTGGCAATGTTATGACTGCAAATTTTGGAAGACTTAAACCTCTTTTCCCTAATTTTATCCTTGCCAATAATAGCTCATGTTGTTACTCATCTTCGTCGCTGGTAGACCATGCTGATTATTCAGATTCGGAGTTATCTATTCTGTTTCCAACATCTTCTTCTTCATTTTCTCGTTCACTCATTGATCCTCATCTGAATTCATCTTCAAACATGTCTTCATCATCCAACGTACGCAGTAGCAATATCAGTTTTGGGATTCTCAGTGTCGCAAAGGTGTTTGATTGGCGATTTGAAACCATTAGTTGAACTAGAACGGCATGCATTCGATGGATCGCAACAATGTAATCATTATCAAGTTTTTTTGTAGTTCAATCCCAGTTCAAGTTGAGGCGGGACGATAGGTGCCGGGTTTGAATTCTCTGGAGGCACGGTGACATTTTTTCAGAGGGCTGAAATTCGGATCGACTTACCATTCGCTGTTGGGAGCAAACTGATTAACAGCGCGGCATTATAAAAGGCGATATGATGCTGTCACAAAGCCATTTGAACACAATTTACACACACAAAACTACACCGCAAGAGTTACATGATAGCCAGACAAGTAATACAGCTTACCGAGTCACTACAACTAACCAGCCACCACACATGAAAAAATCGATTATTATTATTATTGTTATTACAATGCAAGCAATTTAAGACTTTGTTGACCAGTAGCTTTCTTTGCTCCAATTTGCAATTATTAAAAAAAGGAGTCTCCAATAATTGTAATATTATTCTAACGATAGGCATTGCTTTCACAATGCTCCCTTTATCGTTACATCTTTGTACTTCCCTATACTAAACCCTCTATCACCCACTCCTGTAAAACCGAATATTATTTCCTTATTAAGTGAAATACGAGTAAAGTTTCGCCAAATTGCCGTACAACCAGGCCTTTTTTTCCTCGTTTAATAATCCGAGAGGAGAATATTGTGAATGAAGCGAATGCTACCGAAAACGGGCAACATTTAGTGGCCGTATAAATTACCCATAATTCCCGTGCTAATGCTAATAACGCCGCTATTCCTCCATTGCCGCTGCAAGAACTCGCGCAGCGCCCATTCTAAATCAGGAGTTAATTGCTAATAGAGCGAAGCGACGTTATTTCACGTTTATGTTGGCGGAGACGCCCCGGAACCTTGTGGGGACCAAGAACGCGCTCCCCGAGAAGAATCCAACTTAAAATGTGAAATATTTGATGCTCGGCTGGGTTTTGCAAGGGATTACGTTGGCTGGGTGTGAGGAGAGAATAAGTACACGATACAAGTATATTAATTATGTTTTAGCGTGAGCGCCATAGTGGTACGAATGTTAGTGTAATATCAATTAATCATACGAAAATTCTTGGTGTAATGGAGATGTTTGTAATCAAAGTTGTTATTGCTAATATGCTTCAGTGCGGTTTTATGGTTTCGATTTAATGTCGATTTTATTTTTGTGAAAATCATAAAAACTACTAAACTAAACTAAAAACAGATTCACTGTAACCTTGGATAATAACGAAGCAAGTTTGTTTAAATTGGACGGAAGATAGTTCTTTCTTTAATAACTCTTAAAAGATTTAATGGATAAATAATAGTTGGAACTCAACAAAGTAACTCCTTTGAAGCACACTAAGCTTACTTGTTGTTAGACACACTGGCTTCAGCAAAGTTATAGCTATTGTTTACATAGTGTATAATAGAGGCATAACTCTATCCTAAGAAATTCTCTTGTTCGTTCGTCATCGAAAATATCTTTCGTTTTGGAGACATAAACCTGATTTGCTATTTCATAATTTTGTATGTCGGGGACTCTGTTGACAACAGGTGTTCCACTTGCTGAGTTACTTCAGAAGCCTTTATGGGGCGAGGTTGTCTTTAGAATATATGCAGCTAAGTTTCTTTGCTAACTGCGTTGCTAAGACTTGCAGAGAAAATTCTAGTCATGGTAGTGAGACTACTATTGCTTGTTTTGCTGCACTCGTGTGTCGCAATCATACGCAAGCACCGCAACAGTTTTTCGAAGCATGTCAAAATATGTATGTGCATCTCCACACTAATTGACTAACTAGGCAATTTCTATGCCATTCTCGTAAGTTAAATCCTACTGAAATTAATTTTATGGTATGAAGTTCGTACCATATCTAAATGTATTTAATTTTAACTATTGCAACTAAAATGGAAGCACTCTCAAGTGAAGTGTAGTGGTAGCATAAAAATCCCTGGTTCGCTTGATTTTTACATTCTACAGTTAGCTACATTGAACAAAAATGTGTTTTCCACCGTGCTTTCAGAAACTTTCCTGATTAGAGTAGGCCGTTTTTTTATTATTTTTCTTTCTAAGATTGAGAACACTGCAGTTTTTACTATACACAAATTTTGACAACTGTCAGTGACAAATTTAAATTAAAAAAATTTCCATTTGATTGTTTATTCTTTTATTAAAATGTTAGAGTTACAACACAAAAAGTTTATAATTGAAAGTTATTTTAGAACTGGTCGAAACTTAGATAATGGAGAATGGGTTTATTCCATTAATCAGTGTTTGCAGGATTTCCGACAACGGTTTCCTAATCTGCCGATTACGTATGCACAGCTGCTAAGTCATGTTCATGCTTGCATAGATAAATTTCAGGAAACAGGTGCAGTAACTCGTAAACCTGGTGGCGGAGCACCTAAAAAGCGAATGGCAGCTTGCAACTCACCTAAAAAAAGTCTATTCCAAAACTTTCGCAACAAGTTCAGTTGTTAGTTGGAACATGCCACACCATTTTAAAAAAGGATTTAAAACTGTATCCATATAAGATTCAAGCAGTGCATGAACTTACCCAGGTAGATTTTGGTACAAGAACGCAGTATTGTCAGTGGTTCTTGGATAACGTAGATAATGACAACGTTCTCGACATATGCTTTTTTACCGATGAGGCTTGGATCCATCTTTCTGGTTATTTAAATAAACAAAATATGAGAATGTGGTCTGCAGAACATCCTCATGAATTCGTAGAAACTCCACTACATCCACAAAAAATAGGTGTCTGGCTAGCGGTTTCAAGGAGACGGATTATCGGGCCTATATTTTTTAATGAAACCGTAACTACTGAAGTATACCAAAACCAATTATTACAGCCTTTTATTAATGAACTGCATGATGACGAGCTGACAGAAGGATTTTTTCAACAAGACAATGCACCGGCACACAGATCTCGATACACAATTGCTTTCTTGGCACAATTTTTCGATGACAGAGTTATTAATTTTCCAGCAAGATCACCCGATCTGACAATTATAGATTATTTTTTCTTTCCATATTTGAAGAATACCATTTTCAAGACCAGACATCATACAATCGCAGAACTTCGCAATGCTATTACCGATTGCTGTGCTGATATAACCCCACAACACCTTGTAAATGGTTTTGAGAGTATGAAGCGTAGAGTTCGTCTCTGTCTTCAAAATAATGGACAACACTTTCAGCATCATCTTTAGTAGTATTATAACTTTTGAATTTAACTTATATAATAAACATTTTCCCTAAAGTAAAGTAAATTTTATACATCGCGGTGACATACGAACCAACGAACTGTCAAAGTGACGCACTGTAGCACTGTTACCAATCATAGAAAAAATCATGGCCATCACTAATCAGGAAAGTTTTTGAAAGCATCATTTGCTTGTTTCAGTTTGCTGTCATTCTGTTGTTATTTCTTTATTGTATTTATTACCGTCTATATATTGCTGTATCTGTGGTTTTTATCGAGTTTTCGGCATATTGTAGATTACTGAAGCAGAGTACATAACCTTGATAGAATTTGTCAAACCATTTTATGGGAGAGTTAGTTCGCACTATGATTGCTGCCAATTGCTCAGTGTTCCCAACTGAAAATTTTAGATGACTCACCCTTCACTTGACTTTGTTCACCCTGTGCTTTCTTTCCTTTAACTTTCTTTCTTTCCTTTAACTTATCTTTTTGACTCCAAACTTACTAGTTCACTTGCTACGTGTTCAATACAATGGCGAGGAAGGAAAAACGATATTTTTTCGTCAGGTTGTGTGTTAGTGGCATAATTGATGTTCAATGTATTTGGGATTTGGATAATATACAGAGTGCCCGTATTTTCTAGGGACAACATGGATAACTTTTGTGTTTGAAGACATAGAGCAAAAAGATGCAAATTCATACGCTCACTTAGAATCCATTTTCAAATTTTACTTGACATGTTTCATTTGTTTAATGTTGAAGAAAAACTGAAATCTCCTAATTCCTTTTATTTGCCGCAACTTTTTTGTTACTTCACATATTGAGATGCGGCTTGAAGTAATTCACATTGTAATCTAAATACTTTCATTGGCGTCTAATGAAACAAATTTCTTTTGCGCAAGTTTTTAGTAATCTCACCTAACCTTAAAATTTTAAATTGGAACCGTACAATTTTTGCGACTCTTTTAAGAGGGTTTTTTTTATATGAATACAATCACGTATCGCATGATAAGGACTCTTCGTCAAAATTTGGAAAATAAAAGTTATTTTGGTTGTGGGCTGAAATTAGAACTTTTTGTTTATCGTGTTATCTGTGAAAACAGTACTGTTGTCATCATACAAACCTGTCAGAAGTATCAACGTTATTACATCAATTTATAATGGATAATTTTGAAAAATGCGATGTATTTTGTACGTATATTAAACGTTAGAAGAGCGTAAAACTAATATCTAATAACACAAACTTTGTGTGTGCATCTTAGTTATTAGTAACCTAACCTCACCTTAAAATTGAACTACACGATTTCTGTTGAATGAAGATTTGGCTATAAAGTTTCCATTATCACTGATTCTGCAAAATAATCTTTACTTTATCAATTAAGAGAATACTACATAAGAGAGAGGTTAAGTAGTAGCTAATAACTACAAAAGGGTACCAAAAATGAATGTAAAGTTCTATGACTGACTTCTATGACACCTGTTATAAAAAAAACTTTCTGACTGTCGAATAGATTTGTTAGTCCGAATATTCTGATTCTCTTTCCCTAAAAGCTTTTGCCATTTTTAATTTTAGGTCGACAGAAATAGTTTTATCAGAAAATGTAAAGCCACTGCTTCTTCAGTAAGATACCATAGATGACCTAAAAATTTCTTTGTTGCTGCTTGAAATCTTGTCGTTAAAAATTCCAAATCTTGGAATGGGGCCTTGTTGGCTAAAGGAGCCTTGTACCAAGCTTTAATGTATAATTTTACGAAGTATACAAGTATCCCTTAACCCTTTTAATTCGTGAGCCGCCAATTTAAATTCTTTTTCAAAAATAAATATTCTAAGGCAATATATACCCTTTGCCATCCACCTTGCATGGTGGAAAGCTCCAGGTAGTCGAAATTTGATGTCTTCAACGTTTCGGCCTCCTAAAAATATGACAACCAATTCCTAAAGCTCTTTAGAAATGAAGGATAATCTGAATATCATTTCCAATAGCGTTGGTAACAATCTCATCTTTGATGCCAGTAGAATATTTGGTGGGATCTATTTGAAACCGTTTAAATAAAGCTGCATCTGGTCCAGGTTAGTTTCACAACCAATTAAATATATATTACTACGTAAACTACTTTTCAGTGCCATGTTATATTTGTTACCGCAAGCATCTGCTTCATGCGAAATACAAAGCAATACTGACTATTGTGCGGATCAAAGTTTACCGGTTACCGAAAAGGTTTACTGCGCCCTCTACACCCTGACCATTATGTAATGGCAGGTTATTTAAAAAGGTAAGGGACATTTACAATGTTTTATAACAAACATATAAGTAAAATAATTACATTTAAGATTTAGCAAATTTTGTTACAGAGTACTTCAAATTATAAATACCTATATCACAATATTTAAAGCTTCTGGGGCACCAGTTGAAATTATCTAAATTGAATAATTTTTTTGCAGTATTAGTTTTAGGTTAAATAGAAAAAAAAAACTAAGGGGTGAGAGCGTCACAAATTAAAGGTGGAAAAATAAGGACCACCCTATTGAGTATGGGCTTAACACAGTCTGAGCTAATAGCTATTTTAAAAGATGACAAGTTTTGGGTAGATTTGGAGAATTCTGATACCAATGATGAGCATGACGAGGAAGTTCTAACACACGATAATCACTCTTCAGATTCTGAATTAGACATATCAGATATGCCGACGAGTCTGATGCTGGTGAGTCTGAAGCTGAAACTATTGACAAATACAAAAGAACTAAAGCTAAACATATTATTCATCTACCACGTGCAAAAAATTCCGTAAGTAAAGTTACCTGCTGATACTTTTTTATTTTTTAGGAGCGCTAATGTAGTTGACTCAATCGATACCAATATCGAGAGTAAAATTCAGGAACGATTTAAAACCCTACGAGTAGTAAGAAACCGATCAAGAATAGATCTTTGCCTTATTCGGGTTAGGGCTTGTAATGGGCGTATTCAAGTCCTCACATTCATCGTCCAATATTTCAAACAACAAAGTCTGAACAACGTTTTATCCATCTTCGGACAAATATCAACTTTGATGATAAAAGCACGCGAGTGGAGAGGGAATATTCTGTATTTTGGAAGGAAAAGCGTATATTGATAAAGAAGAAGAAATCTTATAATACATTTTACAAAACCAAAACCATTTCCAAAATTTTGTTTGGAGTGCTTTAGGGAAACAACTAAAGATGTTTCTTATGTTTCAAGAAAGCACATAAGTGTAATAATATTTAATGCCCTTCAGACTGAAGTACATCCAGATGAATCTTGAATATTTTGGGCAATGAGTGGGAGACTAGAGAGAATATGACGTAAGTCATAGTCGCTTTAATATAAATAGTCGATATCATATTTGCACAAGAAGCATAAATACGAAAAGTCTAGAGATTAGTGTTCACTACAATAAATCTCGTATGATACGTATAATTCTCTTGTGTGCTTCGTAATAGTTTGTTATGAGGTGTCACATTATCGTTGCTATATTTTGCTTTTCTGCTGAAATCCTAGCAGCGAAATATTTAAAACAGAATACTTATTTAATGGCAACCATTAGTGATCAACTCTGTGATAAGACTCAACACATAAGTTCCTATCTTCACACCAACCGAATCAACCTTCTTAACAACATGAGAAGTCTCATTCTTTATTCTTAATGTCGATTATTCGGGTAATTTTTATATTAATTGGAGGGGACTGCTATAGATCGTTAACTTGTATACCAAGTATGCCAAGTTGTGTACCAAATTTAATCTTATTTCCGTAAAAATTTAAAGAATTGAGAGAATCACCTACTGCATAGTTTTCAGTTTTCATACTAAACAAGCATCCCCATAAGGCTGCACTGAATCTTAGTTTTCAGGAGACTCAATAAAAAATTATTATTATCCCCCTATTATTTTCTATAAATCTATAACCTAATAGGTTTTTTTTTAATTTTTCTACCACTTTTTGTTGTCTCTTGTTTAATTTCAGACTCCACTACATCACTTTTATTTTTAATCTCAACTACATCACTTTTATATTCATCTCTTCTGTCCTTTCTAATAACAGTAGAATTTTTCCTATAAATTTTACCTTCCTTGTTGTTTACCAAATACGAACATGGCGTTTCCTTTTCCTCAATTACCTGTGCTTCCTGCCTTACCTTTGACTGTGAACTTTGTATAAAAACACTTACATTTATTTTAAACTTGTCTGCTTCTTGTGCTGTTCTGTCATAATACTTCTTGGCTTTGTCTTGTATTGCCTTGAACTCTTTCTGTACATTTTCTGTTATTTTGGATTTTCAATATTTGTTTTGACACTTATTGTTTTGTTGTCAATGCTCTATTCATGAACAACTCAGCTGGTGTTACATTAATTCCCGATATTGGAGAATTCCTGTACTCTAAAATAGCATACTTTGGATCTCCACCACATTTTTCCGTCTTCTGAGTGATACTCTTTGCTATACCAACTGCCTTTTCTTCCGACCCATTAGCTTTTAGATAATTGGGACTGACTTTTTCTGACTTCAAAGCCCCATTGATCTGCAAACTCTTTAAGTTATACATACAGAACAGTAAGCGTCTAAAGCACTTCAACATGAATATATCAAGGAGCCAATTAAAGAGGATATTATTCTGATTCGCATTATTCTAAAACGCAGAAAACATCCGTCGTTTCAAATTTTTATTGGTAAAACGGTTTAGAAGATCCGTGATTTGCTAATTTTTCTCCAATCTATTTCAATGCGAAAATACAAATTCGAACGCGAAACTGTCAGAGAAATAAATCCGTTTAACTTTTTTTCTATTAAAGAATCAAGCGGGAGAAAGAAAAAAAAAATACGACCACCAAGTCCTAATTTAGAAAACGTACATCACGCTTCTAACAATCTCATCAACCAATCAATTTTATTTACCGCGCCTCGGCATTCATCCCCTTTTTAGACGATGGTGTTCCATTTAAGCGAATTACCTTCACAATGAAGTGTAGGATTCCCCTTTTATCGGGAACGTATCAAACTTTCCGTAGTAACTAAGAAGAGACTTTAACACCACGCACCTGGGTTACTAAAACGGGATAAAGTCTCCAGGGATACTACGTGCGTGATCGCATTGATACACTCCTTTACGCATTACCATCTATGTCAAAAGTACAAATTATTAAAATCTAATACAATATTTGTATATATTTTGGATAAAACAATGTATGTACTACTACTAGCTATCCTTTTATTACGATTACCTAAGAATAATTTGGTAAAATCCTTAAAGTGTATCAAATATTAATATCCAAGTTTATGGAAAAAATCATTCTTCATTCAAGTTGTTCTTTAAAAATGAACCAGCTGAATGTTTACAAGTGGCAGGAAAGATGTTTCTGAATTTTTGACAATGTTAATATTCCAAAGGGACACGTGGATGTATACATCTGAGGCCAAGGATCGGTATAACCTCGGTAAACTTGACGTTTTAAGTTTTGACCCGCGCACCATCTGACGAATAATTGACTACCTGGCGTAACGTAGGGCGGGTAAACGTAAACTTTCGAAATTTATGATTGGGAGTGTTTAATTTTGCGTCCGCGTTTCGAAGTAGGGAGTTGCGTAAGTGGTCCGTGCGCATGAATAAAATATCCTGACGTACGGCTTTAATTCGTCACCCTTGTAAATCGTCTGCTTAACAATAAACAACACTACGTTTTGTAATTACGCGTGCCTAGTAGGTATGTATGTGTGGATAGTTAACGGATGAAGTTTCACATGAAGAGGGATGATAATGGATGGACGTTTTTGAACGTCGTTCTACCGAATTGGGGCAAAATGCAAATAAGGTTTGTTTTTGGGTACTGAAACTGAGGAGTTCTGTAATATCAAAATAAATATGCGTTAGGCAAACTAATCTTCCTTGTGTGTTAGAAACGTTGTAGCAATTTTGTTTCTTGGATATATTCATTAACATATATTATATTCCCAACATAAAAACTAACGGTGTAAAACAAAATGGTCCATATATTATTATACAATGATTTTCAAAACCATCACACAAACCTATCAATGCAGTAAGATAACTGTAGGATAACTTTAAAGTTATACTACATATTGTATTCAGTAGATAACATGGATGCTAAACTTTGGGTTTCTGTAACAAGCAGTAGGGAAAGTAGGAATCTATTTATGTTTGATAGTTTCCTGTTAGGCCATCACAACTACATTCACACCCTTAACAGTTGAGAGATCGTTCACATCAACAACAAGAGAGGTAAAAATTTTGCTACCTGGGAAAAGCATCTACCAATAGACCTTGTATTTCAATATACCAATGTAATAGAAAATAAAAAAAACTGATGGTACGTCTATAGATGAAAAATCAAAATGTTGGGATGTCATAATAGAAAGATATACTTAATGAACAAAACGAAACGGGTGTTAGAACCAGTAAACAATCAAAACAATTGTACGCAATTTTAAAGACGAGAATCTCTACAGCGACAAAGTAAATATAAAAGTACATATAATACTTCAATATAATTCAAATACCAAATCTATTTATTCATAGGAGAAGCAAATGAAAACAGGTGGAGGACAGTATACACCACAATCTGATGCAAGGACTTGAAACTGGTTGCAGTGCTAAAAGATCAATATGTTCTAGATTATAACCCATTTGATAGTAGTGCAAAATTATTTGAGTACGCTCTCTAATAATATATTAACAATATATGAATGTATCAGCCACTCATGCAATTACTTTCTTGGGGCAGATATGGTAATAAAAGAAACTAACGCAGAAGAGATCGTAGTGAATCTTTAAGAACACAACATCTCACAACATCTTTCACAACAACAGAACACAACACAACAGCAACAGCATATAGCACAACAACCAATAGCATCCACAGCTTGCTGCTCTACATCTAATGACAATGTAAATGCACCATCCACAGTTCGCTCTTCCACACATCATGAAAATTTACCTTCACCATCTACACCCCAGTCTATTGTTATGTTATTTGTGTGATGTTAATCAAAATTAGGTACAATATTATATTAAACACTGGAAATTTAGGAATTGTCAAAATGACATACATACACACCGCTACTGATATTGAGAAATACTTTGAGGAAAAAAGAGAAGGTGGTCAAGAAAAACAAAAAAAAGAAAAAACGTTTTTTGAAAGTTGATAGAAACGATAGACAGAAAAGTCAGGTGAAGAAAAAGTGTTTTTAGAAAAGAAGAAAGAACAGAAAAAAATGATTGATTGAAAAAGAAAACGACAGATAGGGGAATATAACAAATAAAATATTTTGAAAAAGATTGGAAAGTGAAAGAAAAGAAGAAACAAGAAATGATTCCAAGGAAGGAAAAGGAAAAGAAATAAAGATTCAAAGGAAAGAAAAGGACCTGAAGTCGAGAGAGATTCAAATTTGAATAGCGGAGTCAGAAAGGAGTTTTTGGGTAACTTATTTTACATATACATCACACACATATATTAAGGAAAGAGAGGGTGGAATTCAAAATTTATTTGTAATATGTTTTCCGGTTAATTTTATTCGATTTTAATATTTTGACATAACACTATATTTGTTGAACATACAAAACGACCAGTAAAACAAAAGTATGTGAATGATGTTGCAAAATGTTTAATAAATTGGAAAAGTAACAAAAGTAAGCAGGAGGAAGCAGTATTAACAACAAAACTAAAACTATTACACACAGAGATCTTGATCAAAGAAGAGGCGCTAGAATTATTAAAAAAAATAAACTGGCAGAATAAAGGAGGCAGAATTCCAGATTTCTATGTTAAAATACCTTGAACATTAATTATATTCGTTTTCTAATTATTGTAAATTTTGTGTTAACCTTTTATAGTATTATAATATAACTTCTATTATATATTTTCTATGACATAACCAAAAATTCAAACAGCAACATTGTTTGATTACTAGTATAACTGTATCACATCTGTCGTTTAGTTTTATTTTTTAAAGTTGTGAACATTGTGTGGACATTTATTTGGACAATTATTATATTAATAACACCTAGAAAAACTACATATATCCACTTAAATATATATAAATTTATTGAGAATGCTTACAAGTTAATTAAAGAAAGTATTAATTTGTTGATGGGTGATATCTATTTCAAGATTTAAGGATTTTACACATAACCCCACTTACTGTTAGTCCACGTGAAACATTACACTTTCGGGGTTAATTAGCGTTGTTAATATTTTAAATATTTTTTAAATATGTTGTTTAATGTTTGATATTAATGTTACCGCATATTAACTGCATATGAGTCTTGTGATGTTGCCGTACTTTAAGTATTACCACTTTTGTTCTCTGAAGAAGCTAATAAAGAATTAGCGAAAGCTTAGATACGAAAAAAGGTTCACGTCTTCTTAATTCTAACGCCAATAGCTGCAATCCCATTAATTCCCTTTACACCTAACGTTGTACAGCTAGTACTCCTTTTCACCTTCAACTTACAGATATGGGTTTTTTACGAGACATATCAATCAGATATGGACAACGAAGTTGTAACATCATGAAAGCATTAATGAAAACTAACATCCGCCACGCCAAGATGATCAATCGAAGAAATTTTCTCCTGAATTGCAGAAAAGGTTCCATCATTCCAAAGCACATCCAACATTCCTCGAAAGGGCTAGTGAGACTTCTCCATGAAGCAAAAGGAAGAACAGCACGTAGGGTAGCAGAATTTAATGACAGGTTAGGTGTAAAATCCTTAAATCTTGAAATAGATATCACCCATCAACAAATCTTCAATATTGAACTTTCAATTCATGATTTAAAAACCCTACTTAGTTCTTAAAATCCTTTTAAAGAAAGTATTAATTAGTTCACGTCTAACTGCATTACTGTCTGCTGCATCTTCTAAAGGTGCATCTTCATATAACACTTCAGGTATTTCAACTTCTGGAGGTGGAAGAATGTTATCTTCCTCGATGGCAATGTTGTGTAGTACAGAGGTTACTATAATCGTCGTTTCAATACGCCAAAACATCTCTAGTACAATTCTCATATTCTTGCTCCATTTGTATTTGCCACATTGCTTGATGCATTGAAAATAGTGCTGTCATGTGTGGACCCTGGCCATCGTGCATCAATACTACAGATTGTTAAATTAGGATCGCATACCATCTGGACATTATATGAAAAA
Organism: Holotrichia oblita; assembly: GCA_023690525.1. Taxonomy (NCBI): domain Eukaryota; kingdom Metazoa; phylum Arthropoda; class Insecta; order Coleoptera; family Scarabaeidae; genus Holotrichia; species Holotrichia oblita. The sequence continues at coordinate 45,533,463 of CM043015.1, read as the reverse complement.
TACTCTTTTCGATTACGATAAATTTCAGAATTTTTACCACCCGGTGATTGTATTTTGATGTGTGTACCATCGACACACCCAATTACATTTGGGAAACCATGCATAGTCATAAATGCTGTTTTTGTATTTTGAATAGCAACAGGTTCATCTGGAATAGAAACTTTTTCTCGTGCCATTCTGGCAAATTCTCGAAGTAGAACTTTTAAAATTCTAGACACGGTAGATTTGTGTATTCCCATTGTATCTCCAATGACAGCTTGAAATGTTCCGGTTGCTAAAAAGCGCAATCTACACAGAATTTGGTTCATTGCAGATACAGGTGCTTTTATTTCTATGTGTTACTGGCGCAATATTTTTGAAACATGCATGCATTAAGTTGGTAACAGATTCTTTTGAAAGCCTATAACGTGCACAAAATTCTTCATTGTCATACATGGCAAAAGGATTTCTTCGGTCTCTAAATATTCTATTGTCTGGGATTAATTCTATTATAATTTATAACATAACCCAACAAAATACCTAAATGTTACATTGTTGTCATTTGTCATCAAACATAAAACAGATGCATTCAAGTTGAATTTGGGTACATTTCTACCTGAGATAGTTATCAAACAGGTCACCCCTGACTGTAGAGCCGATAATCTTGAGGTGTAGTTATCTAGGTGTTAAAGTTACCTACTGTTTTAGAAACCAAATATTCCTTATCTGTGCGTTACCTAACAGTTAACTTCGCTTAAAAAGTTATCTGGCTTTCCCGAAACTGGGGATTAATCTCCTTCAATCGCAGCGCTAGTAACTTAAGAGGCCCGACTACCGTTTGACAGTTGGCGATGTTGCCACAGTTAAATTTTTTCATAATATAATGATTTTATAATTTATTTAAAACGTATTTTAAAATCGGGCTTGATACACACATGTGTAGCCGTATTTTGAATGCTCATAGCAAATTTCAGTAATTAAATCTAAAAATTAATAGAGTAATCTGGATTCCCGTATCAAGGTAACGGCCTGTAACGGAAAAAGAGATTGTGAAGTTAATACCGAATATTAATAGACAAAATTGTACATGTAGATGTAAAACATTTGAAGAAATATGTATATAAAGCCCAATTTTCAAATTATATTGAAATAAAATCAAGTAAACGATTTATAGCATTATGTAGATATGGCACCGCTGTAAAATAATCAGCTGGTAGACGACCCTCTTAATCGTCTTTTTAAAATGTCTGGATTAGGCAAACGCTTGGTGTAATTTCCGATGGTAATACTCACACCATACCCGCATGTATTTATATTTCTGTCATATTTAATCGTGTTAGTAGAACAAGAGGATTCTTCTCCTGACATAATGCAACCTCGTGCATATCCTAATGGCATTTAGCCTGCATAGTCGAGCTCATTCGATTGTTGGCGTACGACAATCGCGACAAAATTGCAACTGGCACTCGATCTTTGACCTTAATGCATGCCTCACGCCGCCGCTCACGCTACTACCAGCGGATACTCTATTTTCCACAATGGTGGCGGTTAAATTGACCCTTCGTAACTCAAGCCGGCAAAACGGCAGCTTAGTCTCGGTTCCAGCTAGAGAAGAGGGACTAACCATGCAACCGGCGGCGGTCACACTCTACGAATCGTCTATACATATACGCGGTAATTAGCTGATGTGCAGGCAGTTGTTTCAGAACGCGCTTTTCTGTTAGTCGGAATTGTTTGATGCGCCAAACACGAACGAAACGAGTCGTATAGGAGTTGCTCGGCTTAGGATAATTTGCGACGATTGTTCTGTTTAGCTTTGCCTGTGTATATATGTGCTTCGGTTGGACGTTTAGCGTCCTACGACATTCCAGTGTAGTGGTTTTATGGCGCTTTTTAACGATGTTAAACACTGATTTTGTCTTTCTTAGAGTTCCTGTGGTTAACAATAGTATAGGATAAGCAAATTTATATTATATCGTATTGTTATACCTGACAAAACTATGTGTGATTAGGAAAGTGCATCGTCAGTCATTACATATGCTAAATAAGGACATTCTGTCAACTAGATGCCAGCATTATATCATTCACATATGGTCTGGTTTTAGACTTCACGAAAAATCATTCAGAATTGTCATTATTCTTTGAGTGAATTGCCTTATTGAACTGTAAGAAATGAGACACAGTAATACACAAAAGTTTGTAATATAATTAATTGCATCGCCAGTTGTCACCAGGAAATCAACAAAAGGTTCCCCATACTCTCTTCTGGAACATTCCATTGCGATGTGACGCACGGTTTGCCTAGCTGTCTCGCAATCATAGTTTGCAAATGGAGCCTTGTCCCATCTATGTATAGAATCCACGCATCTTCCATGATTGATTGGTCCGACGGTCCTGTTAATGGGTTTCTTACTCCCAACAATGGTAGTCTCAGTCATTCCAGTGCAACGCATGCCAAGATAATGTGGTAGGCTGTCTCCGGTTCCTCATTGAATAGCCTACAAATAGAATCGTCATTAAAGATGTCAATTTTGTGTAGGTATTTCCTTAGACAGCCATGTTCTCATACTCACCACTGTTCTAAGCTGCACTCGGTTGAGAGCCAGCACGTCTGCTGCTAAATGCCTTGGTGGCTGCCCCATCACCCGTTTGCTGTGTGACTGCCCTTCAACGTTGTTCCAGTCTAACTGGTGTAATTTTGTAATTTCCTCAGCCGCTTCACGATGTTTTGCAGTGTTGGTTATCACCAGACCCGGTTCAGATCCAATGAATATTGTTTGATAACCTATTCTTATCAGCGTATTTGCTATTTCGTTGGCTGGTATGCCCTTATGCCGCGGTACCCACACCTAAGGGATTTTTTTTTTGTTTATGACTACGGTTCTCAGGTTTTCCAGGCAGTCCCAAACTAGTTTCGAAGCGTATTCTGTTAATAGTTGTCCATTCTTCTCGTGGTTGAACGTAGACGAGCGATTTCGTTCTTATACAAGGCAGATTTTGGCAATGTGGAGTCATGTTCCCATGAGTCAATCGACTTGAACTGCGATGTTCTACTGTTTCGAGCCCGTTTACATTGTTGGTTCACTAGATCGAAGCCTATTTCTTTCAAAGATGATTGTACCTTGATGAATAGGGAGATCGGGATTATCTTGTACACGTTTAAATTGTCAACAAAGCACCTTTTCGTCGAAGGAGAGGTGGGATGTGGCTTAATATGAGCAGCCATTCGACAGGTGTTAGTCTAAGTGTTCTGCTTGTAATTATCATGTGTGTTGTTCAGTTGGACATCAAGTTTTTGTGCGTGTGCACTAGTCCAAGTGCTGAAATGCGCTAAGTTTCAGCATAAGCAGCCCATGTCGTCTCACTTAATTTATGGAGGATATTGTTTGTAGTGAGTATCTTCGCAACTATATTCTCCAGATGTCGCTTATAGGACAGCGTTCCATCCAATGTGACCCCCGTGTTGAAGCAATCTACTACCAAGTTGGAGTTAGTTTTCTTTGTCTTATTGGAATTTAAATTGTCTCCACCTCTGGAAATATACTTCCACTACAGCAAGATCGTTATTAAGATGGTCTCAGTTTCTTGAAAGGTTATATGTCCTATTGCCAGAACCCAGTCATTCACATATCCAAACTTTCGAGATCTAATTTAAATAATAATGGGGCGAGCACGGATCCCTGAGGCAGACCATATTTAACGTCTTCGTCAAGCTTTTCTTGTTGACCCGTATGTCAGTGAATAATACTTATTGAATGTTAAGAGATTATATGTAACTTCACTTTGTATAGCGTTGTACTATAAACTCGTTAATTATATTTTTCTTTATTTGGAAATTATGATGATGCTCCAGTAATTATTACTTTTTATACTCTATCACTAGAAGTATTACAACCGTTCAACATATTTTTATTTTTATATTTTTATTCTTCAATGACATTTCTAACAACACAAACTTATTTATTGAATTGGATCGACATATTGGGAAAAAGTAATGAAGTATGTTGTAAGTATTAAATGAATTAATAAATCTCAAGCTTTCTATCACCTTTAGCCATCATTCATTGGAGCTTCATTACCTTTAAATTTAATTGGATCGATATATAGTGAATTGGAGCGAATCGAGTTGAAATATAATGTAGATATGTATGACAAGGTAGGTGCGTCTTCAAGTACATCCCCTTCCATAGAAACTTTTTTCTTCTTCTCTATTTCGGTATCTATATGAAATGGAACCGTATAGTATGGATGAATTTCTGAGTTAACCATTCACTTGCATTATATTCCTTTTTTCTTTCCACTTTGAAGTTTTTTTCTTTCCACTTTGACGTTTGCTCTGATATTACCATTGTATTCATATAACAATAAAGTATATTTGATTTGATTTGATTTGATTTCAATGATATAAAGGTTTGGATATATGTATAGATAGATACATAGATGCCACGACTATACAATAAAATTATTACTGTTTCTATTATTTCTATCGAAACCGTTAACGATATTACGACGGTAATACTTAACTAAAAAATTGGGAAATTAATGTTTGTACCCAGAAGCTGTTTAATCCTAGATATTTTTCCAATTATAGATTAATAGAAATACATGATTATGTCTAAGTTTAATTTCTCTTATTAACCATATAATGTATTGTTGTGGCTCAGGCAGGTTTCTGGTGACTATACCAGACACTTTTGTAAGAATATGGTTTCCTTGTCTGCTTTGGTCAAACCCATATATTCGGCTTTAGTAAAGCTTTATTATTATTCCTGTAACTCACGAAATTAGAAAACCGCTGAGAATGAAAACGTATCCGAAAGATCTTCTGTCTTCTATGTATCGTCCGTCCATCCATCCGTATCTACCACTTCCTTTATTGGTCTGAAGTCACTTGTACAGAATAATAAAATATCAATTTATAAATATCGAAATACCCTCGTGACGGCCATCCAATATTGTGTTTTGTATCAGCTGCTGCATTGACCCACATAATTTTCTGCGTATTTAATATCTGGTCTAGTACAATAATAGTCGTTAAACTAGTAATGTGATAACACATAAATTTGATGAATCTAAAATTGTTTTGTTTGACACTCATGGATCTCAGCACCACATCAAAAAACTTCCACTACCAGACTTTAATTCTAAATATCCATAAGGCAACGATTAAACATAGCAGCTTCAAAACAATGATTTGGCATTTTGGATGCTGACACCTATGATACTATAATGCAAGATGCTCCTGCTACCTTACGCAGAAGAGGAAATGCCTTTACACCGAATTTGTATGCAGAATACCGCTCCTCAACACACTTCTAGTTAGTCTAAAAAATAGATTGCGGATAATAACATTATTTAATTAATGTACTACAGTCTATTCCATTAGAAAAGAGGCGAGATTTTTGCTAGCAAAGGGAAAAATATTTCTATTTTCTTCTTTCGACGCGATCGTAGCATCGATGGGGTACGACGCCAGTACAAATTAATGTCAATGTTGCTCAAAACGCTCAAGAGAGTGATCGATTGGCAAAATGAGTTACGCGTATGCAAAACGCTTTGAGGCTTCTTTTACACGCATAAAAAAAGACCAAAGTTTAAGTAAAAGATCAAAGAAGTTCGATGAGATGTGGGTGAAGCGCTATAAAGAGTTAAAAAATGTTGATGATTTACTTGAACGTGATAAAACGAGAGCAACATCTAGAAAGCATGACAAAGTGATTGTCTAGTTGTTCAGGGATCATCCCACTATGCACCTGCGTGAAGCCAATGTTAAACTTGCGAAAAAGGGAATTCGTGTTAGCCTCAACATGATCAGGCGATGTTTAAACGAAGAAAAACTATTACCTATATCGCCTTACAAGTTCGAAACCTCTACTTAGCGTAGCCCTTATCGAGTAACGCTTGAGCTGGGCCAGCAAGAACAAAGAACGCGACTGAACGAAGGTGATCTTCTCGTATGAAGCGACTTTCTGGGCTAAGAAGATGTTCGGCCCCGATAATGAAAATTGGGCCTTGCAAGAGGACAATGACCCGAAGCATCGGAGCCCCCTAGGCCGCACCTGGAAAGAGAAAAATTGCATTGATTGGCCTTCCCAGTCTCCAAACCCCATTGAGAACGTGTGGGCCATTATGAAGCGCCCTGTTTGGAGCAACGTTCAACGGTCCTTCAAGCTCGCCTCCTTTCTTGTGGAACAGACTGTATACATAATCACTAATGGGCCTAAATCCAACTGAACATATGTATATGTACACGCTAATATAAAGAGCAGCTAAGTCACAAAATACAAAGGAGTTGTGGAAAATGTGTCAAGAACGGTGTAAAGAAATGACGTGCTCGTCAAGACCACCTTTAAACCTGCAAATGAACTCCGAAATTCACTGTTAGCTTCTTCTGTCCGCTAGCATGTGTAGGATACATTGTACTGACGTAAGAACCACCAAGCACGTACGATCTATTGTGGTTATACCCTTACTCTTTCAGTGCCAATTGATCTTTCTGAAGAAGTCTAGAATTTGTTTTTTTGGGGCTATAGCCGGTTCTACGTCCGCTTGTTCGAAGTAGTGGAGCCTCTGCCGGCCTACCGTCTCGCAGTTATACATATTCTGTTTTATCGTCTCGCTGTGTTCCAAACAGAATCGGCATTTATCACGCTGTCCCCCTTGTTTCACCTTCTTCAGGTGGTACCTAAGAAGACCGTGGCCAGTGAGTAAAGTCGTGGTGATGTGGGAGGTCTCTTCTGTTGAGCTTTAGCAGAGATGTAGCCCTGATGGCTGAAAACGATTGTCTTAGTTTTGGGGTGTTAACCCAGTACGAGATGTTTTAGCTCTGGTCCAATCTCCACTTGTATCTACAAGTTTTCACAATTGTTACGTTTTGGTAACAAGCAAAAAAGTTCTAACGAGGGGTTTCCGTGAATAAATCGGTATATGAGTATAATAGCCATATCTTAAAACAGTAGCGCATTGACAAAATAACAATAAACTAATAAAACTAAAAAAATAAATAATAACAACTAATGAAAAGAATGAAATAGCTACATAACGAAAGAACCACAAGATGCGCATCAAAGATGCAACCCTGCTTTTAAACCCAATCTTAGACTTATAGTGAATAGTAATAAAACGAAAAAATTGCCTAAAATCTAACTTACACCTAGTTTCTGTGATGTGCACCGCAGATTGATTTACATATCATTACTCGAGTTGGTAAGATCCTAATTCACACAGTAAAGTTTAAAAAAACGCACCCTAAAGATAAACACACGGTCACAGGCTCGTTCTATATTCAATCAGCAGATATTCCTTCAAACGTCTTTTTCAATTCCTCAAATTATAGTTCTTAAATGTATTAGGAATCCCGTTATAAATTTTATAAATATTATATGAGAATCCTCGTTCATACAATGCAGTCCGATGAGGTGGATGTGTGATTAGTTTACCATCATGACGCAGATTCTACTGTGAATTTGACATCGAAAATTGACACGCTTGTACAAATAATCAGGCTGGCGATTAATAATGACTTTGTGACACAAAGACGACGAGAGCAATCTACGCCTGTAAGCCATGTTTAACCAGAGCAACTGAGCAAAACAACCTGAAACATGTTCATATTTACGCAAACTGCAAATGAATGTAACACATGAGTTCTCTACTCGTTGTATTTTACGAGAGGTCTCCTATCCAAACACGGTCCCTATAAGGTAGAACAAAAATTAAAGTGAGACCGTACGAGAGTATCACAAAGGTGTATCTTCGTTTTATAGTTCAAATAAGATCTGTGTGGATGCAACAACCGCAGACTACAGTAAGCCCTCTTAACACAATTGGAAATATGATGCCTAAATCTGGGAGAAGAGTCCATCAATACACTTAGATTCCTAACTTCGTCGCAGATACTCACACGTGTACCTCCAACAATACAGTTAATTTCGTGTAGTAATTTTGATCTGTCGTTCCTATTACCAAATAATAAAACACCGGATTTATCCGGATTTAAATGTAATGAATGTTTAGTTGATATTGAATGCAATTTTTCAAGGACATCATTAAGTTCTTTAATAGCAATAGCACACCGAACTGGAGCAAAGGAATGGTAGATCTGGGTATCGTCATATGGCGTACATACGGGCTTTACAGAACTTAAGCTGACTAGTAAAATCGAAAGTATAGATTGTGAACAAGAGGGGACCCAGAATTGAACCCTGGGCTACACCACTTTCAATTCGTCGAGAACCATATATCCGACACGAAACTCTCACTACTTGCGAACGATTATGCAAGTAACTTTTAATTAGATCGATGGCATTAGTATCAAAGCCGAGATAGTGAAGTTTAGCTGCAATCACGGAGTGACAAATAGTGTCAAAAGTCCTAGTGTAAGACAAGCGTAATAATTTCACCCTGATCTGTGGCCTCAACTATATCATCAGTAATACCAAGAAGAGCTGTTTCACAGCTATAACCAGACGTAAAGCCCGACTGCGTAGCAGGAAGAATATTGTTACCACTTAAGATACTATTTGTTTGACTACAGATAATCTTTTCCATAACCAAATTGGCATAATATGGTCATGTCTCCGAAGATTAAATATAAATCGTAAGCATGAGTTCTGAACCTTCTGGGTCCTGTAGGAAGTGGACTGGTCAATACACGGGCCATAGACAACATCGCAGTAATTGAACGGAGAAAGGATGAGACTATCACAAAGCATAGCTTTTATAGGACGAGATAAGAAGCGTTGGGAAGCATACAAGCAGCGCAGGATTCCATATGACCGTTGAATTTGATGTGAGATAAATGATTTAAATCTAAGGTCTGAGTCAATTAGGAGGCCCAAGCTCTTAGTTACACTAAGCGGGGTGAGAATGTGATTAGTCACTTGCAAGGAGATGCTGTCCGTGGCCCTCTGCCGATCTTTGGGTGGACCAAACAAAACAACAGAATTCTTCCACGGGTTAATAGTTAAACAATGCGTTTCGGCAGCCCGAGCCAGTTCATGAAGATCAACATTGATAAGGCGCTTATAAAGTGAAAGATCACGGATGGGAAAGCTTACATGGACTTGAGTATCATCCGCATAAAAATGTACCTTGCATGTACTAACAACACTGCACAGGTCTGCAGTGTATATGAAGAATAGCAGTGGACCGAGAACGGACCGTAGGGAGAATGCTGATTGGACGTAGGTCAGAAAAAGCAGTGGGGTTGGCAACTTTTGGCAACGGCAGGATTAGAGCTTGCTTCCAAGACGCAGGAAACACGCCTGAAGTCAAACACTTAATGATAAAAAGTCAGGTACTGGGTTAAAAATGGGCTACATAGCAACAACATTTTCAGGGAGATGCCATCGATACCTATAGCCCGCGACTTCAAGGAGAAGATAATACGCTCAACTTGGTCCATTGAGACCGTAGCGAACTGGAAATTGATTATCGGGTCATCGGAACCAGTGGGATCAGTCCTGATATTAAGTAAGAACCCAAGAACTGTATCCTCAGTAACAGGAACAAAGCTGAAACGAGACTCTATCAGTCTGCATGAATTATAAAATGATTCCAATGTACTATCTCTGCCTGATTGCGGTAGAGTCTAAAAATAATTATTAATATCATCCTGCAGTAGCACCTCCATTAAGTCCCTTCAACGTTCCCCATAAGATTTTCAGGCGATATTGCCTAGCAACATAACTAAAGTAAGCCTTTTGTTCGTTCTTAACACTCAGAGTAGTAAGATTCCTTAATTCTTTATAATAGTTCCAATGAGGTAACCTTCTAGTTCTTTTAAAATTCTGTTTAGCTTTATCTCTCAAAGACATGAGCAATTTAATATTGTCAGTTAACCAGGGAACACTACCTTTCGTGACCCTAACGGTCCTACATGGAGCATGTATATCGATCAATTTTGATTTTTACATTGATGCTCCACTTATCGTGCAACTACGATTCCAACTATTACATGCATAAAATGATTATAATATTAATATAATAAACATATTTCATACGACAGTTTATAACCGTTATTGCAATTGTGTTAAACGGATACTATATATTGAAACTAACTATATCCTATAAATACGTTTTTATCGTTAAATAAAGGATATATATGGCGGTAATACTTTATTCCTTTTATTTATTTTACCGCTATAAAACAGATTACGTAAATACGCTGCTAACACAACAGTTTCGTAAAAAATAAGAAGGGGGGCGTAAATTCTCCCTTTTAACCTCTGCCTGGACGATAAATTATCAGGGAGCGAAGTGAATAGATGCGAAGATAAAGATGTCCTTCGAAAACGGCGGCGGCAGCAGCGGCAAGAAAACATCCCATCAATTATTATTTCTTCTCGCGCCGGCCATAAAATGAACTTATACTACCTCCAGAAAAGGAAGCGATATTTTACCAAGGAAGGGGGCCCGCGCACGAAAAAATTATAAATTATGGGTATAAATGTAGGGGGGACACAATGGGGAGTGAGAAGTCCGTGCGCGCTGTACCTACCTAACAAACAAAAAAAACTTCCTAAATCTTATATCGGCAAAAAGTTAAAAGTTTACCCACCGCCCGTTTTAGCCGCCTTCTATATCAAGCGCGTATATCTAAGTCATTCAAAAGTTTTCCCGCGCTAAAAATACACCGTTGGGAGAAATAGAACCGCTACTGAACTGAGGTATGACGGTGGTGGTAGCGGTCGTGAAGCGCGCAGTGGGAGACTTCACGTAGCTCGACCCTGTTCGTATAAATTTTTCACGGATTTCGTGAAATGCAGTCAGTACCGGAGCCAGAAGCTTGATTCATTATACAGTAGACGGTGGTGTATTTTGGATAAAGATTTTCTGTTCCTGGTATACTTCCTTTAACGGTAAGAGAATAGAAAAAATCTCTTTTGTTTACTCTAAGAATTTGCGTTGGTAATAGGAAAATGTATACGCCAATAGTATACAATGAGTTCAGTTATTAAAATTGATATTTTCCGGTATCATATACCCTTGCAAGTATTAGGAACTACAAGTATAAAACCGTTTTGGTGTGGATCGAACATCCATTAGCCTTCTAATCTCTACTGGGAGCAGTACGGTCTCATCACGGAGCTTGAGAAATTTATTATTATTTATTTATTGTTCCTCTAAAGGTGTTCTCAGCAACAGTCTGTCAAGATCCAGCTCCCCAAGAGGGAGGGTCGATCTGCCCAGCGTCCACGCGTGATTGCTCAAAATTGGGATATCCAAATCTCTATGGATTCGTACAGGGCACAGTTCTGAGGAGCATCGAGTCTCTGAGGCGGTAGACCATGTTAAGGAGCCATAGGTTACAATCGGTCTCAGAAACGTGATGTAAATAGATAACTTGAGCTTTAAATTCAAAGAACTTTTCTAACGGAGGAGCGGATAGAAGACACACCTCGTACGTAGGAACATGAGAGCATTGCCAGAAACGTGTTACCTGAAGGTAAGACACGTATCAAAAGTGATGTTGGTTGGAGATGGATTTCTCTTCCTAGTGCTCCTCACGGCCACGAAGTTTCAGGCGTTGATGGAGAGTCGCCAGCAATACCGTGGACGAATCTCTGCAGACGCCGGCAGATAAGAGCATCGTTCTTCGAAGAGGTGTAAACGGCAGTGTCGTCGAGGTTCACCGCGAGTGGTGTGCTGAAAGGACGCAGAATATTACTGGCGAATAATAAAAAGAGATCTGGGCCCAACAGGGAGCTCTGCCAGCTTCGATAGGGCTGGGCGCCGAGATATGGTCAAGCCACTGTTTTTCTTCGAATGATAGAATATGTATATGTACAGTCCCTGGCCACTTTATTAGGCACACCACAAAAATGTCATGTCTTTTGTATATTCAAACTTATATACATAATTTGGAAATATGTAATAGAAATAAATATATAATTTATGTTTGATAAGCACTTGGTCCCAGTCTCCTCTCGAGGAGCGTGTCCCACAAATGCTGGATCAACGGATTCTCCGACCGAGAAATCCTCAAAAGAGTTCCCCGACATTGCATGTGAACTAGCGAGTAAAGAAGAAGCTTTTAGAGGAACGGTCCGACGTGTATCCCGTTTAATGAAAGAAAATATCTAACTACTACAGTTTGACTAGAATCCCGTGGCAGTTGCGCTTAAGTCAGAGCCTGTTATATTATCGTATAAGCTCCACCTACATGCGCAGAACGGGTCATCACTGCCACGGCATTCTGGTCGACCTAGACAAGTAGCGGAAGGATATTTTGTGCCAGGAAGAGAGGAACTAGCGATAGAGGTGATCGTAGGATTATCACGGAAAATCGTTCTTTATCCAGTAGAGGTATTACGAAAAATCTGACTGAAGAAGGTTGCAAAGCGTCCCGTTAAAACCCCTAAATTGATAACTTTAATGAAGAAGATGCGTTATCAGTGAGCAAAACATCTCGAGAATTAACTGATTATCAAACAGATTGTTTCCCTTTCTTCTGAAGTTTGTACATCGTCTTCAGTAACGATTCAAAATTAGATGCAGTACATGAAAGGATGTAGTTTGTAAGAAGACTAAGGTGTGAACGCTTTAGCGAAGCTGTGTGTGGTTTGCTGATTTGGTCCTGTTTTCCTTCGGAAAGTCCCGGAGGATTTTACTTTTGCAAAGGAACAATGGATCAAAATTAATACAAACATGTGTTGAAAGTGGTTTAGATGCTATATGCAAACGATCTGGACCTTAACCAAGGTCTTCATACGTTTCTACATGATAATGCACCTTGCCATAGGGTAAAATGTATAAAATCGTGTTTTGAGTCACCTCTATTCTAAGGCTGGTATCGATTCAATGCCAAGAAGCGTGAAAATGGTTATTTAAGGAAAGGGTGGAATTACCAAATATTAAAACAACATTTAGAGATCCTATTTCTGTAATATTTAGAATAAATTTATATGTTTTAACGGTTAATTTGGTTTTAATTGTAATAAAACGTTTAGATTAGAAGATGGGCCTAATAAAGTGGACAGAGACTGTATATCTTTAGTTTTTAAAAGAAAATTTTCTAGCGATACCAATAATGTAATAAAAACACATGTTAAGATAACGAAACATGCAAGAAAATCGATAGTTTTTATAAACTTTTACATAACATTATTGACAATAGGTCAAGGGTGTAGATTGTTATCAATCATACATCTGTAACGTCAAACTTACTAATTACATATTTATTTGTTGTAACTTTCAGTAATAACACAAACTTTAATAAGGAAGAGCAAAAAGCAAATTCAATAAGAACGCGAGAAAGCGTTTTCACAAATTGATAAGGAAGCCCTCGCTATTATATTTGGTGTTAAAAAATTTAATGAATAATTATTTGGTACAAAATTTTATTTATACACCGATCATAAACCGCTGTTGGCAATTTTTGGTGAAAAAAAGGAATACCTCAATTCGAGGCAACTAGATTACAGAGGTGGTCAATAATTTTGACAGCTTATCACGATTACCTCTTAAACTAGAATCAAATAAAGAACCACTAGGTCACATTTCGTATATAAATCAAGCTTTGCCGATTGGTCACAAACAAATTGCGGGGACGTTAAGCAGCGTTTTCTTATTGTTTTACTGGTTGGCCAGAAGACATTAGAGATATGTCAAACGATATTAAACCCTATTTTTTGCGACGACATCAATTACATTTAGGGCCAGGATGTATTCTATGGGCGGTTACAGTTATTTAGAGAACAAATTTTGGACTAAATCCATGCTAGTCGTTTGGAGATGAATAGATGCAAATCGATTGCTCGATTTTATTGTTATTGGACATTAATTGACAGTGACACTGTTAAACTTTCTCAGAGTTGCCAAACGTGTAACAAGTTTCAAAGTAATCCAACCAAAACTGTTTTACAACCATGGCCTCAAACTTATAGATCTTGGTCCCGGTTACATATAGATTTCTTGGGTCGTATATTTAATAGAAAATATTTATTAATAGTAGATTCTTTTTCAAAATGGCTAGAAATTTTTTAAATATATCAAACTAATGCGAAAACTGTAATTGAACTTCCAAGAACAGTTTTTCACGTTTTGGTTTACCTGATACTATCGTGTATTCGAGGAATATTTACAACTAAACTGTAAGCATTTGTTTTCACTGCCGTATCATGCGCAAAGTAATGATTCTTATTTAGTTATCAAATCGCTTCTCATTGTACTACAAATTCTAGTCCAATTTTTCTAATGTTTGACCGCAATTTGAACACACGATTAGATATAATAAGATCATAATATTATTGATAGGCAACAAATGCAAATTGAACAATTTAAGGGTAGACCACAAACTAATTGAAATTGGCAGAGGTTTATGCAAATAATCCATTACAAGCTTTTGACTCTATTTGAATTCCTGGAAAGGTTGTAAAGAAAACTGAAAATGTGTCCTATGAGGTGAACGTAGGACCAGACAAAGTAATTTAAGAGACATTCTAACCAGTTGAAATCTCGTAAGTCTTTATCTGCTACTACACAAAACTGAGATTCTCAATTGGAAATAAAGGAACAAGAAGTTCCCTGGTTCTATGCTATTATTGTTAGCGTTGATGATGGCTGTAATTGTACTTCGCCAGAATCGTCTGCTAAAGATGATTATAATTTAACGAGTAGAAGTAATTAGTTATTAGGGAAATTCGTCTTCATTTAATTTTAATTTATTTATTAGTTATTAGTTTATTAGTTTATTTATAGTGCGTAACTTTGTTGGAGGTATTTGTATGTTATTTTACTGTTTTTATGGCAAGAATGTTTTTATTTTGAAGACTGGTTTGTACACTAAGCAATCTTAATTCGTTGACAGTTCTGTCACAATATGTAACACCGAAGCCGCGCCGAAGATATCCGATATATGTATACACATACATGCAACATGCAATACTCCCTAACTTTTATTTAAGACCATACACATACAGGTAAAACCGTAACGACAAGAGTTTCTTCATTTCAGGGTCATTTAAAACCTATTTACACATGTAAATTTACAGTCTAATATAATGCACACAAGGTCGCTTATCTTTATGTGACTATTTCAATATTTTAGTTTGTCCTACATTGTTGAAATACATATACCATCGTGATAATATGAAGAATAGAACTGGAAAATAGCGGTAACAGCAACACATTTCTAATTAGTAGAACTCGAAAACTATAACTGTTAAAAAAAGAGTGCTCTTATAAAAAAATCCTTAATTTGAATCGCTTTTTCCAAATTTGATATTCGGATCCGGATGGATGTATGTATTTTACCATCATATTGGAATACTCCTACGAAACTATCAAAGTTAACAAAACAAACGATACATAGATACTATACGATACCTATTTTCATCATCATTCACTCAAATATTCTAGTTAAATATTTCTTACTAAACTCGTAATTTATTCATTCATATTGTATATTTCTCCACGAATCTAAAATTAAATCTTTACATTAATGATGTCTAGTTTATAATCATTCTTGACAGTTATAGTAACAATAGTAGAAGGCCTGAAAGTGTTGAGTTTCCTTCTGGAAGAGAGTCGCAAAACGTATGTATAGCAGAACAATTTAATAATTACTTCATTGATAGTATCACTGAAATACATAACAGCATTGACGTTGCTCAAGATAATCTGGATTTTAATATGGTTGATACTGGAAACCAAATCCTACTTAACAAATTTGAACCACTGACATTATCTGCATTGAAACGTGTAGTTACTTCTATGCAAAAGAAATCCAGTACTGATGGTATTGATCCCACTATTGTTGGAGATACTTTCCCTGTTATCAATGAAACATTGCTGCATATAATTAATGAGTCCTTTACAACGGGGTCGTTCCGAGAACTGGGAAGACATCTACGGTTATTCCTATACCGAAGGTGAATAATGCTAGGAAGTGTGGTGATTTCCGACCTATTAATATGATGCCCTCTATGGAAAAGATCATTGAACAGGCTGCTAAGGAACAACTGGAGGAATTTATCGAAAGAAATAAAATTCTAGCAGACTATCAGTCCGGATTTAGGAAAGGCCATTCATGTGAAACATCATTGAATTTAGTACTTGCAAATTGGAAGGAAGAAATAGAAAATAATAATAAAGTAGTATCAGTTTTTCTTGATCTCAAAAGAGCCTTTGATACTATTGATCGAAATCGATTAATAAGAAAACTTCTCAACTGCGGAATACGAGGGGTAACCCTTAAATGGTTAGAAAACTATTTAACCGGAAGATCGCAAGTAACTAAATACGAAGATGGAACATCAGAACTCAGAGAAATTTCTCTGGGGGTCCCGCAGGTACGATTTTGAGTCCACTATTGTTTATTTTGTCTATTAACGACCTGGGTACGGTTTCACAGGATTGCAATATGAACCTTTTTGCGGATGATACACTCATGAGTGTGTATGACAGTAATTTTGAGAGAGCTGTCAGGAAAATGAATCATGAACTAAAAAATATTTTAAAATGGCTGAAAATGAATAAACTTAAGCTCAATACTTCAAAGACTAAAGCTATGGTAATTGGGACTAGGGTTAGTGATAGGACTAGTGTGATAGATTGTGGTATTTCTATTGATGACGTACCTATCGACTTTGTGAAAGAGATTAAATATTTAGGGGTAGTAATAGATAATAGTCTATCATTCAAGAGTCATGTAGATTTCATAGTTAAGAAAGTAGCTAAGAAAATTGGTTTTTTAGGTAGGATTAGCACTAAGTTGAGTACATGGACAAGAATATTAGTGTATAAGACAATCATTGCCCCCACTTCGAATACTGTGCGTCAATTTTACTACTAATTGGTGAAGGTGAGATGTATAAATTACAAAAATTACAAAATAGGGCAATGAGAATAATTTTAGGATGTAGTAGATATACAAGAGTTACACTTATGTTAGATATGTTGCAGTGGCTTAGTATAAGACAAAGAGTTTATCTTAACAGTTTAGTTTTAATTTATAAAATAATAAATAATAAACTTCCTGAATACATGAGTAGATTTATTGCATATAATAGTGATATTCATATATATAAAACTAGAAATGTAAATAACTTTAGATTACCGTTACATAGAAAGTCTTGCTCACAAAATAGTTTGTTTTATAAGGGATTGAAATTGTACAACGAAATGCCAGATAAGGCTAAGCACGGGGGTAATAACATTAGTATATTTAAGAAGTAAGAAGTGCTAGTATTTATGTTGAGTATATATAAAAATTAAGTTAATGTATAATGTATGTACTATTTGTATGTAAATCATCCTAAGGATGAATAAAGTTTATTTATTATTATTATTTTTTAGTTATTGCTTAGAATCATTAAAAAAAATTATAGAGGAAACAGATAAATGAATTCCAGAATATCTATTAAAGTTATTAGAATAATTTGTTTAGTAATTTAATATTGTATTAACAATTAAATTTATTTTGAAGCATTACAGTCTCATAGGCTGAATATTTAAACCGAATTTATTAACCCATCAAAAACCACAAACTGTAATAATAATATTATCCCAATAATTAAATCTTGCTTGAAGTATTGTGATCTCCTAACTGGAACTCATATTCAAAATATTGAAATACACATTTCCTAAATTTTCAGAATTGTTAATTTCAATGAAGGGTGTCTGTAACGAAAGTCTCAGAAAATTCTTATTTTCTTAATACAAAGTTAGAATGATAGGCTAAACCAATTAGGAGCACCATTTGAATAAGTTTTAATAACGTTATAAGTAAAACACTTTAATGAAAATTGTCTGTATATAGCAGTGAATATAATTATATTCAGTGAATAAAAACCTATTTAACTCTGTAGATTTTTTTTCTTATACTTCATATAACAAACATTATACGTGTTGAAGTCCAGTTTTTCTAATATTTGGCCGCAATTTCAACACGCGATTAGATATAATAAGATCATAATATTATAAATGATAAGCAAATTGAACAATTGAAGGGTAGATCACCAACTAACTTAGAAATTGGCAGAGATTTATGAAAATAATCCATTACAAGCTATTTGAATTCCTCGAAAGATTGTAAATAAAACTGGAAATGTGTCCTATGAGGTGAAGGTAGGACCAGATAAAGTAATTAAGAGACATTCTAACCAGTTGAAATCTCGTAAGTCTTTATCTGCTCCTACACAAAACTGGGATTCTCAATTGGAAATAAGGGAACAAGAACCTGTCTGGTTCTATGCTATTATTGTTAGCGCTGATGATGACTGTAATTGTACTTTGCCAGAATCGTCTGCTAAACATTATTATAATTTAAGGAGTAGAAATAATTAGTTATTATGGAAATTCGTCTTCATTTTATTTTAATTTTAAGGGGAAAGGATTGTGGTAAATTCTTCTTTGGTTGTTGTTTATTTATAGTGCGTAACTTGGATACTGGTTTGTACGTCGCAGCGTATATTCGTACTTTTAAATAAATTTATTCGGAGTCGAACCTTTGTTTTATTAACACCACAATAACAGGCTGCTCTACTACTAGACGTATCTAATTTGTATTTAACACCAAAGTAGTATCAACATACACATTTTTGTATAATCAAATCTGTAATACAAATTCTGAAACTCTACTTCTGGTTGCGTCATCTCATACCCTCTGGTGCATACGCCGATATGTAAATATTAATTAACTCTCTATTACTCAAACGAAATTTCAATTAGTGGAACGATATTTACTTGCCATTTTGGTTCAAATGTAATAAATTGATGATATTTCTGACAGCTGCAGTCTGGAAATTGCAACGTCCGCTAAGAAATTAGCTCACGTGCACTTTACTTTGATTTATATGTTGCCAACGTCACAAAACGAACACACCAATAGGAATAGAACTAGCAAATGTTAGAGAAACCTGCCACCATATTTAAATTGCCGACCTATTTGTATGATACCTACATATGTATGTATGTATGTAGTACGTGCATACGCTATTAATTCTTCTCATTCAGTAATAGTGCTCAGCTTGTATAATTGTAATTTGCTTTCAGAGCAGTTGTTTGTCACGATATTGATTTGAACAGGTGTCCCGGACACGGAAAAGAGTACATAATTTATTTATTCTACAGCGACACTTCAGTTCAGTTTCGCAAATGTTGGAATTCTCACATTATTAGCTCTGTTCGCTATCTGCTAGTACGAAACAAGTAGGTATTTGTATTTCAGAACGCTCGTTACGAAGTTTTAGAAGTCAAGTGGAACAAATTCGGTAACTACTTTATAGTTACAAAGTATAACAATACGTTAGAATACTGTAAGTTGCTTGGACACGGTGTCACTTAAGATGTGAAAAGTTTCTGACTACCCGATAACGAGAGGAAGGTGATGCTGCCGAACGCTATGAACTTTAAAATTATCTAGAATAGTCTACGTACTTCGGCTATTGCAGGAGACTGTACGTTGGAAAATGAATTAGGTATTTATGGAGTTCTTAAAATAAAGCGGGAGCTTTATATCAATGCCACTTTCATTATTTGCAAATAACTAACTCATTGCAAGATCAAAATCCAACAGGTTAAGATATAAATTAGACGTTTCCAAGGTCAAATGTGCCAGGTTATCGTAGCAATCAAAATTTGTGTGAATTATCATCTTGTGAAAATCGGTTTTCGCTTTTTTAATACTGCTAAGCGTTATAATTTTTTGAAAACTCTCAAACTATGAAAGAATTTACCAGTTTATTGTTTCAGTGGGTGTAACTGCCAAAATGTTTTTGGCAGCTGCCAACCATTAACAACAACCATAACCCACAGGAAACCCATGTTATAAAAAATTTGCTAATTATTAATTTATCTGCACATTCATTTGTTTGTTTGAAAATATGTTGTAGTACGAATGTTTTGAGGAATAGGTTTCGCAAAAATCATTGAGCTTGCTTTATAAGGAATTACTGAAATTAAACTTACCACAACCATAAGGAACGTGTGCTGGAGTTGCTTACCTAAAAAAAATAATTAAACATTACTACTATTAAAGTACAAGATGTTTTATTTCTAGTAGATTGTACATTTACTCAATAAATAGTAACAGATACTAAGTCCTGCCACTATTACTCATGATAAATAGCGCATAAATATTAATTGTTGATAGCAATAACAATTGCAAAAACTTTCAAAACGGATATTTCATCCCCGTCGTATTAAATTTTTATTCAAGAAACTTCCCCTAAACATCAGTATTTCACCTGCGATTTTTTACGTCACGCACGTTTTTATGTATTCGGTTGGTTTAAGCCCTCAAAACTCGGCGAGGGCTTCGGGTTAACATCGGTTGCGTAATAAAAAAAATCGAAGAAGCCCCACCGTGTTCCGTAAGCAGCAGGACGCTGTTAACGACTACAGATTTATTGAAGTTCGGAACTTCCTAAAGCTTGCACTTTTACACGCGGAAACTTCAACCTTTCGGATGGGGCGGCGGCAGTAGGAAGAGGATAAGGTGTGCAAGGGCACAGGAAGACTTTCGGAAATTTTATTGAGCTCCGCGAATTGCTTTCATTACCTATGCAGGGGCATATGTTTAATTTATGATGGAAAGTTTTATTATATACCTCGCGTGTTCACTTGCAGATTGCCTCGTAAAAATTTATGACCTCTATCGATAAGGATGGGCTCTTTTTATGTATGTATCTTATTGGATGTAAACAGGGAAACTATAATACCTTATTTAAATATAGAATATGAAAGCTTATAGAACCCTAACATTCTATGTAATTATAGATAAATATATTAAATTAATTCAAATTGATGCAGAGCAAGATTCTACCTATAACATCTGAAATTTACCAGTAGGTAATATTGATGAAGATTGCCCTTTTACGATCGAAAACGAAAACGGTTGCAATTGTCATTTCAGCTTCCAGTGAAGATAACTATAATGGTGGTTTGAAGAAATATCTAATCGTAGAAGATAATAATATCGAGCGCGACACTATCAATGAGCTTCAGATTTGGTTGAAATACCAAACTTTCAATTTTACAAATCTCCAAATGATCTTCAATTTGAGAGTGACTCCATAGCACAGGCTTAAAAAAATATAGTATAGATGGAAACAATGATTAATAGATTAGACAGGATGTCAGCAATAATTAGACAGAAAGTATGGCAAAGACAAAATGCCTTCACATAAAATATCTAAACCTACAAGATTCGAAAAAAGTTTCTGGTCTTAGAATCCAATTTGGATTTCTCACTTGTACGTATGTTTCACAAGAGCGTACGGGCGGGCTACTTCTCCTAAAAAAATGCAAAATTGTTAAAAATTTTATTTGGGTATATTAGTAAATTCCATACACTAAAATGCGTTTACTTAATGTGTTATCCCATCTCCTTTGCTAGCGAGTACGGCTTGCTTCAGCATTCTTCAGTTGCCACCTATTGATCAAATGCGGATCCGTACGCTCTTGTGGAACTATGTGTAAGATTTTTTGTTTCCAATCACCATCATTACTATAGTACAATTTTCACTGCAGCTATGAGCGGACGATGATGGAAAAAAAGCGAAGCTAAGACTCTTACATTGACGGAGGATATCACACTTTTACAATAATGTTGCATTAGCAAGAAAGTTTTCAGAACATAAACTAAACAGTACGGGTACACTAGAATCGAATAGTATAGGAAAGCCAAAATATGTGACTACTATTAAATTAAACCGTAGCGAATATGTTTATATGCATTATGAAAATAAAGATAAACGTGGTGTCGGTCTGCCTCAGAGGTAACTAGTAAGATATATATTTGGAGAAAGAAAGGTCACAGTCTTTCAGGTGGTATGAGAAAATTATTTTCCATCTTGTACACGTTGCAATCATGAATGCCACAATTCCTTGGAATAAAGTAACACAATCAAAGTACAGCCTATTGCAAGCCCAAATATAATAGACAGAAAGCTAACTGGTGAAATCAGGACCGGAGAATCATCGATACATGGAAATTGCTTTAAATTTCTAAAGAAAGCGCCCATTGCAGTCATGTCCCAGCAAATAAACAATTGTTAACATCATATTAAAAAGTTATCATGATAGAACTAAACTTCGCTAATTTGCAGCGCTATCACACTAGGGCTAGCCGATGCTCCACTATTCGCGAAAGTGGAGTGTGTGAAGGTGTTATTTGATCCCTGTAATCTAATTAGATAAATTTCCATAGTCTTTGGAAATAACTGTTGAGACCAAGCAGAAAAAATCTATAGATACGTATAATTTAAAATAAATTCTTGTACACTAACCATAATTTGTTTTATTATTTTAACTGCCTTTATATTTACCTACATACTACTAATCACCCTATTACTTATTAATAATGTCAGTAAATGCTTCACAATAGCATATTTATCTCAGACTTTTAGGCGGTTGATTTTCGGCTCGGCTGCTAAATGATCATTCTCAAAAAACGTCGCTGGTCTCCCGAAGGAACATCTTCCACCAGTAGCAACTATATTTCTGTGTAAGCGTTGTCTGTACTTCTTCTCTGACAATATTAGCACAGTGACAACTGGTTATTGTCAATTACTGCGAAGATCGTTTTGTTGGAGTAATTTTTCTTACGCATAGGTCTACCTTATATATCTATATAATATATAGTGTAGTTATCAGTGTCATTTGTGGATTAATTCTTATTCCTGTTGTTGTTCTGGATCACATCTACGGGTACTTTCTTGTCTTTATCCCTACGCATCCTTACAGCAAATCGTTCTCATATGTGAATTATATAAATACTGTCAAAGTAACCTCTTTGCTAAGAAGTGTATTTTCTAGATTGTTAACAAATTTGTGCATGATTGTTGTAAATAATAGTGCGTACATTACAGCGTACATTTTCGCAATAAAGAATATTATGTAAAATTTCTCATTGGATTTCGTGGCGTACAAATTAAGTACAGAAGAAACCGAGAACTTCAGATCTGCCACCTCGTACAGCGATAAAGTCATTGCAAGTTTTAACGCTTTGTTGCTGTTGTTTAGTTTTCATCATTTTTTTTGTGTTTTTCTTTATAAAGTTAGTTCAAAAGAAACAAATTCAGCGTTTTTTTTGTAGTACTTTTAAGTACCATCGGGCTATCAAATATAACATACTGTATCAAATTGTTAATATACAATTTTTCTTTTTTGTCCGAAAAAGAAACCGCAATAGAGAACATATAACAAGCAAACTATGAAATGCAATAAAGAATTAAAGTGAAACATCGTGATACATGGCCAAGCAGTTTTTTTATCATTGCAACATAGGTACACTTGATACATTTTGCTGTTAGAATACGGCTTTGATTGAATTTTGTTCATACTACAAACTTCACTTCGGCCACGTTTCTGAGTAAAATGAATCCAGTGACTTCCTCTGTTGCTCAATCCAACATAAGCAGAAACTGAATATGCTGTGCCACGTCTTTTTTTCGAACAACTAGATTGTGATAATTATAAGCTCCGCTTTCTTACGCTTTTACACTGTTGTTGAGCAATTAATCCCGAAGCCAGTCCTCTTCTATATCCTAACATAGTTTTTTTCTCTCTTATATTAGTAAATATAATCTAAGAGTTTACAAATGTGATATCAATCAAGACCCAAAATAACCGGTACCACCACTTTATAAATCTGTATGGTCCACCACTCTCATTAATTGATTATAGTCTTTGACAATAGGAGGTGAAATCTAATTTTGTTCTGTCTTTCTGTCGTCTAGAAACAGTAATTGCTTTGGGTAACCCTTTTTTATTAGCACGAATTCTGCCACAAGCTCATATATTTTCGACTTTTAGTTTTTCTAACAATGGAAGAAATGTAAATTAGTTATCAAAGAAAATTATTCTCCTTTTTCCCCATTTTTTTTCGGTAGGATATAATACAACTCTTTCTCCTAGTGAATAATTTCTGAATTTAACTTCTATCTCTGAGTTTTTACCTTGATAAATTTCAAATTTTTTAATATATCCACATTGAACTAAATAACAGATCTTGTAGGCCCCTTTAATAGGTTCCAGTGTATTGTACTGCTTTAGCGAGCTGCGCCCTTTGAAAGCTACCATTGATTCGTCCACTTATAATTCGCGAGTGCCATCATAAAATTGTGCAAACAATTCATTTAGGTTATCGATCATAGAACGCAATTTGAAAAGATTGGACAACATAGCATCAAATCCGTTTGTACTCATTGCACGTGACACAAGAGGAACTCCTAAATCTGAATTTGTCGACCAATAATGACGCCAGTTTGGTAATTTGTGATAACCCATCAGTAAATTAACTGTTAAATGTGTTGAATTACATATAAATTACTTTGATATACAATGTCATCGAGTAGTAGATGTAATAAAACTATAATACATCCGTGCCTGTTTCGCAAGCAGCAAAATTATCTTCTCCAGCGCCAATTGGATAACTATACCCTGGCAAATCAGTGTTTTTTGTTTTTCTATGCCATTTTCTAGCAAAATCTTCTGCTATGCTCTCATTAGTGTTGTTTTATATGTCATCTATTTCAGCTTCTTGTGGTTACAAATTTATTTCTTCCTGGAAGCTAGTAAAATTATTACCTCGATATACATGTGAAACTCTTTCGTTATCATTATTTTCAGAGATACTCGACAGATTTACTTCAAATTCATTTTCTTCATCATCTGATTCTGTTTCAATGTCAGTTTGTTCGTTATTATCTTCTGCTAAAACTTCAAATAACATATTTTCTCCTATCTCTAGCAACTAATGATCGGTCACACGTCGTTTATATTCAGAATCTGCCTTTGAAGTTATTTAAAAAGTAAAACTATCAAACAAAACGCAAAAAAAATAAATAATAAGAAATAGAGTACAAACATGTTAAGAAGTACATATGCAACAACTTGGTTTACCGATACCCAACACAGATTGTAAACAAACACTAACCTCTTTAATCTCAAAACAAATTCCAATGTGCAGTTTTACCAACCTAATTTTAATACCAAGAATAGGAAATACTTGATACTAATAAGTACCAAGAGACAATTTGCTACATTTAAAGTTAAATAAGATATTACATAGTTTTTTAGTAAGGTACTTATAAGTACCGACTGTCAGCAAAGGGTTTTAAACACATTATTAAAGTTTGTAACGATTTTATCGAATATTTTTTTTATAAAAGGCTGATTCAATATTTTACCAATATATGAACCTAACGTTGCAATTAAAACTCATTGCGAATGCACTAAAAAGATTTAAACTGTACAATTTTTATAGTTAGCAATATTTTATTGACAAGTATTATCTTTTGTCTGTTAAAAACAATAGAATTTATTCGGTTAGCTTTAAACATAAAAATTGTAAACATAGTGGAATTGTAAACATAGAACACAAGGACGAATAAATTAAGCGCCTTGACTACTAAATATATTGCAAAATAGAGTATACATTACCAATATTACTCCGATTAAATATTAAATGTCCATTATCCATTAGCAGTAAATGGCAATTCGTCCGTAAATAAAATATAATGGAAATTGTTGCAATATATTTGCGAAGTGCATCCATTTGACATTTATTGATTTCAAAATGGTTTTTTATACAAAATAGTTGACTTATTATCATTCATTGGAATAATATTAACAGTCGAATAGCTATGATATAGAGTGACAGGTTTTAAAATAACGTAATACTCGTGTAATTTTCCTAATCTAGACATTAAATATTTTAAACATCAATATGATGTTAGACTTGATCTATTTCAACTTGATACATTTCAACGAGCATTACCATTACACAAAACGTTAAAAGTTGTCAGGAACACATCCAGAAATTATACGGTTTTTACTGTTACCTTCCACTTTTATCTACGAACATAATATTCTCAGTAATGTTGTCGTCGTAGCTCCAGCTCTTCGCAATATTAATTAACTTTTACAATCGCCGCCGTTACAGTTAAGATGATGATACAATATATCTCTTTGTTGGAGTTAATAACCGAAAGTCGGGCATTGTGCGGGAGCGGGAGGTCGCGTTTCTTTACCTGTCATCTGAACGTATACTGGCGAAAATGGCTAAAGTTAAACTCCGTAACACTTGATTACGATGCTATATAAAGTTAGCGCCGTAATACGTTTCACCGCACAGACCCATCATTCACGCTTATTGGGTAATTGCCGTACGAATTGGTGAAGGGGTCGCGATACCTAAACCATCTTAAAACCTGTATACACACGCACACTCTACCGCGGTAACACAGTATCAAGTAGAAACAAGGTAGTGTTACATGTAGACACACCGAAGTGGAATAGTTACGTCTCCCCAATGTGATGGTAAATGTATCTTACTTAAGTATACATTCTAGTTTATCACCTTTGTAGAGACTGTTACAAAAGTAACGTCGACTCTTTACTTATCAATTACTTTATACCTTATATGAATGATTTTTTGTTCCTCTAAATTTTGTTAGAAAACGTTCTTTTGTAAAAATTTGAAAAAAAAGTTGAATCACGTTTCTCGCGAATTATATCTGACAAACAGATAATTTGCATTGCTGTTTGTAGTCTTTACGAAACCCTACAGTTTCATACATATATCATTAAAATCAGATGATAAATAAAGACATTACAGCCTTTGGAAATTTTTGTGGAACACCCGGTATATCTGGCGTAATATCTACTGTTACATAAACTGAGCCTTACA
Source organism: Holotrichia oblita (assembly GCA_023690525.1). Lineage (NCBI taxonomy): Eukaryota > Metazoa > Arthropoda > Insecta > Coleoptera > Scarabaeidae > Holotrichia > Holotrichia oblita. Next base: position 45,506,843 of record CM043015.1, on the reverse strand, counting down.
AGCACGTCTATTAAAACTGATTGTAAAATGCAACAACACAAACTTCTTCAAATAAAGTTAAAAAGAAGTCGGACAAGAACAATAGCTACAAAATTTAGAGAAACAGTGTAATTGTTTTCATAAATATGTAGCATTTTTCTCGGAGAATTGGAATACGATCGACTTACCATAAAAGGCGTTATAATGCTGTCACAAGGCCATTTGTGCAAAATCATACACACACAAGAGCTACAACGCGAGAGTTGCAGCGATGGTCAAACAAGCAATACAACTTAAGAAATCACTGCAACTAAGCACCCACCACACATAAAAAAAAAACTGGCGGTAGTAAATCTGAAATCCGCGATGGTGTCTGGCAACTTGGCAATTTATCTAGACAACTATATTTCATTGTTATCCATGTTATGTGAGGCAGGAGCAGTTGGTTGGGGCACAGAAAATTCCAAAAATTACTTTTGTACATATCACCAAATAAGATAACAAATATTCTTCTGGAAACACTAGACATCTCCGAGAATATGATTAGAAGTGCTTCACAGAAAGTTAATCATTATATAATGGCATTCCTTCTCTTGATAAGAGTGGAAAGTACATGGCAGAAAAAAAAAGTAATGTCTTAAATCTATTTTAAATAAAGAAAATATTCACAAAAACCCATTTCCAATATATCTTACAATTAACAATTATGTATACAACAAGACAAGAAATCTTCTGAGAGAATAATTTAATTTTAACTTCATATTGGAAATAAAACAAAAGGCTTTGAAGAAAGAAAGAGAAAAGTCTTGATAACAAAGTCTGATAATAGTTATGTTTCAGCAGATTTTTAATCATAATCTGTTCTTTAGTCCCACGTGTTATTTGATACGCAGGAAACGATTTATGAAACAGCGACAGATAAAGGCCATCGTTTTATTTGGCCACATTAGGAATAAAACAATGAAATATCTACTTGCTTGACGCAAAATACTTGCCTGTTCTGGACAAAACAGAGATTTTATTGCGACATGCATACTTTTGAAATTTCTTAGACACCATACCTAAAATCATAAATTTGATTTTTATACCACATATGGCTTTAATTAACGTAATAAGCCTGGGAAACAAAAAATAATTAGAATAACTCACTGATGATTTATAACTGTATTCACTCTATTTTATTGATTGAATCAGCCGTTACTTGCTGGAACTCCATAATAATTAGGGTTGAAGTAAAATACACTTTACAACTAATTCTCTATTTTATAAAGTTTAATTAGCGAATATAACTTTGGGGTCTGGGGGTTCATATTGATAATTTTACTCTCATCCTTTTCATTAAATAAACTTTTACAACTATGAATACAATTCTTCACTAATGTTTGAAATTTTACTGTAGGATCTGATTTTAACAATTATTATTTTTAGATCTTACAATCTCCAAGAGAACGTAACAGACACGTTTTTTCAATTTTTCACAAACCAACACATACAGATGGCATCATTCATAGTAGCTCTTGTCACCCTTTTAGTAAAAAATTAGCGGCGCTCCACTCCATGATACATAGATTGTTGTCAGTTCCATTAAATAAGGAAAATTTTCTTAAAGAATTAAACATAGTAAAACAAATAGCGAAAAACAATGGATATAATCCAAATATAGTAGATCAAATATTGAGAAAAAAGAAATACAATAAGGCTATACAAATGGCTTACCCAAGAACAAAAGAGATATTAAGTCATTATAAAGTATTAACTTACGCAGGAATAACAAGTGAAAAAATAGGAAGAATTTTACGCAAACTAGATATTAATGTAGCATATAAAACTAGTAATTCCTTAGGGAAACACATAAAAAAACAATAAATCTAAGACAAACGAAGGTAAAAAATCAGGAGTTTATAAATTAACTTGTATGGACTGCCCTAAAATATATATAGGTCAAACCGGAAGGTGTTTTGACAAAAGAATAAATGAACACTTCAAGAGCTATTGCAATAAAAAGACAGATTCAAATTACGCGAGTCACCTCCTAGAAAATAACCATAATTTTAACAATAGATTTGAGATACTACATTTACAACAGAAAAGTTTAAAATTAAATTTACTCGAAGGCTTAGAAATAAATAAACTTAAATACACAGATATACTTTTAAATGACCAAATAGACCATAATAATTCTCCGCTTTTGAATTGGTATTGTTAAAATTGTTAAAATACAGTTAGGTACATCTTTTCAGAGACCGTAGTTGGTCACGTTCGAGAATAAGGGTAGAAAATAAGTTGTATATCATAAATTTGTAGGGTAGTAGTAATGTAAGATCTGAAGAAGCTACATCCTAGCGAAACATGTCATTTATTTAAATACATATTTGTAATTATACTGGAATTAGTTGTAAAGTGTATTTTACTTCAACCCTAATCACTCTATTTTAGTCTCTTAAATAGCTTACTTATACTTAAGAGAACTGATCCGAATATGGGCTCCTCATTAGTATCATATTTTTATATTTTTTTAGCATTTTTGACACAGAAACTTGAAAATGGCATACGTGAGGACGAAAGTGTAGGCTACAATACTCGAACTATTTTGTATAGATCTAATAGAACGGTATTTTCAAGGAAATATTGGGAATATTAAATCAACATTAATTGGAATGAAAAGATTACCTTTATATTATAAAACATCAACATCAATATTAGCGACAAAAATCTCAAAATATCTTTTTCGTCTTCTGAAAGTTCTTGATGTGTTCACAAAAAACACAGCTAGTACTTTGTCCACAGTTGCCCTCCCCTCCTCCGTCATTTTCAATAAAACACATCAAATTATTCAAATATCATCAACAATACTTGGCCGATTTCATCAATCAATATCATCGTCACCCCGAATCAAGTCTTTGACGTCCTTTTCAGATTCCTGTTCGCTACAGATTTATCATCTATTTTGGCCGATTTTCCTTTAAGATTAGTCATTTAGGAGTTTTATTCAGTGATCTTTATAAATTGGTTTTACAGGGTGACAAAGTGATGGCATGTTTAGATTAGATGATTGTCTTCGGCGAGTAGTTGACTACTTTTTTACGGCCGACAGTAACGAAGGAGTCAGAGTTTTTTTGCAGACAAATATGTTGTTCAAGGGTTCGATCTCAGAATAATGTATTCTTGGGTCAATTGGAACTAACGTGCAAATCCTTTCTGGATCATGAAGGTATTACTTTGGTGTAGACTGTAGACGGTAGTAAGACTTCAACTTCCTTGGTTGGACCAACTTGCGGTTTATCTGCAGTGGCTGCTGAAGCTTGGATAACCGTGCCTATATATGTCAAAAAGAATCAATGCTGGAATTAGGTTCTATCCTCATTTGTAGCGGTGTTAAATCACAATTTTTGAACTTCTACTTGCTCCGTTATGCAGGAAAAATTCCAGTAGCTCCTCTAAAAACCATTTGTACAGATTTCAGGGGCTTGCCCCAGCAACTCGGCCAACTCAAATTGAATAAGAGTTTGCTGATTGAAAAGCTCTTTAATTGACTTATCAAATGATTGGAGCTTTTGTGTGGAGTACGGAAGCAGCGAAATTATGCAACAATCCAATGTTTTTCAATTATAATCACTGTCCCACAATGTCAGTTCATTATCGCATTATATGCCGTAAATTCTTGTATATTTAGAAAATTTTGTTCTAAATTCTTTTGTGCATAGTCGCAAATATTTATTACACCCATTCACTATTTTCTTATTCTGGTTTTGCTTTACACCATTTAGCCAGAGTTTTGCAATATTGCAAACATTCTTGAAACAATAATTTGATGCAAATGTATTACTAAGAGACATAAATGTAGCACACAACTGTACCTATAACATCAAATATAGCTGCATTATGTGTGTCTCGCTTCGGAGCACCTAATAGAAACTGTTACGTGTAATTTACAATACAAACATTCGTTCGCTCCAAGGTACAAAATGAGGTCGAAATACCTCGTATGCTGGTCCTTGTGTAGAAATAATGTATACACGAGATACTCGCGCTTTAATCCGCAAGATGAAGAGCATATCCTATAAATTAAATAGAAATTAATTATGTTGTTGCCTGTAGCAGTTTTTAACTCAAACCAGTAATAAACAAGCAATATTAATAGGGCTGTATTGCATAGTAGTAGTTTGTTGTTGGACTGCAACGATTATTACAAGCAGGAAGACTAAATTATCTTATCTTATCTAAGCAGGATAAACAATGAAATTGTACTCAATGTAAATACCGATTCAGTATTATTAATTTTAATGGTAGTTTGATGTGTACCATCTATAACACCATTATTTTGTTATTATACAAGGCGATTGGTGAGAATGGCATATTAAAAGTATTATACAAACGGAACGGAATTGAAAAAAAAATTTACAGTTGGATATGGCATCAACTTCGATTTTTTAAAATAGCATGCTATAAAATAAATTACAAATTCAGCTTCTACGATAAATTTTACACATATTTCATGTGTCATACACAATACCTAAAAGTCATTCACCTTACCATTTAAAAAATTGAACTTATTTATAAGCAACTAAGTTTTTAAACACCCTGTATAATGTTACAGAGAAGAACTTCAAATGTTGTGTAACTACACAATATCAGCTGTCCGTATGCAAAATTTCATTCGTCTCTTTTACTCCTACGTGACGTAAGATCACTATAAAGTAAAATGCGTATCTGTCACTTTTTTTCGTTAATTGCATATAACTCAGGAGGAATGACTTTCAGGTATAGGGTATGATATATAAAATAGGTGTAAAATTTATCATAGAAGCTGCATTTGTAATTTATTTTATAGCATGCTATTTAAAAAATCGAAGTTGATGCCCACTTCCGGTTAACCGGAAGTGATATTTATTCAAAAATATTTTCACGTGATAGTTCATATTCAACCATATCCAACTGCAAAATTTTGTTTCAAAATTCCGTTCCGTTTATATAATACTTTTAATAGACCATTCTCACCAATCACCCTTCTATCTTTTAATAATAATAATAATAATAATAATAATAATAATAATAATAATAATAATCATAATAATAATAATAATAATAATATTTATTTGCCCAACATTTACATTAATAAAAAAAATAAGAAATAATGCAAGTAGTATTACAATAAGGAGACCGATGAAACGTTCTACATTGACCTCAAAAGAAAAGCAGCATGTAATACGTATGTGTGAGGATATGTATTTGCAAAATTTTAAAGTCTGACATAGTTTCGACAAGTTGGATCGTGTAACAGGAACGCGCAAACTGCCAGGATACCTGGTATCATGCACAGGGATGCTAAAATGTAGCTGAGATAGCAAAGACTGATAATCCACTTTGCTTTTAATTAAATTTATAAGAAATCGACTACTGGCAGCAGCTCTTCGGTATTGCAAAGAATCAAAGTTGTGGCGATCTAATAAATCTACATAGTTTGAACCGCGTGCTGGATACACATGGTCCATCCGATATGACAAATATTTCAAGAATCGTTTTTGGATTCTCTCTAATGTAATCTGCCGATAGTGATAATATGGGTACCAAATAATAGATGCGTACTCGAGCTTGGTGCGAACAAGAGTAAAAAAGAAAATCTTCATGACATTGATATCAGTAAGTGATCTGCATGTACGTATTAGAAATCCCAAACACTTAGAAGCAGTGTTCGCAATATCCATGATGTGGTCACCAAAAGACAGTTGTGAATCATAAATCACCCCCAAATCTCGAATACATGCCTGCCTAGGTATTGGTATTTGGTTGAGAGAGTAGGGAAATGATATGACAGTATTACATTTCGTGTAGGATACTATAGCGCATTTGTTTATATTTAAATGAACACCATTCTGATCACACCAGCTATTAATAATATTAACGTTCTTCTGAAGTACGACACAATCGGATATGCTGGAAATATTAGAATAAATTTTAAGGTCATCGGCATAAGCTGCAACTTTACATTCCAATTTAGATAGTAAATCGTTTAAGTAGATATTAAAGAGTAGGGGACCTAAATGTGACCCTTACGGAACCCCAGTGCTAGCAATGAATGAATCTGAGTTAAAACCATTATAGGAAACGTAACAAACGCGATTGTTTAAGTAAGACGAAACTAGGTCAGTAACTTTAGTGGTAAAGCCAAAGTGAGGCAATTTTTGAAGCAAAGATACATGGTCTATAGTGTCGAAAGCCTTAGAAAAGTCTGTATACAATATGTCAACTTGTTGACGATGCCCCAGCGATTCACTGATAAATTGTTACCTCAGCCAAGTTAGTTAACGTAGACCGTCCGGACACAAATCCATGCTGATGAATAGACAGGAAAGGTTTGGCCATAAACGATAGTTGCTTATGTAAAACATTCTCAAATATCTTGCCAAAGTTAGATAATATATTTATGGGCCTATAATTTTTTATGTCCGATACGTCTCCCTTCTTAAAAACCGGTGTGATTCTTGCTATTTTCCATAGATCTGGAAAGGTACACGTACGGATAGCTAAGTTAAATATTATTGCAAGTGGCTGGCAAAACACAGACGCGCCATCACGGATTAGAAATCCAGGTAAGTTATCGTGACCAGAGGTCATATCACTTTTTACTTCCTTAATGCTGCGATATACATCATCAGAAGTTACATTAGACAGTAGTAAAGGATAGGAATCAGTAAAAGCGGATATTGAAGAATTAGATTGGGAATGAGCACCTTGGTACACGTTTGAAAAAATATCAGCGAATGCATTCACTATACTTATAGGTTCCATTACAGTTTAAAGTACCCGGAATCCTAGAGACGCCTCATTTAATATTTACGAAATTTCAGAACAACTTAGGGTTCCTTGCAATATCAATTTCCATTCTTGATATATATCTTTCGTATGCAAGTCTTGTTTGATTTTTAATTAATGAGCGCAATGTTTTAAATTGAATGTAGTAAAACTCCGATTTCGACTTCCGCCACTTTTTAAAGTAATATTCTTTAAGTTTAATATTGCTTTTAATATTGTAATCGAACCAAGGTGGAAAGCTTCTTGTAGAAGGTTTATGTAATGGTACTGAACGTTGTAAAATTTTATAAAGAACGTCATAAAAAGCAGCAACTGCTTCATCAACACACTTAAAACTGTTTAAAAATATCCAATCAACGTCAACTAGATCATTATATAGTACTGAAAAATTAGCCCTGCGAAAGGAATATCTAGTATTGGAATTTGATGGAAAATTCCGTTGTGTAGTTGAAATTGATAAATTGATGTAAACCCGAAGTGCAGGATGGTAGGGATCTTCCTGCACCAAAGGATTACATTCACGAGAAATTTCTATTAAAAAATCAGCGTTAGAAAAAATCAAATCCAGCAAACCACCATTACAGCTACGATTTTGATTATATTGTTTGAGATTTAAAGAGTGCATAAAATTTAGTACGTTTGCGATCATTGCCATCAACAGCATCAAAATTTTCTTTTTTATAATAATAATAATATAATAATCTTTTAATTACTTATTACGTAAAAATTTCGCAATTTATTCGTACTCATCTCTTACTTTATTTCAAAACTTTCTACATACTATTGACCATTGGCAGTAATATCAAGGGTTTTCCTGAAATTTACCCGGTCGATCTGCCCATCGTTTCAACATATGCCTAACACTTAAAAAATGTATAAATTCACCAATAAACCATGAACACATACAAGCAAAGATGTCTCCGTCGATAGAAACAAAACTTAATATATTTAAGGCAACTGACGGTAAGCATTCGAAATATACTTACTAATTTACGATTCAGGGATAAAAAATTATGTCCAGAAATTATTTATTATGCACGGCAATAAATATTTAAAAGTTTGTACCAAACTTTCTCGTAGTATGGTACGTGATCGCGCCTACACGTGAGTAGACGAGAGTTAGGTCATTTGTCAACTGCGCGATAAAACATTTTACCCCTTTTGACTCTCCTGAAATTCAGCAACAAATTATTAATCTCGTGAAAGGTTATATACACAGCAACAGTTAGCTGTTTCTTTCTTCCTATCGTAGACTTTTTTGTTGGCCTTTTGTTCGTGAATGAATCTATTAATTTATCAGCGAGTTCGTAACTGAAATATTTCTAGAGGGTAGTTGACCCCTCTGTTTGGTAGCGAGTTTGATAATGATTTTATGCTGATTTCATTAAAAATTTACGTGTGGGGAAATAGGGAAAATAGAAGTTGAACTGAATTCTACACAAGGTTAAAATTATTACCTACACAATTAATAAAATGTCGAAGAAATGTGACAGTATGAAAAATCGTAAAAATATCTTGGATCAACAAATATGTAAATATTATCCATATGATACTTAATTACAGCACATTTTCTTCTTATTTTTTCAATGTTACCGCAAAGCCATTCTGATTACTGGCAGAGAATAATAACCACGTACACACAAACATACACTGCCACAGGTTGACTAGCTGTTAACGTTGATCTCTGGTCTTCGTTGTGCCATGTTGGATTCATATTTCCTACATAATTATGAACCTCTTTATTTGCATTGAAATTCTTAAATTGTCATTTATATTAGGTTTTGGTTAACTGCAAAGAATTGCGGCACCCACAACGCGGATACTGTTCCCTATGTAAAAGTTCGTATAGTATATTGCAATGTTGCAATACAATATGGTTCATTTTGTCGATCAATTCTGGTGTGACAACTTCATTTGGGCCACCTATACGTTTGAAATCAATTGTGCTTGTGCCATCACAGGAAAGATCAGTAAGATTGTTATGGATCATTTTAATCAATAGTGAAGAACAACCATGACATTTATCAATGGTCTTCGTTTGTGTAGTGGTAAAAATAATGTTCGAAATTCATATTATTTTTCTTTCAATGGCTGTCACAACCAGTCAAAATTAAATTAAAAAACTGTAACAAATGATGTGATTTGTTGCAGATGATATTGATGAAATTTTATAATATATATAATATATTTAGGGAACTATGTCCTAAGAAAATTTAAGGTATTATTTAAAAATAATAAATGAATCATCTATATATACAATGGTGTACATTTATACAAAGACACTATACATTTCTCACAGATGTTATATTAGAGTATTGAAATTATTGATTTTTAGTGTTTTCGATTGCATTGCATTATGATGAAATGAATTTTTGTAAATACAGTGCCCTAATAAAAAATTGAGCTGTAATAAATAAAAGACGATTAATATTAAATAGTAATTTTAGAAAATTGAAACGTATTCAATACTTTGCGGCAGTCTGTAGTACACATGCGCTATGTTGAAACACTTTAATTTTAATTTATACACAATTAAAAATACATTTGTTATAGTTAGAACAATGTTGTATAAATTATAGGTAGTTTCACTAATATTTCGAAATGAAGCGGAAAAGCTATTTAACAAACCTCTATCTGGATAGCTTACGAAAAAAAAATATAAAAGGAAACATAAGACTAAACGTTTCTAGATCCGAAACAAGAAAACAGAAGCCAAAAGAGAATATTAGATTAACAGTCCTTAGAGATCCATTATGTGCCAGTGGATTCGAAATTATAAATAATAGAGAATGGTCCGATAACCGCAGTGATTAGGCGGCTGCCCAGTGTTGTGAGAGATCGCTGGAGGTCGTGGTTGAATTCTCTGTGGAGACGGTGATCCTTCTCAGAGAACTGTATATCGGTGGATCTACCGTTTGCTGTTGGGAACAAAGTAATTAACGCAGCAGTATAAACGGCAAGATAGTGGTAGCCGCTGAACACATTTACACGCAAACAAAGTTCACAGCAAGAGTTGTAGCGTTAGTTAGGAAAGCCGCTACTACCAGCGTCCAAAACAGATAAAAAAATTGATATAGATTCTCTACTTCAAGTTGAAGTTTCGTCTTGGGTAACAGCAATAAAACGTCAATTAATTGCGGTTCTTTATTTTTATTGCCAATATTTCGCATACATTGTATGGTTCTTCAGGGCTTAACTGGAATAACTTTATAAAAAGTTAGTGTTATTTAAATTGAAGAATTTAATACTTACAATTCGAACAGATAAGTGGAGAACAGGAAAAAAGTAATCTTTAATCTTTCCTCAAATTGTCAATTTTTTTTCTCTGTAGTTCTTAGTAGCTAAAAATGTAACGGTTTAACCTAAATCGTATGAATAGGTGGCTTTTGATTAGAACTGTACTGTATTCTTCGCGCCAATATGAGAACATCACCTTATATGGTATTATAGCAAATTGTTAGGTGATACGATTCTACCCCACTCCGAATTAGAACACTTCTCGTTCGAACGCCAGAGAGTCTAGTCCGCTCTGCAATTAGTGCAAAAAGTTTGACAAGTTAGTTAGTGATCTTGTGTTTATTATATTTGTTTAAATAATCAGTAAATTAATAAGGCCGTGTTTACTGGTAAAAGGCCAGCACGTAGCCAATAAACCAAAGTACTGATTAATAAAGAAATTACAAGAAAGACCATGCCCGAGCCCCAAGACAGACCACCAAAAGAAGCGGACAGTCGGCGGGAGGAACCAGCATCAACGAGCGTACGCGAAGAGAGAAATTTTAAAAGTATTTGGCCACAAAGCAATCATATTTTATTATATAATTGTGAGCTCGTAAAAATAGTTAAATTAACTATTGTCTTTTATATATAAAGTTTTCCGTTGTTTTTTTAATTTAATAAAGGTGCATTAGCATTCCATATGTTGTAATTCGTTTTATTTAATAAATTTGTTATTTATTTACTGGAGGCATTTTCATACATTTAGTTAATAGCATATTTGTCTGCATATTTTGTGTCATTGTTTATTGTTAAAATATAATAAATCCTCCATTTACTGCACGTCTTGAGAACGTATAAAGAAAGTAGTTTATAAGTTTGTAAAGTAACTACATACTTTTCTTTATTACGTTAAGAGCGATTGCGACCGACTTTTTGCTAGTCAGGGGAATTATTTCTTTATTTCGGTATCAGTAATATCCGTCGACGTGGGTTCATGAGGTAAATTTGTTAATATACCGTGGCGCCCAATATTTTAAACACATATTTGCACATCGTAGGGTCGTATAAGCACAATATAGCGCACAAACTAAGACCGTACCAATACAACTTACGAAGGGGTAGGTAGAGAAGGTAGAGAATGTTCTCTTCATAATACGGTAATTATGTCGACAGTAGTAAACATTAAAATTGCGTATAATGATATATAAAAAGTGTGTCCTTGGCATTGTCTCTTTTGTAATGCACAACATGAGTTTATTATTAAATCCGTGTTCCCTATTGTTTTAATCTGAAAAGCAATTAGTACAACATTTTTAATTGTGTGCAGACTGCTTTCCAAATTGCAATCACTAATGCAGTTTTAATTTATATTCGGTTTTATATAGGTTTCAATAATATTGTTATTACGATTACAATGTCTATATCAATATGTGATATCAATAATATAATAGATATTTATGTAAAATTAATGACTAGACTCGGCAAACAGGGGCAATTTCCAATGCAGTGCGGTGAGCAACGTAGAGGTGTGGCATGAAAACTAGAGCGTCCGTATCAAAGCACACTTGTTCAGTATTATTCCACTGGTCGTTGTGAGTGTTTATCAATGCACACATACATAGAAAATGTCGCAGTTAAGTGCGATTTAAAAGCGGCGTATTTCGAAGAAACTAAAAAACGTAATAGCGAGTATGCCGAATTTAGAATAGGAAGGCGATAGAATTAGATGTGTATGATGCGACAACTATTTGACGTGTATCAGCATAAAACACTGTTTTGCAATCCGTGGCAAACGATACAGCGAACAATTAACATTTAATATAGGTGTTTATTTTATTCTATGTAATATACCGTTCTCCTTCTGGAGCAAGTATTTAGATTATACATTACCAAGTCGGACATCGATAAAAAAACGTTATGCAAGCATGTAAACGTTACTGAACGGCCGCTCCACGTTGTTCTCCGCACCACACTGAAACTTTTCTCTCTTTGCCGATTCGACTCATTACTATGCATGAATTAATATGTTAAGGGCTACATTCTTGCAGATTTTTGTGCTGTCTTTCACTTCTCATTAAATATAAAAAATAAATGTTCCAAAAACGTTAAATATGTAGTAAAGACCCACTACAGAAATAAAATATAAATAATAAATTATTCAGTGTGACCGTTTCCAATTTTCTCGTTTTTATCAAGAACTTTATTCACTTGTAAACATGAAATTTGTTAGTACGACTGCTATGTATTCTCAAGTAAATACGGTATAATATCCAATAAATTTAAGTAAGTTATACGGACGGGAAAAATATTTAATATTAGCGTTTGATCTATTATTTAACGCACATCCATCAAAGCTAAAGTCAATAGTAATATGCGAAAAGCAAATATGTACAGAAACATAAGTTTGCTTTCTGGAAAGGTTTTTGTTGAAGTGTCAATACAAAGAAGTATATTATAGTCTATTGTTTTGTCTGCCAGTAGGTAAGGATGATTGATTTTATGTAAAAAGGTACAGTGAAATATATTACGTTGTTAATATACAGGCAAAACTTGTTTATATTACTACGTTACAGGCCTCTATTTTTTATTAAAATTAATAATTGATATGTCTGTCGTTAACGTTTTCATTTTATAAATTAATAATAGCGTTTTGGCATGCTTTATGGCATTCGCTGTTGTAACATTTTAAACTAACGTTACGAAAAAAGAAGATATTCTTTTTGTGTTTTTTTCCTAGTTTGATATTCTTGTACTATTTAATTATAAATTATATGGAATTATAAATTTTTGATAGCATTACTAAATCAATTTTATTATTACACGCGTTTTTATATGGATCATTTCTGACACGCTTCTTGTGCTTTCTTTTGAATCTGTTCTTTAACATTTAGTTTAGTTTCATCAAAATAAACAAAATGGTTTTTTCATTCGTTGTGTTTTTTTTTAGCCTTGACGTTGTGACGTTATTATTATATTTGTGTCTCTTTAACCTGCGTTAGTACATTTTTACTTTATATAGGAGCCATGTCCTCGACGCCCACTGCGGTGACGGAGACGATCCTCGGGCTTCCTCCGTTGCTGCTTGTACTGTGGTCGGTGGTAGTCCTAGGAGCGTACAGAGCAAAATCATAGTAGTGCGTCCAGGGATTTCTCCGCTAAAACGGGAGATCATACCAGCATATTCACCTACATAGAACAGACAGTTCCACTGTCCATTAGAGCGGACAAGATTTCGCCCGTTTTCAGCTTCAGTGGGGAATGTAATGTAAATATCTCTAACAGAGAGACAGCGAAAGCCTTCGTTCACAAATCGAGACGGGAATTATCCTGCTGATTTGTGGACATCTCTAAAAAGCCAAACGGCACGGGAATTGGAATTTGGAGGGATGGAGAAACCGAGGGCGAAGCCTTCAGCATATGGAGCTCCCCGTCCAGGTTAATGGCGTAGTGGCAATCCTTTGTGACAGTCAGGCTGCCCTTAGGGCACTACAGGCTGTCAGGTTTGATTCCGAGGTAGTATTACACTGCCACAGGACTCTTGTAAAACTGGCTGAACATCACAACACCACGCTGAGATGGGTGCCGAGTCACTCTGGAATCAAAGGCAATGAAGTGGCTGATAAGCTAGCAAGAGGTGCCAGCGAACGACCACTCCTGTGTCCAGAACCTACATGTGGGAATTCCTACGGCAGCATCAAAGGCTTTGTCAGATCAGAACTCGTTGCTAGGCATTGCTCCAACTGCGTAAGGCAGAGATAGGCTGAGGTTGTCCGAGTACAACCTGGTTAAGAGAAACTCAAACAGCACGGGGGCATAATAGGTTTCTCTTATGGCCGAGCTTGTCCGAGTTTTTAAGAGCGCTCATTTTCTTTTTTGTCATTAATTAATGTTAGTGACAATATTGTAGACATCTAGTCCATTCCTGTCCAAACGTATTCGTTAACATATTTTCAAACAGATGTTCGTACTTCCATACAGAATTTTACCCTTAGATGACTGTATACATCCGGATTGCAAAGTGGCATGGTGCTGACCTCAATTCATAATCCTAAATAATTGAAGTCATAAACGCAGGGATTAATTTGAGCGCATAAATAATGTCCGTGCTGTGTTCGAAAATGCTGCCACATTTTAGAGCTTTTAACAAATACGGCCGATACAATAAATGGACCTTCATTATTTATGTATTGCACTGCACATACATTCACTCCACAGTAACGGAACCGTTGAAAGTTTAAAAATTGCTCAAGCCCTAAAAGGATTAGGGTATAGGTACCTACATATTAGTTGTTTCCAGCATTCATTTGATAAATGTGTGCATATATTGTAGTAGTTGCAGAAAATATATATACATACTCTGGAACTAAATATAGAACTTTCGCAGTATTTTCAAAAGCATTTTACATATATTAAATATACATATGTTTCATTTTTTTATCTTATTTATTATTTACCTATTGTTTGTTTATTCTTAACATTAAATAGTTTATTTATTTTTCTTTTTGTATGTAATTGATTTTTGTACTGTACATTACTGCAATAAAGACATTTATTTATTTATTTATATAACATCTTATTAACCGTACTAATTTCTATTCTGCCTCGGAAATCTAGTTTCCAAGAACGAATCAATAAGTTACAGTAATTAGAATTATTTCTCTCCAAGTTTCCCAGAGTTTTTGCAAAGTTTACACAATCCCACTATCAATTTCCCAACGTCTAGTTCTTTCTACAAGTTGGTCAAACGCATTGGAAAGCTGTAGTAACCGCTACGGATTTCTTATATCACTTTTTAATTTCCCAATTTCGTTTCAATGTAATTTTAAATCCGGTTTGATTACAAATTTAATTGAAAATCTCCCAGAAGTTACATTATATTGCTTTACGTTTATATACGACCATTACTCCGGTGTTTATTCCAGCGTTTTATGAATTTCCTCGTAGATCGAATTATTTACCTCAAACCATCACAAAAAGTACATCATTAAGAGAATAATCCGCTGTAGCACTAAGTGCAGGATATATTTTATCTAATTTACGTTAACAAACTTGAGTAATATGGGAAGACGAAAACGCAAATACTATAGCTGCAACTGCGAAGTAATTTCTTGCAGAACTGTGTATGGTACTCCACTACAAATACAATCAATGCAAATGAGAATATTGCGAAGCCAAACAGCGTTCCGAAATTAAACTCGAAACTTCTCAAAACAATGCTATAATTTAGTTCCACGAAACAATTGCCACTTTAGACAGGGATGTCATAAACACATTTATCATTGGTGTTACGTAGTTTAACGCTTAAGCGCTTGCAACCTCGCATGATTTCAATTTCATGTCATCATCTGTTGTTGCGAAACAATATAAGAGAAGTAAATGAAGCCGAAGGAATAAACCATGCTTTTCTATTTTTTGTATATTTTCAGCGTTTCTAAGCCTGAAACATAAATATAGATCAATAATTCTTTCTTGGCTAACGATATCTCTTTACTACTGCTCACAATGCATTACTGTAGCTACATTATTAATGATAATAGAAACTATAATCTCCTTACGGTATAGATTTGACGTTACTGTTGGTTTATAAACAAATTAATTATATGAAGGCCCTCTAAAGAACTAAAACAAATATGCCACCCAATACTTTAAATTTCTGCCATGCATTGATGTTTTCCACTTAGACATTATAAGTCTCTATTGCTTTAGGCTGTTGTGTTGAATGTAAAAATACAGCAGCATGCTTTGAAGCGTTTATTTCATCACAAATTACACGCAGGCTTTGCAAGTGGATAAATGAACGGGCGACAATGCATTTTGCAGATGCAAATCGAAAGAAAACAATTTGCGAGTTAATCCCGGTTTAGTTCGTCATTCATCTTCAAGTATCCTCGGTGTTTTGCGTCAGGATTTATCATCATTATATAATCACTTTTTCATTTTCCTTACATTGTGTTTCTTTATTTACATTCCACCTGTGTGAGGATTCGTTTTAGGTTAGAGTTGCCTAGTCTAGTAATTTGTGTTGCCAACCTCGTTTTAACTTTTCGCCTTCTGGTTGTTGTGTTGTCTAAATCCGGCGAGTACATTTTTTCTACGTAAATTCCGCTTCAACCGCCCGCGTGGAATTATACTAATTAGTTTTTCAGAAGTGTGGTGGGTTTGATTCGCTTTGGAGTCATCGTGACTGACCTATTGTGGTTACCTCACTTGGATTATCATTTCTTTTATATTCAACAGTGAATAACAGCCAAATGTTGGATAGTTTTACCAGATTTATTACAGTTTACAGTCAGCAGTTCGCTCTTTTTGAGTTTTATAAAAAATTTATACGAACTGACAAACAGATGGTGTTTATTTTTCATTCCGTCCCAAATTAGTGAGTAATCTTATCTTTGTTTTGCGTTTCATGTTCACTTATCGTTCACTCATGCCTTTACATTTAGAAGGCTTTTCCTAGCAGTTTTTTTTTGTAACATTTTAAATGTCTTTGAGTTGATGTAGTTAGTTAGATGCTGCAAATACCCTCTACTACTCAACTATAGAGAATTAGTAATAGACTAGTAACTCTTAACGGCTAACTATTAAATCTTTGACACCACACAAGTTTAAGTCTTTCCACATTTTTCCCAAATACTTGTCATGTGCTTGTTTAATTACCTGCTAGATAGAACTTGTTTCCATGTAACAACTTTTCACCATTGTAAACCGCATCAAATAAGTATTTGATGTTTTTAATTGATTGCCAGTTTAATAGATAACATTTCTATTAATTTTTGATCAACGAGTTATCAGATTTTTAAACTGTCTCAGCTTCACAGAGTATTTATCTCTAATAACACTCAGACAGAATTAATTACCTGTCTAGCTATCACTCTAACTTTCGCGATGTAGTTTTGTGTGTGTAAATTGTATTGAAATGGCCCGCCTTTTATAATGCCGCACTGTTAATCACTTCGCTTCCAATAGCCAATGGTAAGCCGATCCCAATTTCAAGTCTCTGAAAAAAAGTCACCGCCCTTCCAGAAAATTGAAACCAGAATCCTATCGTCCCACCACAAAGATAGTCGGCTGCCTAACCACTGAGGCTATCGACCCGCTTTATCATAGTAATAGTATTTCTGGTCAATTAAATTTATTCAATGTACCTACCTGACATATAATTGCTTAACAAACTTCACTTCTTAAGCATCATCTTTATAGTTCGCACTATACATTTGCAATGATATTTACGTCCAAATGGCGCGCTTATGTATCCGACACAACCGTAATTATAGACTACAAATCTACGTATATTTAGTGGATTATGATTATTTAATACTGATTTCCACATTTCAAAATTTTTAGTGTTAAGAACTTAAATATACAGAGTTTTCCAAATTGTTTATGTATAGAATGTTATTAAAGATTTTATTTAGTGTAAGAAGTACTGATACCAGTTTATATGCCAATTTATCTTTAAGCTGTTATGAATTTGATAGATTTCACAGCTTGCCATTTCTTTATAACTTATTCTAGTTTCAATTTCGAGGGTATGTACACTCAGTGCATCCGAAGCCACAGTTTGAAATCAGTGGCGCTATATTTTTGTGAGAAGTCACTACTCCTTCTACGCTGAGCCAGTTGCTTTCGGAATGTCACCATATTCTAGCCAGATAGGCCAACTCGTTGCAAGCTACTTGCTCATACTCATACTGTGTTGAATCGGTAGCACTATATTGGGTCTAGTTCACGAAGAATTATACACCAGAAGAAAGAAATGGTAGTACAATATGATGCATCAAAAGACAATTATGTGGTCTATTACAATCAGTCCTTGTTTATTAAGAACCATTTTAAAATTATCAAGTTACAACCTTTAATATAAAACACCAAAGTAAAATACTGACAATGAGTAGTTAGTAATGAGCAAGAAAGAGAAGAAATTGCGAAAACATTAATACACAGGAGCGAATTAAATATTATGGAATCTTAAAAACAATCGTGTCTTGCGCTTTAATTGTATGTTGCAATTAATTTATAGTCATTCAGACTTAATTAATTGTAATTGTGTGTGAAGGAGATTCGTGAAATTGTCTTTGGAGAAGTATGCCTAAACACATTGAATCCTATGTGCAATATTGTAAAATTTGTCATACGTATACAAAAACTCAAACGAGGTATTGTTACATCATAACTTTTCGCTAAGGACATAGAAGCTTTAGCTTCGCGATATGTACACTCTTACTTCACTCTCTAGTCCCAAATCCTGTCACTCGAATGTGTTGGCAGAAAAACCTATTGGCATTTGTAAAAATTTATTTTATAAAAGCACTAGATGAAACCACTACTGAGCATACAGATGAATAATAATATTGTAAGTGCTAACTGTAATCTTGATAGTAATGTGACAACCGCTGCTTGTAGAGATTAAGAAACAGATAATCTTGTTTAATGGATTACTTGTGATGGAAAGGGTATGCATTTACACACACCAAACTTACACAGAAAGTTCTGTAGCAGTAGTCTCGACGAGCAATACAGCTTAATAAACTGCTGCAACTGCACTCACCAAAAAAAAAAATCATTCCTATTTATTTTCTATTTGTCAAGCTCATCCAGTTTGATATAGCGTCTCTACTTGAATTTAGTTTATTCATATAGCCACATTAATATTAAAACGTTGCAGTATATCAAATTAATCTATTCCTTTCACTCACAGATGTTTACGTAACTATATCCATTAAGTTTATTACTACTATACCACGACGGTAATAATATGAAGATACCTAAGTGCGTTTTTTAATATTCACTAAGTGAAATATTTCAACAGGATGATATACAACCCGGAAAATAGCTCATTTTGTCGTTTCGTTTCCTTCTTTCTTTTTTTTATTTCTCGTTTCCCACAGAAAGAAACCGACTATGATGATATATCTGGCCAAAAGAGGGCGTTCACTTGCTTATAAATATGCTAATCAGTGTCATTGTCTCTTTTTTTGCTTTCTATCTTTCCAGAGATAAAAGGAATCGCCTGGCGACGTAATATCCATACGAAAATGATCATTATTTCCCAGAATCGCAGCAGGCTGAGACGCGGACGAGGACAGCGGCGGAGATATGGGTGAGGAAGTGGGGAGAAGGAGGTGAAAGGATAGCAGGAAAACGAACGTGTTTACGAACACTTTACAGTTAATTTCGTTATTGCAGTGTGTCATCGTCATAATATAGAATAAATTTTCCCTGTTTATAGATGAAAACAGGGTGGGATGGATACTTGTCTCCGTCGTGCGTTTCTCTGGATTTTCGCGTATCTTTCTTTTTCTTCCGTGTTTGTGTCATGAGTATGTGTCGAGGATACATCCCTTTTGGGAGGTATTCCATTAAGGTAACATTTTCTTTCCCTTACTACCCATACGGCTCACACACATGCACACACGTTATATGTGACGGCAGTCTAGCTGTAAATCTCATTTATTTTGTTTTCTTTTCATAATATAAAGACGCATAAGCCGAGTTTATGAATAAAATATTTCCCTCGTTCGTTTTTTTCCGTATGTGTGTATACAGTCTCCTCCTTCCTTGTGTATATTTTGCGTTATATGTAGCGGATAAATTTCTAGAGACCGTCAGAGTATTATTTTCCTTTAATGGTTAGAAAATTTGATATATTTATGAAAATGCGGCACTGGTGATAAAAATAAATGGGCGGTGTCTTCTCTTTCAACCAATTCGAATTAATGGTTTCCGGTGAGGGATATACAAATGGAAGATTAAGTATCTCATATTTTTTGTACCTTTCAAGTGCTTTGACCCGTAAATTTGTAGGAATGTATTTTGTGCACAGTTTGAACATAATGATAAGAAATGGATAGATGTTGATTACTAAACTGAAATTGTAGACTTAATTGTCAATAAGTAATTAATAAGTGGTTGGCACGGTGCACAGCCACGATACCAGGGGTAGAAATAATCTCCTTGTTGAGTCACACGCATATGCAAATTATAATAAAACTCCTTTACAATTTGGTAGTAGACTATTTAATGCGCTGCCGGGTGACATTAAGGCTGCGCCAAATCTTAACAATTTTAAATACAGATTGAAGCAGATACTCACGAACAAGACTTATTACAGCCTGGGGGAATTTCTTGCTGACTTGTAGGTTAATTGAAATTGTGTAATGTAGTCTTTTGCATGTGTAGTTTTATAGTAATTAGTTTTGCATCTTATGTGATAATATGTTTTCGATAATATGTTTTACATTGTTATTTTTTATACTGTATATTGTGACGTTTCACATCCGGAGTTTTCCGGCACAAGTGATCAATAAATGAAATGAAATGAATGAAATGAAATGAAATCCGTCCTAGGTTATGCTCATAAAACCGCATTTGTCCAAGCCTACCTTAATGGGCTAAAATTGATTCTGAAAATATCCACCAGCTTTTGGCATACAACTCGGCTGCATACAGGGATAAAGTATTCATGAAATACATTAAGGCAATTAGTGTTAATGCATTCGTAGATGTATAATAGCTACTATTTCTGTACTTACGATTAATTTATCTTTTTTACAGTTTGTTGACAACTTTGACATTCAATGACGCTTCTAGTAAAATACTTTCAGTTTTAGAAGAATGACGAGAAACTGTAATTAACTGATTTGTGAAAGTTTTAATTTAGAAAAAGTTTCAAGTACTCCAAATGGTGATAACCTATTATTGGGTTCAATTGATTGAAATTGTGGAGGCAACGAAAATGGCTCCGTCAAGTTGGCCCCCCCTCAACCTTGCACCGGGCTAATATCTATCCAAAAAGTTTGCACCAAGCTTGCACCACCTTGCGCCACATTTATAACAGCTTGCACCGCTCTAGGTGAGTATTTATTTAAAAAAAAATAGCAGGGGGGGCTAACTTGACGCTAGCCCCCCGTCATCACGAAAGAAACTTCAAAATAGGGTAGATAGCTTGCACTCATCTTGCGCCACCAATTTTAGAGCTTGCACCCCTTTCCTACATACACTTAATATTTATGTTTCTAAGCTAGCCCCCTCCTCTCATCACGGGAGAAACTTCAAAATAGGGTAGATAGCTTGCACTCACCTTGCACCAGCTTACACCACCAATTTTAGGGCTTGCATTCCCTTCGTACCCCAACCGGAGGGTTGCCACCTCTTGGGGGGTCGCGGAACATGTCTAGGGGGGTCGCAGATTTGGAAAAAAAAATGAAAACAAATATTTTTAATTTAAGATCAATGTATTTGAAAACAAGATTACATAGTTTTTGCACTACTTTTGCTTTAGTAAACATAAACATTTATCTATTGTAGATATAATTAGCATGGTAATTTAACTTTCCAATTCATATTAAATATATAGGGGTTGCAAATGGGTGTAAGCTCTAAAATTGGCGGCGCAAGTTGGCGCAAGGTGGGTGCAAGCTATCTACCCTATTTTGAAGTTTCTCCCGTGATGAGGGAGGGCTAGCTTGGAAACATAAATATTAAATGTATAGGGGTTGGAGAGAGGTTGCAAGCTCTAAAATTGGTGGCGCAAGTTGGCGCAAGATGGGTGCAAACTATCTACTCTATTTCGGGTTTCTCCCGTGATGAGGGGCAAGCTTGGAAACATAAATCTTAAATATATAGGGGTTGGAGAGGGGTGCAAGCTATTGGCGGCGCAAGGTGGGTGCAAGCTATCTACCCTATTTTGAAGTTTCTCCCGTGATGAGGGGGCTAGCTTGGAAACATAAATATTAAATATATAGGGGTTGCAGAGGGTGCAAGCTCTAAAATTGGTGGCGCAAGTTGGCGCAAGATGGGTGCAAACTATCTACCCTATTTTGAAGTTTCTCCCGTGATGAGGGGGGGCTAGCTTGGAAACATAAATATTAAATATATAGGGGTTGGAGAGGGGTGCAAGCTCTAAAATTGGTGGCGCAAGTTGGCGCAAGGTGGGTGCAAGCTATCTACCCTATTTTAAAGTTTCTCCCGTGATATCCCTGCAATTTTTTAAAAATAATTACTCAACTGGAGGGGTGCAAGCTGTTATACGTGTGGCGTAAGCTGGTGCAAGCTTGGCGCAAACTTTTTAGATAGATATTAGCCCGGTGCAAGATTGAGGGGGGGGCAACTTGACGGAGCCAACGAAAATTTATTTTAATTAACACAAAAGATTGAAGTCTGTATTCTACTAGATTCTGTTCTTAGGACGATAGAAAGATCAATATAGACATAAAGTCGAATTTGTACCATTGCAGTGGGATTATATACTCAGTAATATTGGAATCAATTCGAAACCCTTCGAGGTGAAGGATGAAATTTTCACATATCAAAAATTGGAAACCGCGAAAAAGCATGACCACTTTTGGTAATAATCCGGTCTGGTCTCAAAATACATGATAAAATACATAATTACATTCCTTATCCCCCTGACGTTTAATGTCGTTAATTATCGGATTATTTGTCAGTAAACGTTAGTAGCATTTTCTGTAGTGTAATTTCACTTTTTATGGTAAATACAATCAATACAGCTTATTTAACTTACATTTTGGAGCAATGTTTCGAATATCACCTTACTTATCAACATTAGACATCCATACGCAAGTGAAACCACTAACTTAATTAGAAATGCAGCCCTAGTATTACAGTTACATACATTAATCTCACTCCTATATACCTAATTAACTATTTTCTCATTATTTTTTTTAATGAGACAACGTTCCAGACAATACTTGATGTCATCTTAAAGCAATAAAAAAATACAGTTGAAATCTACAAATCGCCACATCATGATATCGTGTCCAAGTCCTCTCAGCATGCTCTCTGCTTCTTCAGGATTTATTAAACTGTGTAATAATGTTCTTCCTCCTTATTTAATCTAACAATTACTCATCCTTTGATGCAGCTCTGGACAAGGGGATAATTCTATAGGAAAGACATATTGACCACAGAATGAAGAGCATATCTAGCCAACTGTATCATCTACATCTTCGACTAGTACCTTACGTTTTGGTTGCTGGATGAAGAGCTATGGAGCACTATCGACAGAAGCAGTTATTCACAATATCAGATCAACTCAACAACGAAGAAACACAAGAAGACATTCGATAAACTCAAAATCAGGACAGCAAATACACAGCCAAATTAGATATTCAGAAAAATGTAATTAACATCTCAACATCAACTAACAGAGAAAGAAAAGCAAGGACTCGCAAAAGTATTGAACGAAGAGAAATGGTCGGGTTCAGTTAGGACATCGATAAGTTACCGGTAAATACAGACAGGTGAAGTAGTGAACTGAATACCTACACTGCAGATATTGTACTATTAGCATATAGATATTCAGTGCAGTACTTCACTCATCATTACCTACCTGGTGACTTACCAGTGTAATAACTGAACACGACCAATGATTAGCAGATTGAGATTACCATAAGAAATTTACTAATTGATGAAATATTACAGAAAGCCTAGTCACCACGCAAGAAACATTATGAAAGGAAAACAAAAGGCGATTCAAAAGAAAGAAAACTTAATCATCGGACATGTCAAAGAAAACGCAACTATGGTAAGGGACAGAGAAGATTTCCAATTTACCTACAAGAAAGTGCGGTCCAGTAACTCCTCCATATTTAAAAATGTAGTTAATGAATAATTTATAGACCTTCATTGGCCCAATATGCACTGCTTTGATTGTTTAAATAACCATTTCAATATAAATGCGCTTCATCACTTACAAGTCAACCTTGATATTATTTTATTCTGATTTGAAGTATGTAATTTTCTGTACTGAATTTCAGACAATGTTATTATGAATTGTAAATGAGTTGCATCGATTTATTAAAAATCAGATAATGGTTGAACATACGAGAGAAGAGGATAGAATGATGCAGTTATTTAAAGAGATTTTTCCAGGTGCAAAATTTAGTGGCCTTGAAAAATGTGACTGCAAAACTGATCACGAAAATGATTCAGTTGCAGATTTTGCAAATGAAAAAGAAACTGACGTTTTTGCTTATCTAATCAACGGTATTACTTGGGAAAAAATAAAATACTTATTAGAATATGTAAACAAAATATAGTTTCTACGTTGCTATGCATTAGATCTGAAGCAAAACATTGCAAAAATTGCTTTGGAATTTATTTTCTTATTTTTAGATATCAAGACGATATGGCCTTGGCTTCATATACAGGGTGTTAGGTAAACACGCGGAAGAAATGCAAGGGGTTATTCCTTGTCCTATTCTAAGAATATTTTGTTCTATGATGATTTTTGAATTAACCCTTTTTTTCGAAGATACATGGTGATCAAAATTTGCGGCAGTAACAACATTTTATTATCAAAAAGTATATGTAAAGTTGCTCAATCTACAATAAATGTTCGAAATTACTTCCTCCAGCCTAGATACAAGCATTCAATTTTATCGTCATTGACTGCCGAACTCATTCAAATACAGCAACGTCGTTCCTAATTGAGTTACACCCAGCAATTATTCGATTTCGAAAAGCTTCAAATTCTCCACTGGAGTAGCGTAATCTAATGGCTTCAGAGTTTCCCAGAAGACAAAATCCAGGGGGTTTAAGTCTGGGGATCGAGCGAGCCATAGGTATGGTCTATCTCGACCAATCCAGATATCTCCGTATATTGTTGTTAAAAAATCACGAGCAATCAAACTGAAATGTGCTGGTGCACCATCGTGTATAAACTACATTGTAATTCCGTCGCGTATAGTACATCCTCTAGAAACACAGGCAGCAACCCAAACATTCAACCAGAAGTGGCGTTGAAAATAATCTTCACATACTTGATGCGGATTTTTATCTACCCACACATAATTATTATGAAAATTCCATATTACTTTTCTTGAAAAACTGGCTTTAGCAGTAAAAAAAATGTGGCAGGAATAGAGAATTGCGAACTAATATTTGCAATATCCATTGACATAATGCAATGCGTGGAAGAAAATCACCAGGCCTGAACGCGTTGAATGTGGTATAGATACAACAAATTGTCTAAGAATTGTCCAAACTATCCAATGACTTGCATTCAAAGTATGTATTTGCAATTTGTCGCGTAGATCTACCAGTATCTTCGTCTATCATGTCCAGCACATTCTATTCCAATTGTACGTTCTTGCACTCATTGATCTTCCTGGCCCTCCATTTTGTTTCAATCAAACTTTTTCACGAAGACGTCGATGAATGTTTTCGAGGATTTTTCAGTCGGGTACACAGGAGCAGGAAATCGTTCAATATACAACCGTCTAGCTTTTAATGCATTGACATCAGCAAGTCCATAGTTCATATGCATGTCAGTCATCTCGGCGTTCCTATACATCATGACAGAGGACTTCAATAAATGTTAATGACACGTCTCTTCCAAAACCAAATACTCGGTTTGTCCACGCACAAGAAGCAAAGATTTCGAACGAAATTTTTTTTGTAAAAAATCATCAATAGATGAGCAAAAAAAATCAACAAAGACCAATACTTTTTGTTGTTTCAAAATGTCAAAAATTTATTGGGTGCCACAAAATAATCAATTTACTTTCCATAGCATACACCGAGCTAAGCTCGTACTCCATATTAAAGCTACTAAATGGACACACAGCGTTTATTTTTCCCTAACATTATATCGCAGGATGTGTTATGCATATACTCGCGAAAATAGTTTATTCATACTCCATTAAGTGCAAAACATACAAAGTCAAAGGCAAGTGCCTTCACTCATGCATACAAACACTTCTAATATGGCACATACGAGAAGGTAACATTCAACGAGGAGAAACGTACATACTGCAACTCCTTTTGCTTTTACCATTAAACTCGAATACGGCAGCAAAGCGAGGGAAATCAAACGGTCTTGTGCGCACGATGCTTTCAGTGAGATGGTAAACACTCGGAATATTACGCTAATGAGGGACATGTTTCCTTTATGTCACTCGACATTTTCTTATCGCGAGTTTTTACCGATCATGGATTTTTTTTGTAGACAGACCGGGAATAGTTCTCGAACAACTACAAGGCGCCGAAGGGTTACACGGCTTAGAACGGCACACGATCCCCTTTCTAACGCGAAGTTGGTCGTGGTGAACAGCATAATCCGCTCGAGTTTTCCCCATTCTCCTAGCCAGGACACCAACCAGAGGGTGGTTGATTTTGTATCTCATAATTTATGTCAGAATTTCATTTATATGTAAATTTAACGGATTCGATGTGAGAAACCGTGGGTAAGGGGGTGGTTTTGGGGAATGCGCGGCTATGGTGATTTTCATATTTCGGACGGGTATCTTATCTGAGAAATTCGTGGAGAGTTCTAAAGTTAGTTTTGGCCTACGTAAATAAGGGACTCCAAAGTTTTTTGTTGTCTTGCGTGTTACTATTATCTACTTACAAAAAAAAAAATGCGTAAGGTTACGAAGGTGAATCATTAAATGTATAAAAATACTGAAAAGTAAGCCAAGAGTACTGAAAAACCGTAACACGGGGGTACTTTGCAGAGCTAACTTTACATCGATGTCTGGAAAAAGTTATATCGATAGTTCATTAAATTACTACGCTAGTTTATAGATGTCGCTACACTAAAATATACCTTACCCACAAATAAGAGAACCGGCTCAGAGTGTCGGCAATTTGTGTGTTAGTAAAACTAGACCTGTTACCTAGACAAGAACGGTCACAGACCTAATATTTTGTGCCCGCTCATAGGTGAGAACTCAAATGAATGAGCAGCGGGATAGTTAACCCGGGATCGGTCGCTACGTTAGAAAAAATCTAACCATTTTTGTTTTTTACTTGTTAAATAAGACCCGTTGGCTTAAAATCATTCCCTTTCTAGCAGTGCCTGGAGGGGTCGCTAAGTTAGCGCATGACAAGCATTTAACGTAGCTAAACACAATCAATCAAAAAGACAGTTGTTAGTATTATTCTAACACGCGACCGATGAAGTTCGACAAATTGTTAGAAAAAATCTATCTACGCGACCAACCCCGTTTCTGAAATTTTATTTATGTACTGTGTATTATTTATGTTTTTGGTAAGTTTTGCATCAGATTTGTTGATGTTCTGGTGCTATTTCTTGCCGATTTGCTTTTTAGAGTTTAATTTTAAAATGGACAAGAAACAGGAAGAGCAACTGTTGAAGTGGTATGAGGAAGTCCTAACCGATACAGAGCCCCTGGATTCAGACGATGATCTAAGCGATGCTGCCTCTGAACACAGCCTACATAATACCGACACTGAGCAATCGGATGATGGTGACGAGGTTCTGGCTGCTAAACCCATTACTGGCGTTACACAACCTCGAACAAAGAGAGATCCTATTTTTATAGGCAAAAATCTGACAGAGTGGCTAAAACACAAACCCGTCACACCTAGAAGAAAAACCCGCCTCCATAACCTCATAACACAACTACCTGGTGTTAAAGCTGCTGCTAAAGGAGCTACAACCAATTTAGATTGCTGGAAATTATTTTTTCCAGACGAACTTATCGACAAAATTGTTACTTTCACAAACCAGAAATTAACGATGATGCAGGAATCATATTCTCGCCAAAGAGATTGTCCACCAACCGATATTGACGAAATTCACGCATTGTTTGGGCTTTTGTACATGGCAAGGGTAAAAAAAGCGTAACATTTAAATACTTCCGAATTGTGGAGCACTGATGGTACGGCACCAGAATATTTCAGCGCTGTAATGTCGGAACGAAGGTTTCACGTGCTTATCCGAGCTTTACGATTCGACGACAACACTACTAGGGAAGAGAGAGCTAAATATGATAACTTAACTCCAATTAGAGAAATTTTTGACAATTTTGTAAGGGCATGCTCTTTAAATTTCACAGTTGGAGAGTACGTTACTATAGACGAAATGCTGGAACCCTTTAGAGGAAAGTGCCGATTTAGGCAGTATATTCCTATAAGCCAGCAAAATATGGTATAAAAATATACAGCCTAGCAGACGCACGATCCTTTCACACACATAATATGGAGGTATATGCTGGCAAAGAACCCGAGGGACCATATAATTTGCCAAATGATGCTTACAGTGTCGTGAAGCGTTTAATACTCACCATTGACAAGTCTGGACGAAATGTGACAGTAGGCAATTACATTTCTTCCATTTCACTTGCTAATGATTTGCTCATAAATCACCGATTGACTATGGTTAGTACACTAAGGAAGAACAAACGGGAGATACCACCTGAATTTCTTCAAGTGAAAAATCGACCCGTGTACAGTACTATGTTTGGTTACGGGAAAGATGGCAATAATTGTGTTCTCGCCTCATATATCCCAAAGAAACATAAAAATGTCCTAATGCTGTCGACCCTGCATGATGATGATGCAATAGACCCATCTACCAATGAGCAAAATAAGCCAGAGGTGATAATATTTTATAATTCCACAAAAGGTAGGGTAGACATCGTAGATCGTCTAAAATCTGAATATTCTGTAGGTAGAATAAGTAATCGTTGGCCACTAACAGTATTTTATAGCTTACTGAACATTGCTACAATAAACGCCCAAATAATTCAGAAACATAATACCGCGCAAATGACAACGAGAAGAGCAGAGCTTTCAAAACAGCTCACACTACGTCACTTAACCAAGCGTTCCTCTGTTCCAAACTTGTCTATTCCTCTTCGTCAGAAAATATCAAACGTTATTGGTAGAGAAACGACACCGGCAGTAGTACTATTAGAAAACCTGCAGCTGCCGCAAAAGGTAAGGTGTAGATATTGCCCAAAAAGAAAAAATCGATTCACACAACATCAGTGCGCAACTTGTGCTTCTCCAGTTTGTAAGGAACACACTCAAACAATCACTTATATTTGTATTGAATGTGGTAATTCGAATGACAAATCTTTGTAACTTAAAATGTTTTAATTTTATTATTATGTTGAAGTTGTGTCAATTTCTATAAATAAACTTTAAAAGTGTTTAGAATTTGTTTGACTATACATTATAATAGTCCTTTATGCACTAATTATAATTTAGTTCTTAATGTTAGATAAAATCTAACACGCGACCGATCGCGATATGAGAACGGTAGCGACCGATGCCGGGTTAAACATTGTACAGCAGAGAGATTTAGAATGTGACCTATCCCTGATCTGTTTGTTATTCCAGTTGCAAGGATTATCTAAAGGTAAGCGTGATTTTATCATACACGTATCTAATTTATAAACACTAAATATTCATTCTTTTTTGCGTATTTTAAAATTTTATTGAAAAAAAAATTGTGGAAATATAGGGTGATTTTGTAACAAAGGAACCCCTTCTAAAATTCTACGTTATTATGTGCCTATCAAAAAAATTGCTTTATTTATTTTTTTGATACCAGAATTATTATGGACAGATGCTTCCGAAAAATATAAAATTCCTCTACGGACAATAACCAGAAAAATCAAAGAAAGGAGAAAATTTTGCTTCATGTATTGAAGTGTGATTTCAACGACTGTGGGCTTGTAATATAGGCAGATAAAATATGGGCTCATGCTCGTGGGCTTAAGTGCAAGTATTCTCGAAACATGTATCCCGAGTAATGAATCAAAAGTTGTGGTGTTGGTGATACCAATCTTTTACCTGTATGTCATATATTGAAATCATCCTTGGATCGTCTTGGTCGCAAACAAATCAGGTTGTTTAGTAATATTCCTAGAAGATAGGACTAGAAGTTGTTTGAAATGACACAAAAGACTTTCTAACAGAATTGGTGCTAACATCGAAAGAAAGCGAACCAGTATTAATGAACAATCCGTAGTAAAATACTCGAGAAATTGAGCGTTCCTCCAGAAAATATTTGTAATTTTAATGAGACAAATACCGATCCCAAGAAGAGGTTCGATGAGGTATAAAATATCCCGAAAGAATATATAATACTATAATGTTTTGTGGAAATATGTGCGACTATACAATACGTTTACAGCGACCAGGGTCACAAAGAAAAGAGATAGATATCGAATGTGGCGGTTGTAAAACATATACAGAATTAACGTATTGGCAAGCCTGCTATTCCCCCTTCCTCGCTGTGATAAGTTTCGATGCTACTTAGTAAGCGTTGCCAGTGTTAGTACATATGTACTCCTTGCAGTACCTTCCCGTGCGGAAGAGTACCTTCAATTTATTTCAATGTGGCAACGTCACTTATCACTTCCTAAGATGAGCTCATGAAGTCTTTATACGTGTGTGGCATTGAGCTAGTATACTAAGGAGATGCTATGTAGACATTTAGTCCACAAATTTTAGCATTTTCAAGAGTTTCACAGTAACTAAACTACAAAGTAATTAACTAACACACATTTGAATGTGGTCCACCACGCTTTCCACATTATGTTCGTAAATTTTCCTGAGGTATCGCCGGCTTACGGCGAGAAAAAATTAGAAAATTTCCGATGTAGGGGTTTGGCAGAAATATGATTATGAGTTTATTTTTATGGATAGGGCTATTATTTTGAAATTATGGAATAGTTATTTTGTAATCATTTTTCTACGAAACCCCATAAAATTCTTTGACTGAATCTAGAGCCTTAAGAATCAGATTTTAAGCTCTTGACTAGGTTTTTTTGCCATGTTTTTCCCTAGTCCTTGAACAGAATTGTTAGAGCTCGACAAAAAATAGATTAATATACGAATAATTCAAATCATTTTAATTTTTATAATTGTATTAAACCAATATATCCTTCATTATTATTTGCGAATGTAATTAAAACTCGATATATCAATGAATTTTTTGTTTTTTAGATATTTTTGTTGATAGACATGGCCATTTATATGATTAGTATTTTGACACATATTAACAGCATTGCTGTTGAAACGCGTCGGTGTTTTAGTTACAACTTGTTTGGTGTTTAGTGGGTTAAAGTGTTTAGTGTTCTACTTCTGCACCAAGAGATCCAGTGAAGAACTTCACATATTATATGTTCTGGAATAAATTGGTATTTAATTAATTGTTGTTTTATTGACCTATAAGTGGAAATATTTCAGAAATTGAAAGATAAGTACAGAAAGGTCACAAAATAGATATATTAACTGAGGTAATACCTGCAAATCGAATGAATTAAATACAATTGTTAAATGAATGAAAGACTATTTATTCCAAAGATCTGTTTGAATCATTCTAAAAGTCCTTCTAAAACCACTTCGTTCGATCTTTCAATGATCATCAATTTTTTGTCTAAGACATATTAGCAGTAATAAATTACATCTAACTCTCAAAAAATAATCCAAAATTTTTGAGACATAGAGACAAATCAACCAAAATATTTTGCTGTTGTAGTAAACAATGAAGCAAAATACATACTTAACTTACTTTTAGTAGAAATAACAAAATTATTTAAACCTATTGAACAAAACACTGTTGTAGTTGGACTTGGGCAGATCTCATATGCAAGAAATGAGGTTGGTTCTAACCTCTTATAAACAGAAATTTCTTATCCTTACATACAAACCTGCCAGGCGTTATTAGTTTTCAACAGATTCTGTTATGAAAATAATGCCAGAACTTCCAGGTATTGGTGCTGCTGACTTTGTTACAAAGTTATTGTTAAACAAAACCTACGACCAGATGATCTGTTTGTACATCCAATTAGTGCACGCGTTCCACCTTGTCGAACAAGCCCTAAATTACCATAATCTACATAGGAATAATAAGCATCGAGTTTAAAGCGGTACTTTGAAATACACGAACGTGATTAACTAGATGCTTTCCGAACTTTTTATTTTTGCTTATAATTAGGCGCTTCTTCGTTTAAATTTGGGAAATTATTCTTGCTTGCTTCTGTACAAGATTTTGGTTGTCAAAACTGTAGTCAAGCAACTTTAACAAATATCATGTGCAGCTAATTCTTTTTGCATATTTATTTTAATAATATGTATAACTCATCTTAAAATAAATTGATTGGTAGATCAATTTTTAATGTGTAGTTTTAGATTGCACTGTGACAACTTTAAACGATAATTTCTCAAATAGCTGGAGTTGATAGGAACAAAATAGATAGTATACAATGAGAAAGTCGCACAGATATAAATGAAGCGAATTAAAGCGCTCGCCTGATTTTTAATTAACTCGAATACTACTGGGGAGAACTGTAACAATACATCATAATCAACCCAGTTCGTATGCCGTTGGCAGAATTACTTGAGTGAGCTAAAAATGAAACAGTTTATAAACTTTGTTAGCTGTTAATAATGTGTCTAGACATTTTAAATGTTTTAATACATACATTTTCTACCTATTACGTATCCTGCTGCGCTGTTTCCACTCCATTTCTGTGAAATGTGTGCCGGCGAATATATGAAACGGACAGGAGTGAAAAACTGGGATAATGTATTATATGAGTTTAAATTTTTTGGACTAAAACAGATGCGATGTAGTACTAAAATGTTTTAAATATAATGGAGATAGCTAAAATAGATTTAGGAAACCGTCAGTGCCACTATCAAAATCTAATTGATGCTTTTAAAACTTTTGGAAATATACAGTAAAATTTCTATAAACTAATCAGCAGGCAAGCGATGCGTTGTGTGTACACATACGCTAACTTTCTCTAAATCTTTTTATTACCCAAACATTTTTTATTCTTCTAGAGTGAAATAAATATTTAACTACAAAGATGACTTTATACTTGCACTTTATTTCCCAACGTAATTACTTAAATCCGACAGACACTTTCAGAGCAATAGCTTTTATACAAAGTTGGTGATCACAATATTAGATTACTCCACTCCTATGTATTTCTAGATGTTCTGTTCAATGATCAGTAGAGCGGTTCAGTCGAAATGATAACTATACTAGACATATCGGTTCTGGCAGAAGCGTTCAAGATAACCGCATTGAAACCACAAGAAACAGGGACACTACAGCAGTTTACGTTAGAAACAATTTAAAGGAGGTAGGTGGAATAGCAGTTCGTGAAAGAATAGTGAAAAGAAAATGGCAGGTATATGGATTGACTACTAGAAAACTTGCACATGACTCAACATCACTTAGAGCAAATGTGGTTTGGTAGTGCACATCGAAACTGGGTTAATGAGGAATGAGATACTACGATAAGTCGATATTTAATCTTAGCTCTCTTGACTGACGTCAAGGAATGTGTTAAAGCTTAGTTTCAGAGGTCAATCGGTTAAGGTTATGGAAGGTGGTATCCTCGAACCACACGTTGTTCCCTTTGCCCCCGACATAGATGGAGTTGATTTTCAAGTTGTCACTAGTGTCACTTCATTGACAATTAAATGCGATAAGTCACATGAATCTTAGTTGATGTATGCTATACCTTGTTTTTCAGATGGACAAAATTTAAAATCGCCCGCCAAAATATAGGCTTACGATTGGTTAATTGCCAGGCATGTTGACACTGCTCAAATTTCGTCGTTCTACTTTAAATTAATGAGAATGCTCAATTTTAAGTAAGTTTTGGTATTAAATTATTTAAATGTTTTATATACTGTTTATTTATTTATAGGTATTTAAGACGTAACCGCAAAAGTATGCTACATGAACGTGAAGACATTGTTTTATGGAGACTAAGATATTTATCTTCGATTAAAAAATATAGAACTGAACAACGTCCAATAGGTATATTGTTAGATGAAACTTGGCTTAATGAAGGACGCACAAAAGCAAAATTGTGGGTAGATGTTAATGTTACAACACGCAGACAAGTATTTATAGATGCTGTAACAACGGGTCTAAAAAATCCTGTTGGTAAAGATAGACGCTTAATTATTTTACATATTGGTTCGAAAAATGGTTTTGTTGACGAAGGTTTGTTGGTATTTGAAGGAAGAAAAACAGCTGATTACCACGATGAAATGGATGCAGATGTGTTTGAGAGATGGTTCAATAATATTTTACAAAAATTACCTGAGAATAGTGTCATTGTAATAATAATATCCATTTAATAATATCCATTTAATATCCAACAGAATACAAAAATTCCACTTACAGGATATAACAATAAATGCAAATAAACTAATAACAATCAAGTAGTGCAGACAAAGTACCACAATAACAGCACCATCCTAAAAATAACACCACCATATTAATAATTATGTATAGCAGAGAAAGTAGCATCAATGAGAAATCACTCAAAACGCTCAAAAAGCACAGACCTAAGCTCCCTCCCGGTACAAGATCAGATGTCAATGTCCTGAGAGATCAAGTTAAAGTTATAAGACATAATGTATAGAGGTGACTTGGTTAGTACATTGGTCCTGGAAGTCGGGCACCAGAGGGTCATATCTTGCCTCGTTGGAATATAGGGAACCCTAAACGTTATCTGTTCCAAGAGCGCTGGGCAATCAATTTTATTATGTAATATATTGGTTATGTAATTGTGTCAAACTAGCAATTATTCTTCTACTACTTAAAGATTTTAAATCGAATGTTTGCAAGAGCAGTTGGTCATCATAACCTCTAGTTGGAAAGGTACCATGATATTTAAAAAAAATACTGAACTCTCTCACTGTACAGGCACTGCTGTACATGAGTAGTATATATGGGATACCACACGAGAGATGCATATTCCAATTTGGAACGCACAAAAGAAAAGTAAAGAGATTTAAGCACATTTAGGTTAGTGAATGATTTTGTAATGCGCTGTATAAAACCCATCATTTTAAGAGCATGTGTCGCGGTACTGGTGATGTGTTCAGTGAATGTTAGTTTACTATCGTAGCGTACGCCAAGGTCTTTGGTAGTATCGAGCCGTTTAATGATTTGATTTTGTAAAGTATAATTATAAACAATGGGATCCAATTTTCTAGTATAAGTGACAATTGCACATTTAGAAATATTAATATTCAAGCCGTTTGTTTGACAGCACATCTGAACATTATCTAATTGAGTCTGCAATTTATGACAGTCAGCCACAGAGTTGATAGCGACAGATACTTTTAGATCATCAGCAAAAGTTCTTTGTCACAGTCGATCACCTCTACAACATCATTTATGAACAATAAAAATAGTAGTGGTCCCAAATTTGAACCCTGTGGAACGCCCGAGCAAGCAACATATGGTTCTGATTGATAACCGTTATACGACACATATTGAACACGGCGGTCGTGATAAGATTTCAGTAACATTAATAGAGCATCATCAAATCCAAACGAATCAAGTTTTTTTATTAAAATTTTGTGATTAATGTGATCGAAAGCTTTGGCTATATCAGTATAGATAACATCCATCTGACCTCCTCGATCAACAACGCTAGCTGTTCTGCGCATCGACGGCACGGTAGGGGTTAACATCAGACCACCAATGTTCATTGTGTCGGTTAAAAATTCCGGCACTGCTAATGTATACTTCATCCGTCCAACTAATTTTTCTAAAAAATGATGGATCCTCCTGAATTTGTTGAAGATACCAATTGCAGAATTCTAAGCGTCGTTCGGGATCAGTCAATAGGAGTTGCTGTTTGTTTCCTCACTTTGTATGGCCTAAACTTATGTTTCTTCAAAACTGATAACGCACGTCGTCGTGATATACCCAATTCCACTTCAATTTGACGGCTTGAGATTGAAGGATTTGCCACTGCCATTCCAATAACATTGACCGTAACTTCCTCAGTATCTTCCTTATTATAATTCTTCGATCTTGATTTGTTGAATGTTCCAAAATTAATGAGATTATCTATCAGTGTTCCAGAAATAGATTTATTAGGTTGCCTTCTTTCCGGGTAACGATTAAAATATGTTTCACATGCAGCTTCAGCATTATTATTATTGAGACTAAAGCATTCCAACATATCATACTTTTCGTAATTTTAAGCCATCGCGAATTTATAATTTTAAGGTGAAGCAACAATCAAATAATCAACTTAATCTATTGATACTATTTATAAACCTACTGACAGATTCATGTATGTTGAATGACACACGCCTACTAACAAAAAGCAATGACATGATGAAAATCAATGGAAAATGTTAATTTTTTGCTATAATACAGTGAAAACGAACAA
This sequence comes from Holotrichia oblita, assembly GCA_023690525.1. NCBI lineage: Eukaryota > Metazoa > Arthropoda > Insecta > Coleoptera > Scarabaeidae > Holotrichia > Holotrichia oblita. Next base: position 45,470,886 of record CM043015.1, on the reverse strand, counting down.
ATAGACCCCACATGATATATATCTTTGAAATGGCCAAAAAATCCTCTTTTTAATGATATCATAGCCAACTATATGTTCCATATAAAAAAATACAACTTTATGTCCTACCTCGAATTTCGAAAATTTTTTCAAAAATTCTCTAACGCCATTGCATTCTAAGTAAAAAAGTGCCTGAAGAACGTAAAAGTCATTTTTGTCAATTTTCATAAATAGCCGAGATATCGTGATAAAACGAAAATGGGAATTTTCAAGGATAACTCGAAACCGAAAGCCGATAGCCAAATTTGGTTTTCACCATCATCCTCTTCTCGAAAAAACAGATCCAGGATGCGTGGTCCGTTTTTTGATACCTCTTATAGTTACCGAGATCCCCTATTAAAACATCGACATTTGCCCACCCTGTACATTGAATTGCCAAGACTCTAGCACAAGACTAATTTTGTCTAGCAGGTTTGAGGTTCTTTTCCACCCAGTAGTGACTGTTGTGACGAAGAACTCCATTTTTAGTGAATTTAGTCTCATCAGTCCATATCATTTTTTTTGCAAAATTAGGATATGGCTATTTAAAAAAATTTTATTCTGGACTGACGTTCTTTTATTTTAGATGTTGAACTCTGGAGTATTATAATGGATGGCATTTACTACTCAGAATTCTGGACACTGAAGTGCGTGTTCGCAGATGAGCTGAAGCATCTCGCCACTGGATGTGCGGTAAAACACGCTAAGCTATTAATTTCTGCTTCTTTGTTGTCGACAATGGGTTTCGTATGTGTAATGTTTTTTAGAATTATTTGTATCTCTTTAAGGTAGCGTGAAATACAAAATATATCCTAGCCTAAAAAGAGAGGAAAACACTACAATAACATTGAATCGATCCACTTGCATCGTTTTGATTTACTGTGTATCTCCCTCTCGGCATTATACACATACTTTCGTCAAGATACACCCTTGCGTAAACTTTAAAAGTGCTTTCATATTTCACCATGTTAACAGAAAAAAAATGCTCAGCTAAAAGTCTATTTTGTCGCATATAATAAAGTGATTGCCGTAAGCATCACCCAACCACTCTTTACTTCCTCTATGTAAAGGAGGAAAAAAAAACCATAGAGAAACACCAAAGAGTTTCGAGAACGGGGCGTGGTTATGAGGGGTGCTCGTAAAATTTTATTGGCGACAGCGAAGGGCATAACCATCAGTGATTGTCGGGCGTAAAAGTTCGCCGCATAGGAAGAGCAGCTGATGTACGATGATGCTTATGGGTTAATGGCGATATATGGGCATACATATAGAGCAAGATTTGGCAAAAGCGCGCTTGTAATTGAATTATTAATAATACACAGGTAGCGTTTACATCATTGAGAGACGTTAATGACTATGATGGGGGTAGATAGCGACGCTAAATGTGTATGCTGTGAGATTTAAGTACAGGATCTAACGTATTTCGCACAGAGAGACTTATTGAGTTAATATTATAATCCGATGAAAAGTTTAATGCTTCCTTTATGATGATGATGCAGAGGAGATTTTTCTTGCAAACATATTTATACCTGTCGCACGCTATTAGTTAATAGTATTAAGTGTGATAAGACGACAACTCATTCCCTCTATAATAAAGAGATAAAACAGTGGTACCTTATTTAGCATGAGATCCTAAATTACACCATCATATTCGAATATAACTTATTGAAGTAGCGACTAAAAAGATTATGTTTCGGTAGTCCATGTCGTCCAATAACTATGCAAATTACGCCATCATCTCTCCACTTCTATCGGCAGCCAATTCGAAATAAGCTGATCCCCACGTCTACTTGAAGATATCCTACCGTTCTCCAATAAACAAGAGCTAATACTCAAATCGTTCTAGTAATTCCCCGATTTGTTTAAATAATCCCACTAAGTACAACGGATAAAACTTCGGTCTTTAGGCGTCAGGAGAGATTTAAACTTGCCATTTAATCCCTACGGTTGGATAGGGGCACGTGCGCGTAAATAAATATGGCGACCTGCCTAACGGTAAGCATCCCGATGTATATACAGGAATATACATACGTGTCTGAAAGCGAGTGCAGTTTAGATATAGTCCATTTCAAATGTTAAAAAATAAAATTAATGATATTTTTCGTTTATCTTATTAAAAACGTGGGTATCTAGTAGTAATCATCCCATCATCCCATTATCCCTAAATGGTCTCGCAACTTCGAGTTTATTTAAGATACATTAATACTTGGAAACTTTGCTTTCAAACATAGAAATTGTTTTAATTTATATCCTACACCTCCAAGAAAAATTCAGTTCGTCAGAAATGTCTACAAATAAATTTGAATTATTGCATGACCTGCATATGACGTGCATCTACCTCTTTCATGATTAATAATTAGTATATAATAATAATTACAGTTGCCTTTACTGTATTAGTATCGAGCACATATTTGGAATTGTTTTGTTGATTCCTGAGGTGATGTTCTAGCTAACAATAAGCGAGCTTTTTCAATCATTGCTGCAAATTCTTGGCTAATATAGTACCTACATGTCTGTGTAGAAAGTTTTCTCTTTATCTAGTGAGATACCTATAAGGTTTTGAACAACAGATTTTGATACACAATTGAATGTATCATCGAATTACTATCTATAGTGTTAGAGGTACAAACACTGTAACGTGAAGAATATAGGTTAAAAAGTTTTCTGCAGAATATATGCCGTTTATTTCTCATATATTGGTAGGATGCCAAACGTCCTGTAAAGGACATTATCAGGAAAGTTCCACACACAAGATTCTGTGAAATATTCTCTTTCTTTACCCAGCAATTTTATAATCTACCACAACGTAGGTATTAACCTACGTTGCTTCAGTTCCTTTGAATTACTATTTTGATCTGAATTATAACTCACAATGAAATAAGAATAACTAACTTTGGAACTTTGAAAAGTTAATGTACTTAACTAGCAAAATAATAAATGCATTGACAAGTTCTAGTGTCTTGTTTTACCAAAGAAAGTTAATTAGGACCAAATATGTAGACTGCATCAGTTTTTCGAAATGCTAACAAAATCTATTAATATCCTCAAAGATGAACCAACCTCCCTGCAGTACCTATCTAAGCACCGAACAAAACTTGTGTCATTCGTCCTGTTGTAGTCATTGTGTACAGCTTTAGAAGTAAGCTGAAATTGTCTACTGTTACCAGGATGTGTAGAACCTGTCTGAGATCCTTGCTTCTCCCTAAGGCTGGATGAGACACTCTTTAGTCTTCTTCCCTCTTAATGAAAGCGGTCCAATCCGACCACGTAACTGGAAATGATAAACGGGCTACAGAGGTGGTGGTTTGACCTTAGGTTAGCGTTGTTAAAGGTCCTCCAAATTATGCCGGGTCTTACTAACGGTGGAGACTTGTCAGGATCCAACTCCGCAAGGTGTTGAATCAGCAGATTCTCAAACCGATGGGGCCCCTTTAAAGGTAGATCTAGCCAGCGTGCTCGCGTAAGTAGGTACTTATGATTGGGATATCTAGGTCTCGGTGAATTTGCTCGTTGATAACAAACACCATTTTGGAGCACGTTCAACTTCTGCGTTTGAGTTTTCGAGGCGTTGAGTCATGTCAATGACCCATACGTTAATATCGGCATGAGAAATGTGACGTAAAAAGAGCTTCTCCAGCACCATCTGGTGTTAACTTCTGCCTAAAATCTATTACAGGCGTTTTGTATTTTCTTTGTTAAGCCATAGCTCACTTGGACATGAAAACCTCTGCAAAGATTCTTCCTTATTCCAATATGACCGTAATTTAAATGTATCCCTGCTAAAACGTTGACTATTAAACTTGATTACTTAGCAAGTTTTCATATAAATATGGCAATTCGGAATTTTTATTTCATGGATGATGTTGTCGTTAGAAAAAGCAAAATGTTCATTGTCTGTGTGTGACAAATTAGTCTGACACCACGTTATACTGCCTCATTATTATAACTCATTATTACAACTAAAAACACAATTCTGGAAATTTTTTGTAACGGTTTTATTTTGCAAAGTTCACATCCCTAACATGATCACCGTTTTCTTCTATACATTGCTGCAAACTGTTTCTGCAATTGACCATAACGCCTCTGAGTAAATCTTATCACATTTATTTCGTCACGAATTCTTTCGTTGAGTTCCAGAAGTGTTTCGGGACGCATATAGCACAGTTTGAGCTTTGAGAGTCCCGACAGAAGAAAGATGTTGCGGGCTATGCAATGCATGCTATGGAAACATGCACTATAAAAAAGAGCGATGCCGTCCTGTTTGAACCATATTCAATCTTGATCCATTCTTTCAAGTTCCATAGCCAGCATCTCAACCTACCCAAGTGAATTGATTGTAATGGTGTGACCGTTTACGTTAAAAAAGTATGACCCGATCACACCAAAACTGTAAACTCCACACCATATCGTGAGTTTTTGGTCATGAAGCGGGTGTTGGTGCATTTCTCTTGGATTGTGTTCCGTTCAGTAACGAAAGCTTTGCTTAGTAATGTATCTACTAAGATGAAAGTGAGCTTCTACAGAGATGATCAGTTTATCAAAAGTTCCTGCATTGTTGTTTAATATTTCAAGATACTGCCTGCAGAAATTGAGGTGGTTAAGTTTATCAACAGGGTTCAGCTTCTGGGCTATTTGTACACAGCAACCCCCTCAAAACCATTCAATCCTGTTGCCGGACCGTGTACAACTGAAGAAGTAGAAACTAAAAAACTGTGACGAGTAGTACAAACTTTTTGTTATAATTTTAATGAGAATATATCTTCAGTTTTAACTAACAGGTTTAATTAGGATTTTGTTACATTATATATAGGTACGAGTAAATGCGAAATTAAAGATATAAGTTTTAATTTGAAATGAACTATACTATTCGTATGTATGGAGCTTTTCCGAATCGAATATAGTTCAGATATGTCCGAATGCAAATGGCACTGCACTCTTATTGTCGCTGTTGACCCAATCGATGGCATACTCGTTTTTACAGAGCAAATACCCAGAAATTTTTGGTTGTTGTGTGCATACCTAGCTACTGCATGTAACCTAGTCCGTGTCTAGCGTAGCGCAAATTGGAAACGGTTGCATATATGCATGTGAACTGGTGTCAGATAATACCACGTGTCCATGGATGTGTATGGAAATTAGATTCGTCTGGCGGGATAATTCAATTTTTGCCCGATTTTTTTCGTATTTGATGGTCTATATTGTCGTGTTCAGACTGCATGAAAAACTAGAGCAAGCGAAATTAGCATAAGTAACATACTTTTACCATTCGGAATTGTACCACTTTCGAAATACTCAACATATTAGAATGATCTAATTATTTATTTATTTATTATGTATAATAGAAGTGATTTTAGTAAACTACTTCTGTATTACTGTGATGATTATAATTTAAATGTCTACGGAATTTGACTGTTTACTGTATGTTACTGCGGTATATTCTAATTACAACACTCCAGTATCACACCTTACTCATTATTTTCCATTAATTTTGACCTCGTGACTGGGTAAACCATCTTACGTTGGGATTAATTCCAATTTCGTAGAATTCAAAACCAGCTACATATAGTTTCGCACACGTAGAGCATAAACTCAACAAATCACGCGGCGATAAATTTGCAGTAGTTGAGCGAGCTCGAGTTCGCCGAACAAATCTGCAACATCTGTGCGTCCTCATTACAACTTAAATAGAGGATACACCACATATTACAAAATGGTAGCTGTGGCACTATACCTACCTAACGTGTATAAATATTCATACGCATGTCAGGGCCCTTAGGTGATTGTTTTGCAACAGTCGAGTTGTTCTAGCATAGCATTTCATGTACGGAATAGCAGTATATTGTAGTCATATTATGTATTTGCATGTACAACCACATTATATTTTATACGAATATGTATAACTCGTATACACTGCATACTGTTCGGTAGATAGGTCGGCGAAATTGCATTGCATGTTTTAATTCTCACGTATGTTGTTAGTAGTTGGGCGAGATATCGAGTAATTTCTCACCCATACCTCCGAACTCGAATATACACTGTATTTCATATAACTCGAGACGATCCAGTAAAATATTCCTATAGTAGTTGATCTAATATCATTCTCATGCACGTCTCTAATATAAAGTGATCGATTGAGCGTACCTTGAAAACTTGCGGCACGTGTATGGTGTGTCCTAAGATCTAAGAAATAGAGTCCCTCTCTTACTAGTTTATGGAGATCATAGCGAACTAGCAAAGTTGCCAAATAACTTTGAAGTCTATATATAATTACGGTTCAACGTGTACCTAATTATTCTGCATATAATCTAAAGCAGATTCCGCTCCGCGCAGTTGAAGATACAATTGCCAAGAGTTGTGACGAAATTAGAACAAGAGAGAGATATAAAGGAAGAATATGGAAACTTGGCTGTTGACGAACATGACAACGATTCAGAAGGGGAGGACGATGTAATAAGAAGTAGTCAGGGAATGAACTGGAAGAAACTATTTTTATCAGGCCCTAAAGCAAATTCTAGGCATACAAAACCAAAAACTCTAGCTTTTAATCGGTTTACGTCCAATGTTCCATACCAAACATTTTTCCATACCAATTTTTATTGCGTTAGAATTACACGATTAGATTATACATGGTGTGCTCGTCACTTTTTTTCCAACAGAAAATTCGCCCCACTACTTGACTTTCATCAATTTGCATTTGTTGCAATCTGCATGGCACATTATAGTATAATCGATATAAATTATTATTGATTATCTTTCAATTCCTGAAATATTTCCACTTATAGGTCCATAAAACATCAATTAATTAAATAATAATATTATGTTTTCGTTAAAAAGACTTCTTCAATCGAGGAAATTGACATTTAATATGTGGCCATTTATATTATTAGTATTTTGACACATATTAAATGTCAATTTCTTCCACTGAAGAAGCCTTTTTAACGAAAACAATATTATATGTTCAGGAATAAATTGGTATTTTATTAATTCTTGTTTTATTGACCTATAAGTGGAAATATTTCAGGAATTGAAAGATAAGTACATTAAGGTCACAAAATAAATATATTTATTATTATTGCTGTAATATTTCGTTCTGTAATCCAGGTTGTAATTTTAAACAGTTGATTTCTCCTGAAGATATAAACTATAATATCGAAAGCTAAAGAATGATAGTTTCATTATAATCGTACGTTTTCATTAAACACCACATACTAGAAAAAAACAATCGAGTAATAATATAAGGGAATATATTTATTGCAATCGATGGACATTCCATATATTAAATTTTGAACTTTACTGGAGCAAATAATTGCTGGGCCAACAAACCTGACGATATTTCTAAGGGAAATTTGACTAAGTATCAACAGTATTTACTAACGAGAGGACTTTTGGGTACTCTCAAGAAAAGCAAGAAGAAAGTACTCCTAGAATTCTTACCATACAAAACGAGATATACAAGCACATATGTTTTTAATGTTCAGGATGAGTGCTGCTTACTTTCATCTATGCATAATACAGATGACACTACAAAAATCTAGATATAGCGAGAATTAACGCCTACATTATATTTAAATTTAACAACGTCGACTATACAAATAGAAAGCGATATATTTTTAAAACACTGTTCTTGCTCTTAAGCAAGAACACTTGAAAGAAAGAGCGCAGATTCAAATACTCCTTAAAGATATCTATCACTAATTTGTCTAAGTTCAGACTTGTTAGAAATCCTGTAAAGCTTGGACTTGTTTCCTTTGTGGCATGTACAAAAATAGAACAAAGCGTGTCGGTCAAGTTTGTGCAAGAAACTTTGCAAGAATCATAGTTTCATAATTTCGATCTGCCTAAACTGTATTGAGCAACATAATGTGGAAATATTCTCGAATTGTCTGTTCTACCTCTGTAGAATAGTTTTCTTGTAGATTTTATACATTTTCTGTTACTCTTTTCTTTTTGTTTAACTAAAGGGAAAACAAAAAGTTAGGTTTAATTTTTGTATTCTAAATGAATGTTTAGATGCCAAACATAGAAATTTGTGCGTATGTTGGAGATGCTGCAGCGTGTTCGTTCCTGGAATTAGAAAAGCTACCACTCTCTCCCGTCCCGAAGGGTTACTATGGCAATTTATTTTGATGTAATATTAATCATTTAGAAGTATGGTCGGCTCATCGGTATAAGAAAGTAACTTTTAATGTGTTTACAACTATCGACTTCGGCAATCTTACTTAGCTTAATTAATATATGAATCTATTGGCCATATTAACTAAATATTAAAGCCCTATATTTTTAATAACTTAAATATATCTGGTAATCAATGTAACAGGCACAAATACGTTTTTAACTGCACTACTACCTCTTGTAATAAAACTGCCAAATATATTTTATTTTTTCTATTTTATATTGTCTTATTTAATTAAAGGGCCCGAATTTGTAGACAATGCGGCCCATATGTTTATAAGTAAGCCGTATCCGTGCAATAACAGTAAGAGGATTATCGCTGAAAGGAGTACAATAGTAATTGTAAACACATTAAAAGTTAATTTCTTATACCGAAGAACGGACTATACATACATATATGAAGACAAAAATAAAATAACGGACAAGTTTTCTTGGCCTTATAGAGAAGAATCATATACTTTTTTTCAATTTAATTGCAATATTTTTAGAAATTTTTAGAAATAGTGGATTATGTAAGAATAAAAATAATTCATTAAAATCTCATCTTAAAAATCCTGATGAAATAAATAATATTTTTGTTAATGCCTTTAACTTATATAGCACTACTAACAATATGTTAAACACTAATCAATTGGAATTCGTACATGTTGATGAGGATACGGTTAATAGATTTGTCTTTTCGATTAAGAGTAACGCAAATGACATAGACGGACTAAACATAAAATTTATTCAATTGTGTACACCATATCTTCTTCCTTTTTTGACTCACATAATTAATTGCTGTATAGAGACTAGTCGTTTCCCAGAGTGCTGGAAGCAATCTCTTGTCCGACCTCTTCCAAAGAAACCGAATTCTATGGTTTACGCAGATCTGCGACCTATTAGTGTTTTACCAGTGTTGTCCAAAATTGCTGAAAGAGTAATGGAGAGTCAGTTAAGGCAATTTGTACTAGATAATGATATTTTACCTTCTACTCAATCGGGATTTAGGAAGAACTTTAGTTGCAACACGGCATTACTTAATATCACAGATGACATAATTAGAGAACAGGATAAGAATAACTTAACACTTATGTGCTTGGTTGACTTTACGAAAGCATTTGATACCATTAACCATTCGCTAATGGCAGCCATATTGTCCCATATAGGTTTACTGCAAAGTTCTGTAAATTTATTATACGATTACCTCGTTGGAAGAAAGCAATGCGTGGTGGTCGATAGTCATGTATCTAATTTTGTATACACAAGTTCTGGCGTCCCACAGGGCTCGATACTTGGCCCATTACTGTTTTCTACCTATACTTCTGCGATGACTAACTGTTTTACCTTTTGCAAATGTCATTTTTATGCAGATGACACGCAGGTTTATTATTCTTTTCCAGTATCCCAGTTAGATGTAGCATGCCAACGTCTAAATACTGAGCTGTCTAAGCTTAGCGAATTTGCCAAATGTCATTCACTACATCTTAATCTGAAGAAAACCGATCTAATTCTTTTTGGTCCGAAAAAAAATAGACGCGACAATGATCTCCGCGCTAAAATCAATATTTTTGTTGAGGGTGAAAGAATCGAAATTAAAGATAATGTTAAGAGCTTGGGTGTATTGTTGGACTGCGACTTGAATTTTAAGGAACATATTAAGGTTTCCCTACAGCGTGCTTATTCAGCTTTAAAGCTTTTATATGTAAACAGGGCTCTCTTAAATGTCATGACTAAAAAATTACTATGTGAAACCTTAGTTCTTGCGCAGGTAGATTATTGCGATTCCTTATATCAGGCATCTATATCCTACGAGAGTGCTCGTAAACTACAAAAATTGCAAAACTCATGCATACGGTTGATATATGGAATTAGACACACATAGGCTGTATGATTTGAGGTGGTTGAACATGAAAAACCGGCGCCTATTACACTCTGCCACATTATTTTACGCAATTGTCCTCACAGGAAAGCCGCCATATCTCTATGAGAGACTTTCTTTTAGAAGTGATATGCATAACCTGAATATCAGGTTTAAGGGCACCGTTACTCCTCCAATTCATCGATCTGAAAATTTCAAAAAGTGTTTTTCGTACCAAATATCGCACATTTATAATAACATACCACAAGAATTTAGAACTCTGCGGTCTGCCGCCTCCTTCCGTCGTAAATTTTGTCTCCATTTGTTCCTAGCGCAAGTATAGTGTTGCTTTTGTGGGAACTTGGTTTTTTTTATGTTGTATTTAAGATTTATATTAAATTATGGAAATACACTCATTTTTAGTAGAGGCAACTACTCTCTCTCTTTAGGTTTAGGCTTTAGGTTTAGGTTTTAGGTTTAGAAAATGGTTGAGTGGAAGAGCAGATGCCAACTTTTAGTGACGCATCTGAACTCCGCCATATTTCCTCTTATCAATAGTATTAATATAGAAATACTGTTGATTTTTTGTTATATATACTGGAAATAAAGACGCTATTATTATTATTATTATTATTATTATTATTATTATTATTATTATTATTATTATTATTATTATTATTATATTTACTCATTGGTTTAAATATCAAATGGTAATTCGTTGAATAGCTACTTCTTATCCAAAAGATTTCACACTAAAACGACAACCTCTTCGTAGATCAAAAGGCGGTTTAATATCATAATAATTAAGAGATAAAGCTTATTTCCAGTCAGCAGACTTTGTAGCTAAGAGAAATTACGGTTAGTAAGCAGGCAACAACCACGTAACTCCGTTGCAAATTCAACTACTAACAGTTTGGGCAACCTTCCAGCCCTATTGCAACAGAAAATAGAGGTGTTAGTAGCAATAACAGCCAAACTGTTTAGGCGAATTTATATCCACCAAAAGTGGTGGAAAAGGATCGCTGAAAATCACATAGGAAGAGAATATATATCTGTGCCTCTTAATTGGAACCAGTATGACTACCAAACATGCGAATTCACAGAAATAACTCTACAGAATCTTAAGAAACAAAATGAGGTAATGTTCGTAAATCAAACGACAGCGATGTATGCGTTTATTTATGAAGAAGATGTTTGTGATAATACGTCCTTTAACTTTATAATAAAGGATAAAAGATTTGTTCATTAAATCTTCGCAACAAAAGCTTCGAAGCAAAACAGAGAGAACTATTTTTAACTGAAAAAATGGTTACTTAGAACCCTCATACAAAGACCAGTAGGTAATTAAAGTTAATTTCACAAATCGCTAATATGACTGATTGTTACAAAAGCCGAACTATTCATGGTCACATGAAGAAAAAAAAAATATTCGGGACTGGAAAACATTCATACCGTGTCGATTTCCTTTTCTACCTACAAATTTAAAAATGGTCGAACTATAATATTTAGCAGCTCTTACATTTTTTATATTATTTTATCTAAATAGTAAATGTCCAAACTTTCGTGCGCAATAGTGTATGTATGTATATTGCAAAAGGTAAAATTAGTCTGCGGCTCGTAAAACTTATCGGGCTTGTGTGTTATAGCAAGTGCAAATTTATGAGTACATAAATAGGAATTTGAAACGTAATTGTTTCGTAGATTGAATAAAAGCACTGCTTGCATGTTCGCTGACGTAGATTTGTAAGAGATTATTAAAATACTACAGCACAGTATTTTAGAACTAGAGAGAACTAGAAGCAGTGCACTTTTCTGACTAGTCCCCAATCTTAGTCGAATCTACATTAATTTTACAGATTTCCTCGCGTAAATAAAGGAGGTCAAAGATTTTCAATAGTTCTCTCGTTCCTTCACCGTGACAACTCAGTTCAGACGAATCGAAGTCCAGCAACTGAGATTTACTTAACCTTATTTGCAGTTATCAATCAGCGTGAAGGAAGCCAGCGTACGACGGTATGGTAGGGAACTGTCGGGGAAGTCGACGATTTGCGTTAGCATTAGTACTTAGGCGTTATCCTCTCTGCACGACGATGAAATATATGCGGCCCGAGCAGATTAAGTCGGTTTAAGATATATGGCCACGAAATAGGAAAGAACGGAAAGGATATTATTAAAACGAGCCTATTCGTCAACCGAGATTTTTTGCCGGTGCCTTTGAACGCTTCTTTTTCCTGATCTTTTAAGTTATATTGATTAATGTGTAGAGTTTGGTTCAACGTTCACTGTATACGTTTCGATAGAAATGACTGGGGTGAATGAGACTGATTTTTGTTGATTTGAATTATGAGAGTCGAGAAAGTAATCTATCTGAAATAATTATCGAATTTATGAAAACGACAGTTTTCTTTTTGACAAGCTAAGTTCAATTACCTTTGTGAGTTAAGGAAGGGAAGGAAAGAGAAACTCCGTAAGCTAAGTGTATATTCATAGCAAGAATATGAATTTGTTGTAACTAATTACGGGTTTATAAGTATTTCTTATTACGTTCTTGTGTTGACCTGCACAAGTTAGTTAGTGACGATAAAAGCTCGCGTTGTCGAGGCAGTAAATATACAAGGTACCACGTTATTATGATTATCTTCCAAAAAATTAAATCCTCTAAGTGTAAAACTCATGTAACTGTTCACATGAAGTAGATGAATACGTTCTTCAAAATTTGTAGCCAATTCTCCGCGTCATCAATTGGAGCGTGCTCCAAGATCCAAATAGCAAATACATGTGATTCTCAAGATTCAATCCGTCTGACAAGATTATTTTCTCAAAATTCTATTGAGCTCGCTGGAATATTTTCATTTAGCCTAACAATATGTTTGGCAAAGCGAACAAATACTACTACTTCTCGTCGTGACTAATATCCAGAACAGTTTGGATTAAGTGCCAATTTCAAGTATTTGATCAAAAGTAGATTTTGATCAAAAGAAACACAAACTTGATGAATTGCGTTTACACAATCCATTGCCAAGAATGTAAAACATGCTTTCCGATTAAGTTTAGAGAACGTATACAGTTTCCTAGAGGTTGCATTATAAAGCAGATTTTTAGGTAACGTCTGTGAAAGAAAGTGCAACTTATTGTATCAGATAATGGGCGTTCAATCTGGGCAAGATAAAGTAAATCTGCACTAGCGTTTTCGGCTTCATTCTGTTACCTAAAGTGTCATCTATTGGTTTTGGTCATAACTAGCAATCTAAACTTGCGTTCCATGCTGAATCAGTTGCTGGGATGTTGAAAGCATTGCAACGGCTTTCGCTGATAAAAGCGCATTTTAAATGTAATTTTATATTTAAAACAATTCTCATTCTTTCGTAGTAGTCAGCTTAGTATTGTCTTTTACTTTTGCTAACGAAATAGTGCACTTTAACATAAGTGACTCCTTATAGGCGTAAGGAAATATATTATGGGCGCGAGAACTTTAAAACTAAGTGGGGATAATAAGGTAAAGAGAATCACTGTGTCCTTGTCTACTTCTTGTTCGGTGAGGGTTTTATTCAACTTTTTTCCTATGGCACATAATTATAGAAAGAAGCCAAATGAAGTTTTTTAACAGTGCAGTGTCACATTAGTGTTACATCCAGAAGCAATCATTTGTTTAACTTGACTTTTTGGCAATATGATGACATCTGCAAGAACTTTTATTAACATGTAACACAAAAAAAATAATAATGTGTCTGGCAATCCCGTAGCTGAGTACAGTCCTGTACACGTCTAGGCATTGCCAAATTAAATGGCCAATATCTGCTTGTGGCACCTCGTTCCATGCAACTTGAACTTCGTTGATTAACTGCGCCAAAGTTTGTGAAGGATGGTGCAAAGTGAACAGTCTCCTCCCCATGATATCCCACACATGTTCGATGGGGTTTAAATCCGGGTAACGGGGTGACCACGGCAAAACATTAACGCCTGCTTCTTGGAGAAAGTCCATAGTTCGACGAGCAATATGGGGACGTGCTTTGTCTTGCTGAAAGAGAACATGTGCACGGCCATCTAGATAAGGCAGTAAACTGGTTTGTAGAACATCATCAAAATAACGCGCAGCTGTCAAATTGCCTGGAATAAATAGAAGTGGTGATGGGCTACCATAAGCAATAGTCCCCCAAATCATTACTCCAACAATCTCGTAGAGCTAGTTATCTGAAGCGCTTATCTTGACGCTCTGTGGTACGCCTTGGTTGACCAGTTGGTTTTCTTAGTGTTCGTCTACTTTCTTCTGTCCACACACGACACTCACGCATTGCCGTCAGTGTAGAACAATTAAGACGACGGCCAATTTCGCGATAGGACAAACCAACATCTCGATAGGCAACAATTCTACCCCTGTCAAAGTCACTAACACGGTGATAATTTGGACGTCTTCGAACTCTAGGCATTTTGTTGCGCTTAACACTTGCAAACGGACACGCAATAACTAAACTTTTCTATATTAGTTTCAGGATGACTCAACATGACTCACTTCGCGAAAAGTAAGATAATTTTTTTGTTTCTTAAAAAAATATCATTGATAAAAAGTTGACATTTTCATGCCAGAAAATCGAGCTGAACAAATTACTCCTTCTGGGTGTAACACTTCTAATATCAATGAGTATAGAAATCATCTAGAAATGACCAGTTGAAATTAGTTTCTAATGAAAACTAGGAAACGCACTGAACGTGGCTTTAATGCTACTACAGTTTACGGAATTTCACCCTCTAGGTCTCTTACTCTTAACTATTTTCCTCCTCTTTTATAAAGGGAAATCCACCAGATTCAGCAAGCTTGGGCAATGGATGGACTTTTCAACTACATGAAACCCAGCAAAAGTAACCAAGTACTGTTGGTCGCTAATAATCTTAGCAGTTACAAATCAGTACCTATAATTGAGAAGAAAAGAGAGAACTATGTGATAGTGACTTGTCTAACACTGCATACAAATGATAGTGGACAACTCCTTCGTTGCACCGCCTATGGAACTCACTTCACGAGTCTCCTTACACTACAACGTCATATAAGGCAGGCATTTTTACGAAAACATCTATCCACATTCCTACCATGACCAATTTTACAGCAATTTTGAAGCCTCTGGTTAATACCCGATTACCTTTAGAAAGGAAATTTTTTACCTACAAAGGTTATAAATACTTCAAATCAGGAAGAAATCTAACCTACGTGAAACGGAAAATCTCTAAGTAGAGTAAACTTTTCACTAAACACGACATATAAGATCCACATATTAAAGTCATGTTTCGTTTATGAGCATTTCAATTAAAATTTGCATTACACCAAAGTCAAATTCCTGTAAAAATGAAAGGAAGAAATCAAAAACGTTAATAAAATACATCGTCCTAATCTAGATCAAAAGTTTGAAGACAAAATTAACTAAAGACATACTTCGAAAGGGGGATATGATTGTTGCTATTGTTCAAGTGGAACACAAGAGATGATAATGATGATGATCATGGTGGTGAAACCATACACATTAATTGCAAAAGAGAATATAGTTGTTTCTTTGGAATTATTGAGTCAAAGCTTTACCAGATGAACAAACGAAAGATAGAATAACCTGTCATACTGTCGGAATAATTATTCACTTTTCATGGAGTACGTTCTCTTTCCAATTAATCCCCTGATATGAATGATTCTTTCTTCTGACTTAATAGTTTCATAGCATCCACATATGTTCAGTAGCTACGCCATAGTACCCTTTAGTTAACTGTTGTCAAAATCCTTTGACACTCATTCAGACCTCTGTAAATGCGTGACTAGTATTTGGTTTCAGCAATATTCCCATGTTGTAATTGGAATTATTAAAGAATATTTTATTACCGCAAAGAATATCATAGGAACAACATTATATCGATTAATTAAAATTAATTCAGAATTATATTTATTTTCTCCACAATGTGCACGCGTTCGTGGAATAACTCTATTTGTTCTACACGCGTAAATCCTCGAGGATTAGGTGGTATATCTTTTTTTCGCCCCATTCCAACGTCATCACGCAACAGTCGAGAAGGCGTTCATAATTATGATTGATCGCCGCAACTTCGCAATTAGCCGTTAATTATCGATTAACGACGTGCGAGAGATCGAATGCACGGACCTTTCTCGTTGGCCAATCATACTGTATTAAAACGCGAACTGGCCTAATACGAAAAGTTGTTTATCTGTCACGCATAATTAATTAATTCCGTTCTGGTCTCGTTCATATATTCGGACGATTTAGTTAGTGCGGAAATGGGGAACGGGCATGTGAATCGAAAATGGAGTTATAACATAGATGATTCAGTGCTTACGGAAATACAAGATGAACTGTTAGATACGGAAATCAGTTTTCTGATATTACCTGTTATATTTGGGTAGATTCCGCGAGAGATGGGGATCGAATTAAGCAAGAGCTGTGTAAAACATTAGAAAGTCGAGGAATAGGAGCTAATAGACCGAACAAAGAACGTCTTAATGATTACCGTAAACGTGGAGTAACATCTTTACAAGATGACTGAAAATAATCCCATGTTTTGACCAGTAAAAAATATCTTTTGTTACTGTTCCCCTATCTTCTAGTATTATTGATCAGAAGTTGGTAAATTGATGTGGACTGTGTGTTAATTGAATCAATCCTAGAATCACGAGTAGACATGCGGATAAAAAGCTATCTCTTTCGTAGATCTTGATTAATTTTTAGTTTATAGTTTTGAAGAGTAACATTGTGAAATATGGTAATTGATGTGTCAGTATTCCGCGATTCCAATTCAAGCGGCTGAACAGTTGCAATTGAATCAGCGAATCAGAGCGAGATAGACGTAGATATTGTCGCGGACAGCACTTGTCACTGATTTTAACATCACAATAGGCGTTGATAATGTAAATTGGGAACTAAAGCAGTTACGAGCGGAGGCGGTCGGAACCATTGGTAGTTCGCTTTGTTTTTCAGCAGCAGCGGTATAGTTCGTCATCAGGCGCGGGGGCGAAAAGAAGAACTTGAAATCAGATTGTAATAACTGCGGGCGAAATAAGTAGGGCATGAAGATATTAAGATGCTTTACCGCAGCGGAAATATAAAAGTTGGGACAAATTAGTTCGTCCAAGTTTCACGTTCTCGTAGTTTCCCTGTTTCGTACTTCGATACAAATAGAGAAATAATTTTTAGATTTTGCGATCTTTTATTGTAGACTGTTGTGTGCAGCTTTCAACTTGATTTATTCTAAACGAATTAGTTTTAGGAATATTTGTA
The DNA here is from genome assembly GCA_023690525.1 of Holotrichia oblita. NCBI lineage: Eukaryota > Metazoa > Arthropoda > Insecta > Coleoptera > Scarabaeidae > Holotrichia > Holotrichia oblita. Next base: position 45,453,588 of record CM043015.1, on the reverse strand, counting down.
CATTAGATTTTGGCTCCAATTATTACAAAATTACTATATCTTTGAAAATGAACTCATAGGTTTTATACTTCGTAGCTATGTGCACGATGTAACAATTTCTGAAGCTTTTGTTTTAATAAATTTTAATTTGTGAACGCTTCCGTAGGTAACTGCAGTGTTTGCCGAATTCTAACTCAAATCTTTCTTCCACCACTAGAGGGGAAGACATAATCGTGGAACACTTCAAGGCGGCGTTTGCTCGCCTTTGATGTGGAGCCTGGTAGCGGATGAGCTGCTTAACAGGCTGACTGCTTTCGGCGTACACTGCATAGGATATACCGATGACATTGTTATAATAGCAAAAGGCAAATTTGAGGGAATTCTTTGTGACCTGATACAAACAAGTCTTAGAATCACTAGCGAATGGTGTCGATCAGTGGGGCTGAGCATTAACTCAGCAAAAACCACAAATGAAAGATATAGGTACGTCTAGATACAGCAGTAATCGAATGCCAAACAGAAGTCAAATATCTAGGAATAACACTGGACAAAAAACTTCTGTGAAGAGCTTTAATGATATGCCGGAATTTAGTATGCAAAACATGGGGTTGTAACCCAAATATACTGCGATGGGTGTACACTAGTATAGTAAAACCTATGGTAACATACGGGGCAATAACCTGGTTCCAAAAGGTCATAACACTCGTCACAACAAAGAATATCCTTGACAAGTTGCAGAGGTTAGCATGTGTATGCATTACCGGAGCAATGGGAACATGCCCAGCCGCGGTCCTAGAAGTCATCCTAGACATCACACCTCTACACCTAGTAGTGGAGGGATTGGCCCGTGCGGCAACGTACCGACTAGCCAGAGCAGGGATGGGAGGGGGAAAGACTCTATACCAAGGAGTTTTGTCATCCATCAAAGTCGATGGGAATATACCCCAGTGTCTTCCAGGCAGAGATTAATGCGGTTGGAAGATGTGCTCAGGTGAATCTTGACACTACTATCGAAAGGAAAGCATTGCAATCTTCTCCGACAGTCAGGCAGCCTTACTGGCGCTGCGTTCTAGACTAAACAACCTGGGTAAGAAACACAAAGTTGCATTATGCTGGGTACCAGGACACACTGGAATCAGTGGCAATGAGAAAGCTAATCTATTAGGAAAGGAGGCCGCCACAACTTCGTTTGTGGGATCGGAAACATTCTGTGGAACAGGAATGAACACCTATAAGGAAGAACTTAAAGACAGGGAAGAGGACGTCAGAGCTTCCCTCTGGCACAGTCTTCCTGGTCTGATACATTCCAAGCTATTCCTTGGAAATTTCAACAAGCGGAAAACAAAAACCATGCTAGAACTAAACAGGAACAGATTAAGCATTCTCACAGGTTTCCTTACTGGACATTGTCACCTTGGGAAACACATGAAGAGGATAGGTCTGAAACAAAATAGCGACTGCAGGTTTTGCGGGGCGGAAGATGAAAGTCCGAAACACCTGACATCCAACAACCATCTTGACAAAGGCGTTATAGACGAGGAAGAAATACCCTTTCTGAAACCATTACATCTGCTACAGTTTATTAAAGCTCTGGGGCTGAATGGGGAGATGTGACTGAGGGCAAAACCCAGCAGGTTACACCTCATGTAAGGGGGCACAATAGACCGACGGTCGCGGTGCAATGTCACCCTTATATCTAAATCTAAATCTGGACTATGACATAAACAAACTTCAATTTTCTTATAGCAACCACTCCTTTCTGAGTTTGGTTTTCTGTAGTTTTCCAAATTTCACGGCAAATGCGGAAAGGTAACATCTTAAGTCGGTCTACAGCCGCAGGCGTAATAATAACTCATGGCCAGCCGATGCCGCCTGTAATTGGCGCAAGCTGTTGGGGGATGCTAGGGCATGAACTATTATTATTATTTATTATCAAATGTTAAAGCACAACGCCTTGTACCCGCCCATAACAAGGCAGGTCGTCTGGTTACTATGATATCCAATCGAAAGCTTAGTATTGGCGTTAAATTTTCTTAACGGGTATTCACACATTAGCAGATAGCAGCAGATTCCACAAAGCTAGGGAGTCCTCGGAAAAAAAATTCATTCATTAAGGGCTGGAAATTAAGATCCCATACTCTAACTCTGTCATTCAGGAAATATTACAATGCAGCACATTAGTGATGTAAAGTTTTGACAAATTATTATTAAACGTTCTCGTTCCACAGTTTTGGAAGCATAGAGCAAAAAAATGATTGAATTGTTTCTTTTTTACCTGTGGTGGGTGATAGTTGCAGAGGCTTCTTAAATTGTGTCGCTTACATGAACATCGCTGCAATTCTTGTCGTGTAGTTTGTCCAGTGATCCAGTGATTTGCATATTTGTGATTAAGCCAGTTACAAACATTTGCATCATGATGTGGAGAAGCACCGTCCTGCTGAAGAAATAATTGGTGTTCGTTGAGGATATTGTTACGTTTTTCACTAAGTTGGTTTTCTGCTTTCCCAGTTTTTAGAGGATCGATGATGTACTCTAACATATTCAAGTAAACGTCACCAGTTAGTGTTTCTCTAAAGAAAAATGGGTCCAACTATTAAATCACCTGTTCCTCTCTTATAATACAGGGATTTTTGTCACTCCAGTATCGTGTATTGTTTTTGTTCACATGTCCATTTAAGCACATGTATTACTAAATCGAATGTTCTTTATCAAATTTGGATTTACAATAATTATTTGAGTCGTTTCGCAAAACTCTAATCGGCGGTGGCTATTGCCCTCTCTAAGAACGCTCTTGCACTATTTGTATTTTAAAAGGGTGAAATTTATGCCATAGAAAGAAAACACCAGGAACTGTATGACATGTGGAGGGATGCCCTACTATTCATCTTTACATCTGCAACATTAACAGCTTCCAACAGCTTCCATGTCCCAGGTATGTTTAAGTCAAATTGAGGATCAGAGAACAAGTTAGGGAGTAAGCAGTATGTGGTACTGTTCTGTATTACATGAGCCAAATATAGTCATTAGCAATCCGTCTATATAACGGCACCTTACACCATTATCTATTTTATATTCACCTGAGGTGTATATCTGTCATAGATATGTAGTAGGACTCCATATCATCAATTCCAGTAAGCCAGTTGTCGAGCCGATGAATTAAGCGACGCTGTTTACGCTTAAAGCTAGATGTAACCTTCATACTTCATAGTTGTAACTGTGTATTCCTTCGTCCTTTAGTATTCTGCTTTCGTCATGGCTGTGAATATTGTTCGTTACATGCGGTGCATCTTGGTCTTTCTAAACTGATCTAGAGAGCGCCAATTTTATTTCTATTCAACATCTCTTCTTCATTAATAGATGTCAGCAATTAGTTTCGGCGGAGATTTATAGCTCATGCTTAAGGTTGTACCAACGCAGAAGTACGCCGTTTCCATGCAAATTTCATTACAAATGAGCCAAAATCGCGTGCTCAAGCATCGACACAACCTCAAGCACCAACAATAAATATATCCCTTACTTAGGCTTTGATTATCTACAGTTTTGACTTCGCTGTTGAAAAGCTACTATAATAAAGTTGTTATTGTATTGTATAATTTTTAAAACACTACACTAAATCAAGTAACTTTATCTAAACGCTAAAGCTCTCTCGAACGAAATATTCCAAAAATCAAACACAAAATTTCTCCAATAATCAACGAACGAATATATTCTACTTTCAAAAGTATTCTGCAAAAATCAGCGCGTTATATCTCCCTTGTTCTAGTTTCATTCCAATGTAGCCTTATCAAAAGCTCCTTACATTGACATTATCGCGAACACCACCATCCCCAGACTTTAGAATCAGCGCCGAACTAGAAAATCACACTCAAAGTTCAATTTTATCTCAGTATGTCGAACACCGGAATTGCTTTTTAAGGAAACCGAGTTGTTTTCGAATATGTCGTTCGTTTATGTGGAAACGGTCAAGATTCTACGCTTCAAAGCTTCATTAACACAAACGGGTGTACTTTATTAAAAGATCCTTATTCGACAGAATTCTTTTATCTCTCAGTTTACATACATACATGTTAAAATGAAGCGATCTACCTCTGCATTTCTTACATTGCTCTAAATGCCCTAGTTATATACTAGATAAACTTTCAGAAACGATTTTTTTTAATCGAATAAAATAAATATTCAAAATATTCAGTGAATATTGTACAGTAATACAATCAGCTAAAATAGTCCTTTATGTGTACATCACTTTACCTCTAATAAACATCAAAGTCGATAAAATATATACCAAACAGGAAAAAAGGTCTATTGGCGAGATCAGATTCAAAATCCAATCAGTGACCGGCAAATCGCAGCAACGCTAGTAGCATTCGTACCGAAATATATGAGATTGCCGGCTTCTACATTACCTCTGCATGTAGGCGATACAAAAACCAATTCAATTTCGTAGTTTTGCAGGGTAGGCAGACCTATAGTGAACACCATTCAGCAGTAATGTCTCAAATCGTATTGTTTACTTCGGCGAGATTGCGTTGAATTAATTTTTCTTGGAATTTATTGCTGACTACTTTAGAACGTTTTTATGCGACGCTAACGCTGACTTTATAATGAATGTAAAATGTGTTTCGTGTTTAAATTCATAACTCGATTTAAGATAAAATAATATTACAAATACAATGTGGGCAACATTTGCGTATGATATTCAAAATATTTTTATTTACTCTTCAATAGAAATATGATTAAAATAGAGTCTTCCACTTATTCTATTAGGTCCAAAGCTACTTTTGTTTTATTTATTTATTTATTTATTTACTAGAACGCGATCAAAACTGTAAAACCCTCGTAACAGTCTACGACAGATTTCTTAAGATACAAACATTACTATTACTACCTTATGAAGGCATTATGCAAAAATCAAAGGAACTGGTATGCAAGATGACATAAAATAGACACCAAACACACATTACTATCTTACCATTTTACTGCCAAAGATTGTCACTGCGTAATAGTATTAAAGTATCAGCTTCGTGCAAAACCAATTAAATTGACGCCATTCTGAACTCTCTCCCAGAAAATTAAAGGCTTGTAGCCTAGTGAGAGCAACATCATATAATAAAGATCTAAAACCAACTTTGAAAATCAAGTAAAATCCAGCATTTTTGGATACCAACAGAATATTCCGTAAAAATTTTTGCAAAGTTACCATAGATCATCAGGAGTACTATGCACAACCATGATACATTATAAGCACTGAAGGACCACCTCTTCCTCTAGTAATTAGTTTTCGACGGAAGAAGAATCCTAAAATCACTAATAGTACTCCAGCTGGACTTCTAATTGTAGGATCATAATCAAGTTGCATAAATAGTGACTTATTTGTAAATAAAAGACTGCATCAAACACATCAGCGAAAATGCAGCCTCGTTAGCTGTATGTGTAATAATTGGACGTACTGCCATGGCTTCATGGTTGATCATGACATCACCTAATACACAACAAGGGTTCAACAAGATGAAGAAGATTATTTCTCTGTGGTAGAAACAAGTTTAATGACAATGACTCTTTGCTCAGTATAGTAACAGATAAACCTCCCAGATAACAAACAAACAATAACTGACAGCAAAACCAAGAACTGGAAAAAAAATCAAGAAAGTCATTCAGAAAATGACACACTAACGGAAAACTGCTTGGAAACCCTCTTTATCGACCATAAAATGTAGCAGATTATGTCATTTTGGTTTGTTCTTAACACAAAGAAACCAAAAAATTACTACAAAATTCGAATTTGAAGTTAATATTGTAAAATGGCTTTTATCCGTGTTACTTTTTGTTTTATAGAAATTTTGGTTTTTTTGAGACCAGTTAAAGTAAATGCTGCTCAAAATAGTGTTTACACTGAATTAAAATATGATTTTATTTTATAATTTAGCTTGGCTATCTCTTTTTGGTCCACTGTTAATCAGTAGATGTTTCAATGAGTACTACCTGGATAAACACTGGATTTTTTTTTTAAGTATAAACTTAACTTGAGAGACAGTTTAGTCAACTTCTGCTGAAATTTACGGTGGTTCAGGCTATAAACGTTGACAGTAAGAGTTCCGTTTGGCTTGATTCTAGAATACCCTCCTTATTGCTTCTCTAGTATAAATTTACTCTTTTCATTTCCCTATCCGCACGAAAGTTGTCTCTCCTGCAGAACTCCTTGTGTAAATGGTCGTCAGAATGCCTCACAAGACTCCATATTTCGATATAATAGACTAGACACCACTGGTGAGCTCTCACTTCCAGTGGTTAGCCTATCCCACTACTTCGGCAATCATGCTAATAGGATATGTTGATTTGCAAGATTCCTTGAGATATTATGCTATCTAGAATTGCATTCTTTTACCACATCAGCCCAGTATGTTTTCTAGAGATTGTCGGATACAATATGTCAATATCGCAGAGGTTAGTTTGTACTATTTTATGGGATATATATTGTAATGTGAAATTTGATTTATAATAAAATCAAGACAATGTGAGTTTTACTCTTTAAATTAAAATTTGGGGTTTAAACAAATTAATCTCAGGGGTTCGTGAATTCTTTGCTCTACAGCGGGTGTAGAGAACAGAATACGAGAGCTTATCGTACGTTGAACAAAATACCCAAGTAAAAAAAAATTCTAAGTTAAAAAAAAAAATTTTTCCAAGACAAAAAGATGTTTTACAAAAAAAAAATATTTTTATTTTCTTCAATAAACCTATAAAAATTTGTTTACACTGTGCAGAATGCCGTAGCAATCAACACACCTAAATTATTATTTATAAAGACCTTATTTGGTAGTTTTGAAATTTTTCCAACTTTTAGTTGGGACTTAGAAAATTTCTGTATAAAAAAAAAATTAAATTTTTAAATTTTTCAAATATTAATTTGGACTAAAAAAAGAATTTACTGTTTTAAAGCGAAAATATTAATTCTTAAAATTTTTGACCTTAAAATTAAATTAAAATTAAATTACCTTATCTTACGTGTGTGTGAGTGTGTGTGTGTTATTTTGGAAGCTTCTGTCTTCGCGCGCCTATAGACGGATGGTGGATGGAGAGACGTCTTTTTCGTAGGGGTAATTAAATTCGGTAGAAGTTTTGGATGTTTATAAGTACTTATTCGAAGATAATCGTTGATTAGAGCCCACGGTGCACCGGGGTAATTTTAATAAATTTTACGTAGAAAATTAAACGCTCTGTTCGACGATCTATGCAAAAAGCGGAAGTTTGTTGCTCTCGCACGGCTTTTTATAGGTGATTCGCAATTGTCTCTAAATTTCATCAGAAATACCTTTCGCTAGTCATCTGTTAATCACGGCAATCAACGATCTTTGATGGATTAATTTATGCGCGTCCGATCGGAATTTTGTTGTATACAGGGTCACCGAAAAGTTGTAGATTTTAATTACCACCTACTTTTTGTTCTTTAAATGCCCCTAACTGGCTGGTCTTTCTTCTTGTGTGTGTGAAATTTAATTGTGTGATTTTGTTACAATATTGGTGTGTATTTGTGTACAAAATAAATGATTTGAAATTAATTAATTACCTTATAAAATATGATGGTCATTATTGTGGTGCATTTAACATCTTTCTGTCTTTGTCGTTGGCTGGACTTAACATAAGATCTCTGCTGAGCAACACCCCCTTCTGCGTCAGATGGCTACTGAGGCAAATCATGACATCGACGCGCACATATGCAAGGAAAATACCGATGGTGCCAACTTGAAGAGTTGCGCCTCCTCTATCATTTGATAGTGTTGACTTGGATTTAAATGAGTTAATTTTAAACAAATACCTCGCATGTGTGCAATCGTGTTAATGTTACATATTTTATACAATAGAATTAAATTAAATTGAAGAAATACACAGATCAGATAGTTGGTTATAGTTTAATGAATATTCAATTAATTTAGTGTTTTTTTTTCTTTTTAGATTACCTACAGCTGGATCATCTGTCAACTGACAAGTGGAATTGTAAATATTGAATAAAATGTAATATAACATTACAATATATTTTTGATATTGTGGATGTACGGGATCAGGTTGACGTAATTTTTACAGATTTTGCTAAAGCCTTTGACCATCTTAATCATGTGATACTATTGTAAAGGCTATCGAATTTGGGTATATGCAATTCGCTTCTTCTTTTGCTATAATCTTACCTGCAGGATCGTCGGTTTGTTGTATCCCACAAAGGCTATGATTCTATCATGTTTGTCGATGAATTGAAATTGCTCTCTTCCATTGATTCTATTAATAACGCAATAAATCTACAAAACAATCTTGATTAATTACACGATTGGAGCATTACCAACAAACTACAATTAAATATATCAAAATTCAATGATATGACCTTCACGCTAAAAAAGGATTCTATTTAATACAGCTATCATATAGGAGATGAAACTCTAAGATAACCTATCACTGATTTGGGTATAGTTTTTGATGCTCGTATAGCTGAAATAGTGTCTAAGACAAATAAAACCTTACGTTTTGTCATACGAACATCTAAGCGTTTCTATAATGTCATCACTATGTTTGCACTGATTAATAGTCTAGTGAGGTCAAAGCTTCAATATGCTTGTTTAATTTGGAATCCCTTTTATTTTGTGCACAAATTATATATCGAAGATGTGCAAAGATAATTCTTAAAATGTGTGTATTTTCGAACTCGTGGTATATATCCTACTCGCTGGTCCTCATGATCAGCTTTTGTCAAATTTTAACATGCAATCTCTCTCAACTAGATATTCCCTTCAGGGTAGGAAGTTCTTGTTTGGTATTGAACATGGTCATGTATACGGCCCACAAATACTGGAAAAATTAAATTTTCTAGTTCCAAGACTTCCAAGTCTTCCCAGCATGCATCTACATTTTACATACTCACACCATATAAAATACATAAGTACTTAGATTATATGCTGCCAGTTATATGTACAGGGTTTCCACGGCCAAGTGGGACATAGAGAGAATACATATAAAATCGGTTTTCGGTGAATATTATCTCCCTAATACTACTTCATTCAAATTTAAGTGCCGCATATTATAACTGGGTTAACAAGGAACATGTCCACAATCATAGTACAAACAAAGTGATTTTAATAAAGCCAAAAAATTATTATTTTTAAATCTATTGTACGTGAATTCCTAATAAGGCTTTTAACATGTGAGTTAATACAAGCGTCCGTGGCGTAATGGTTCACGCGACGGCTTAATGACGCAAACGCAGGGATTGTTTAGGGTTCGAATCCCGGCAGATTAGTTTTATTTTTTATTTTTTATCTTCAATAATAATGCTACAAATTCAATAACACCAAAAAAAATCAGAGATTTTGAAGACTATAAAATCGATTTTTTGAGGATTAAGGTAAATAATAAATAATTTTTACAATGCTATTATGCTTTTATATTACTCGATTTTTAATTGTTACTATCGACGAATCATTTGTCAAAAGAAACAACAAAACTTAATCAAGATTTTAAAAAAATAAAAAATAAAATTCATTTCTCGGATTCGAACCTTAAACAATCCGTGCCATGCGATATTAAGGCGTCGCCACGGCCGCTTGCACAAACTCACGTGTTAAAAGCCTTATTAGGAATTCACGTACAATAGGTTTAAAAATAATAATTTTTTTGGCTTTATTAAAATGACTTTCTCTGTACTATGATTATGGAAATGTTCATTGTTAACCCGGTTATAATATTCGGCACTTAAATTTGGATGAAGTAGTATTAGGGAGATAATATTCGCCGAAAACCGATTTTATATGTATTCTCCCTATGTCCCACGCGGCCGTGGAAACCCTGTATATGTAGTTTAATTAATTACATAAGTAATACTTGTTTGTAATTATAATTAGGTAATGTATTATTTGTACTATACACTTCAACGTCTTTAGTAATTGTCCTTAATCTGGTGTAACACTGTTGGATAATAAACTATTATTATTACTGTTATTACTATTACTATCTTGGCTAGTAGGTATGCATTGCCTGCTGAGTTTCATACCACATTGAGATTATTTGTTTTGTCTCACAGCGTCGAGCATATTTCAAATCAGACAAATTAAGTTTCCTTTTTGCATAATTACATATATTCAATTCTCCAGTATTTGCAGTTCTATGTCTACTATAGTCAGCAACAATTAGTTTCTTCTTTATTTTTGCTTTTTTTCTCTTTTTATATAGAAATAGATCATATTCACTTATAACATGTTATTAGAAAAAAGCCAAAAGGTGTTAAAAATTCATTTTCATTTTCACTACTACCAAATTTCTTTCAGGATAGTCATGTATGAAACAACCTAAACTTTAAAAGATAGATACACATACAAAGACCTCGAATAATATTGCGTCCACTGCAGTATACAATTACATACGTGTATATTCACCCTACATTATTTTCTCTATTTTGACCAGCAGAGCGATTAAATAAACTAAAGTAAGGGCTATGCGTTCTATTTATTTATGGTATGCTTTTTGTTACATTTCAAAGCACCCTCGCGTATTACGAATATAGCGAACAACACGTTAAACCGGATAGGTACTTTGATGTTTATCCTCATTAACGTAGCGCAGTACATGTCCAAAATGTTTTCACCAGTTACGGTTGCATTTTTTTTGATGTCGAAGCATAATTCAAAAAAAAACGCTACAACACTGCCCACCACCTATCGAATGCGTCACCAAATA